>JAAGEH010000039.1:9438541-9534582 GCA_011751065.1 Lasiurus cinereus | reverse complement strand
CCAAGGATATGTCTATTGACTTTAGAGAGAGAAGAAGGGAAAAAGAGAGCGGGGAAAGAGAGAAAAAGAAACATCAAAATGAGATAGAAACAATGATTATTTGCCTCCTATGCATGCCTTGACTGAAGATTGCACCCACAACCTAGGTATGTGCCCTGACAGAGTTGAACCTGAAACTTTTTGGTATAGAGGAAGACACTCCAACCAGGACATTGATTCCTTTGTTTTCATACATTTAGGTCTTTTCATCATTTGCTTTAACATGCAATGCTGTTGGGAAATTCTTTGCTGAATATCCACATGCATCTGCTTCAGAGTTTCTTAGGGAGAGAAATTATTAAGTCAGTGGTTATCTAGCTTTAGTCTCAACAAACATTGCCAAACTGTTTAAGTTATTCTTCAAAGTATTTAACAAACTTATGAAGTAATTCCCTCACCAAGGTGGCATGGTTTGTGTATTCCCACATCCTTGTCTATTTAGAAATGAGGAGTAAAACGGGAATTGTTTATGTTTTAACTTTCATTCTCCAGGTTAAAAGCAACATCAGTGTTTTTTTTTTCCATTTTTATTGACAATTCAGGTTTCCTCATGTATGTTATTTCCATTTATTTTTTGTATTGTTTGTATTTTTTATTAATTTCTAGAATTTACAATACACTTTCTGGGTACAATTTTTTGTCAGTTATATGAGTTGAAATATTTTTGCCCAATCCATGAACAGTGTACATTTGTTCACTTCATGTTTCTTATGCTTATTATCTGGAAATATTTAAATTTAAATGTAATCAACTTTATAAAAATGCTTTTTTTCATTGTCTGCATGATTTTCTCATTTCAGGCTCCTACCTTATTCTAAGTCATGATGATTTTTTTTTCACATTTCCTTCTAAAGGTTTTATAGTTTATATTTTTACTAGAGGCCCAGTGCATGAAATTTGTGCACTCAGAGAGGGGTGATCCTTCAGCCTGGCTTGCCACCACCATTGTGCTATCCAGTCATGAGCCTTGCTTCTGGCTGAGCGCACTTCCCCTGTGGGAGTGCACTGACTATCAGCGGGTAGTTCCTGTATTGAGCATCTGCCCCCTGGTGGTCAGGGTAAATCATAGCTATCAGTTGTTCCACCTTCAGTCAATTTACATATTAGCCTTTTATTATAAAGGATGGTTTGTTCATTTATTTAACAGTTACTTAATTTTGTGCATAGTATGAAGTAGAGAATTAATTTCATTGTCTTGCTTGTGAACGGCCACTCTCTTGCTGACTGAATAGAATAGCATTACTTCCCAACCTGCTGTGCTGCCCTCTGCCCATCACACTCCCATGCATGGCTGATTGCTGAGGTCTCTACTCTATTCCACTATGTCATCTATTCTTAAGTTACCACCTCAACTTTGGTAATACAGTTGTATTATCAATCTTAATAAATGGAAAGACAGATGTTTTCCCTCACATCTCCTAAATGCATTCCTGATTGTGTTGCTTTATTTATCCATATGCATCTCAGTTAGCATCAGCTTCCTAATTTCAATGAAAGACTGTGTTTGAAATTTGATTTGAATTGCATTGACTTTATGGACTAATTTGGGGAATTGATCACTACACACCATCATACATTTCAAAAGTTTATCTGTCTTGAATCATTTACTTAACAATTATCATGAACACTTACCCTATGGAAGGCACAGTTCTGGGTGTCAGCTCTGCAGCAGTGAGCATGAAAAACAAATGGACCCAGCCTATTACTCTGGGAGGCAGCCTTGAATCAGTTGCCAATAAGGACACAGGTAAGTAGTCACTGGTTATTGCTAAGGGAGAACATGGCAGGGATGGAGGTCATGCAAAAGAGAGCCCTAGAAGAGAAGGTGCATTTTAAATTAGGCCTGTTTATTTAACAGGGCTCATTCAAGACAACAGAAGCCATAACAGGCATTTCAATGACAAATATTTATTTATCAAATCTGATAGGAAAGCTCGGACTCGTCAAGAAATTTTGAGGTGACCAGAAGTTAGCAGCAGTTGCAAGCTGGCACCTCCACAAGGAAACCCAGGATGTGTGCCCATACCCCTTTCTCCCTGGCCAACTTCCCTGCCACGAGGAGCCCAAGTCTCAGCTTCCAACTTGATAGGACCATGGTTATGTCACCCGTGGAGAGTATCCACTACAAAGTAACTGAACCAGAAGCACTCAGGTGAATAGGAATACAAAAGCACAATTTCTGTGAGTGGCTGTCAGTGTAACATGACCACCTCCTGGTGCCTGCACCTGTCATCTGGCTTTAAAGGGAAGGCATCTGATATTGGATGGTCTCTTCCAAGGTGTCCTATGAGGCCACATTCCAAAGGTGCTGTTTCCTAGCTCCCATCATAATAGAGGACATCAAACAGAACCCAACCATGAGACACACTTTTTGGTAAGAGAAACCAACAAGGTAAGTTGGCTATAAAAAATCATGAACTGGCCCAGCTGGCATGGCTCAGTGGTTGAGCGTCAATCTATGAACTGAGAGGTCACGATTCCATTCCCGGTCAGGGCACATGCCTGGGTTGCAGGCTGATCCCCAATAGAGGGCATGCAGGAGGCATTCAATCAACCATTCTTTCTCATCATTGTTGTTTCTATCTCTCATTCCCTCTCTATTCCTCTCTGAAATCAATAAAAATATATTTAAAAAATAATGAACTTTAACAGGGAGTTGGGGTAATGAAGAAATGGCAATTGAGAAGTGCCAAGAACTTTAAGTTATAGAGAAAAAGAATGTATAGGCAGTAACCCTTCCCTGGGTTGATTTTGGAACTGAGAGGGATACTCAGGTAGTAGGCACACTGAGTTTGCAGGAAGTGATTTGGATATTTTGTAGGCCTGCTGCTACTAATGGAGCACATAATAGGAACAATTTCTGCACTTCTCCTTCTGGGAAATCTGTGTCTGGCCAGAAGCATTTAAGGCATAGGGTAGAGGGAACAACACCATGCTGAGGAGTAAGATATTTTACCCAAATAAGTAAGGGTGATAATTATAAGTATCTGTCACCCTGCCATCCATTCTGCAAAGTCATCCTTCAGAGCCATGGGCAACTCCATCCCCACATGGCATCCTGAGAGCAGGACTCCTTAGGGCCCTCCTTCTGCTGCCAGTAACTCCACCAGGAAAACAAAAATCACTTTGAATATTTAAAACAAAGGAAATCCTATCTAATAAAAGAGTAATATGCAAATTAACCATCACTCCACTACATCCATAAGCCACACCCACAAGCCACACCCACAAGACAATGAGGAGTGAGTATGCAAATTAACCTCAACCAAGATGGCTGCAGCCACAGAACAAGCAAGAGGGAAGCTTGGGTTTCCCCAGCAATGGAGGAAACCAAGCTTTCCACACACCCTGGCAAGCCTAGGTCTCCACTCAAGGCTACAAAGTTTCAATTATTGAAGATAAATAAATCCCAATAAAAATGGCAGCAGCCATGGAGCTAGAGAGAGCAGGAAGCTAGGGTTGCCCCTGGTGACAGAGGAAGCCAAACTTTCCTCATACCCTGGCCAGACTAGGCCTCTGCTTAAGGCTACAAAGTCTCAATTGCAGAAAATAAATCAATCTCAGATACCAGGGCCTCTGCTTGGGACACCGGGGGGCATGGGCAGTCTGCAAATCACCACAGGCCCCTCACCCAGGCCACTGCACACCCCAAGGGAACCCCTACCCTTATCCGGGACACCCTTCAGGGAAAACAAGCTGGCCCCATCCATGCGCCAGACCTCTAGCCTATCTAATAAAAGAGTAATATGCAGATTGACCATCACTCCAGCACACAAGATAGCTGCCCCCATGTGGTCAATGAGTGCACCCCCATGTGGACACAAGATGGCCACCACAAGATGGCCAGCAAGGGAGGGCTGTTGGGAGGGACCAGGCCTGCAAGGAGGGGCGCAACTGGGGGCCATCAAGCTAGCAGGGGAGAGCAGTTAGGGGTTACCAGGCCTTCAGGGGAGGGCAATTAGGGGTGTCCAGGCCTGCAGGGGAGGGAAGTTAGGGGCAAACAGGCTGGCAGGGGAGCAGTTAGGCATCAATCAGGCTGGCAGAAGAGTGGTTAGGATGTGATAAGGCTTACAGGCAGAAGCAGTTAGGGGCAATCAGGAAGGCAGGGAGGTGACCAGTTGGGAGTCATCAGTCCTGGACTGTGAGAGGGATGTCCCAGATTGGAGAAGGTGCAGGGTGGGCTGAGGGCCATCTCCCTGTGTATGAATTTCATGAACCAGGCCTCTAGTTTAATATAGGAAATATCTTATGCAAGTTTTGGAAGAGCTGAGGCATCAAATAGGAAACAGTGAGGCCATTCAGTCAGAAGCAAGAGCAGGAAGCCACTATCACCCTTCAGCTGGGGCCAGAGGGGTAGGTCATGTGTCTGACACCAGGGACTAGCATCTCCCTGTGGAAGCTGGGATAACCCAGAGGGACTAGAAGCCATATATCACTTCACAGTCACTGCAGGAGACAACACCCAATTCAGATGTAAATAGGACACACCTACTTATTCCCTCCTAGCTTACCTCTAATTTGCCATCAATCCTGTTCCCAGTTGACCCAGAGCCTGGCAGCAGCAGCATACAGATGCCAACCTCCCTGAGCTATGGAAAGAGTGAGGGAAAGGTGAGGAATGGAGCTAAGAACTGACATTATGGCATCTGTAATTTTTAAAGAGTCCAGGTAAGTCTGTGGATCATCCAGGGCTGTGAACCTCTGATATATAACAGTGTGTATTACTAGAAGGCAAAAACCACATCTTGTTTGCATCATGTTCCCAGAAGTGAGCATGGTGACTGGCATATAGCAGCTGACTAAATTAGTAAGATGTTTGTAAAATAAATAGCTGGGAGAGGATATGCAAGGGGCATTAGTAAAAGAGGGATCAGATGAAGGCAGTCTGGGCAGGAGGGAAAGTATGACCTGAGGTGACAATAACTAGGTTTCACTGTGGACAAGTGGGACATCTCAGGGACCTTGCCAGCACATACTACAAGGGCAAGGGCAAGAATGGGATAATGGTCAGGCTATTTGACATTCCAATTAGAGAAGAGGTGGTTTTGGCTGGACCATGATGGTGGGTGGGAGACAGAAATGGGCACATATATATCAGATGTATTGTATAAATAGAATCAATCTTGCTTACTTCAAGCTGTGCACTGTGGGTACAGAATTAAAGACATAAACTTTGACTTCAAGAAACCCAGAAGCTAGTGGAAAAATCCTGGGCACCCAAGAGACATAGTCAACAAAAGGCAGAGTGCAGTGCAGGTACTGGCTCCATCACAGTTCAGCCTCCCAACAACTTGCTCTCACCTGTTCCATGGACACAGTAACATGTTCACTCATTCCCACTGGGCAAAGTAAGGCAGGGCGGCCCTATCTGACTTATCATGTTTACCACTATGTTAACAGCAATCTTCTGTTTTCCATTAAAATGGTTTTATTTTAGAGACTTATCCTGTTGAATGCAAGAGACCAATATAACAGATCATATTATAGATATATGACAATTAACCATGACTTTACCCTTCAGCTTTATTGAGATACAAAATTCAGGCAGAGAAGGGGGTGGTCCTTTAGCCCAGCCTGCACCCTCTTGCAATCTGGGAATTCTGGCTCCTAACAGCTTACTTGCCTGCCTGACTAATCTCCCCTAACAACTCACCTGCCTGCCTGATCACCCCTATTCACTTGCCTGCCTGCCTCATCTCCTCTAATCCCTCTGCCTGCCTGCCTTATCAACCCTAATTACTCACCTACTGCCTGCCTGATAGCCTCTAACCACTCTACCTGCCTGCCTGATCACCCCTAATTGCCTCTGCCTACATGCTGATTGCCCCTAACTACCTCTGCCTCGTCTCCCACTACTGCAGAAGTACATCTGGAATGATGTCTGGAAGGTCATTCAGCTGTCCAGTCTAATTAACATATTACACTTTATTATTATAGATAACTGACATAACATTGTATAAATTTAATATGTACAATGTGTTAATTTTTACATTTATATATCACAAAATGATCACAACTTTAGCTACTACCTCCATCATGTCCCATATTTACCATTTTGTTTTTCTGATGAGAACATTTAAGATATACTCATTTAACAACTTTCAAGTATATAATATAGTATTATCTATCTATCTATCTATCTATCTATCTATCTATCTACCTACCTACCTACTAGAGTCTTGGTGCACAAAATTCATGCATGGGTTGGAGGGGTGTCCTTCAGCCCAGCCTTCTCCCTCTACAATCTGGGACCCCTTGAGGGATGTCTGGCTGCCTGTTTAGGCCTAATCCAAATAGATCCAAATAGGATAGGGACTAAACTGGCAGCCAGACATCCCTCTCACAACTGGCTCCCAACTGGTCACGTGCCTTCCTGATTGCCCCTAACCGCTTCTGCCTGCCAGCCTGATCACCCCCTAACTGCCTTTCCCTGTGGGCCTGGTCAGCCCTAACTTCTGTCACCTGCAGGCCTGGTCATCCCTAATTGCCCACCCCAGAAGGCCTAGGTCCCCCCCCAACTGCCTTTCCCTGCAGGCCCGGCCACCCCAACTTCCCTCCTCTGCTGGCCTGGTCACTCCCAACTGCCCTTTCTTGCAGACCTGGTCCCTGCCAACTGCCCTCCCCTGCTGGCCTTCTTGTGTCCACATGGAGGCAGAATCTTTTGACCACATCGGGGCAGTCATCTTGTGTGTTGGAGTGATGCTCAATCTGCATATTACTCTTTTATTAGATAGGATTGAGGCCTGGTACATGGGCAGAGGCCAGCTGGTTTGCCCTGAAGGGTGTCCTAGATCAGAGTGGGTATACCCTGAGGCATGGGGTGGCCTGGGCGAGGAACCTGTGGTGGTTTGCAAGCTGGCCACACACCCCCAGTGACCAAAGTGGAGGCCCTGGTATCTGGGATTTATTTCTCTTCTACAATTGAAACTTTGTAGCCTGGAGTGGAGTCAAGCCTTCTGCTCACACAGCCATTGAAACTTTGTTGCCTTACCTGCTGGCCGGTGTGTGCAGAAAGCTTGGCTTCCTCCATCACCAGGGGCAACCCAATCTTCCCTCCTGCTCTCTCTGAGGCTGTAGCCATCTTGCTTGGGTTAATTTGCATACTTGCTCTGATTGGCTGGGGGGCATGGCTGGTGGGAATGGTTTGTTGGTATAGTGGAGGTATGGTCAATTTGCATATTACTCTTTTTTTTAATATATTTTATTTTTTACAGAGAGGAAGGGAGAGAGATAGAAAGTCAGAAACATCGATGGGAGAGAGACATTGATCAGCCGCCTCCTGCACGCCCCACTGTGGAGATGTGCCCGCAAGCAAGGTACATGCCCCCAACCAGAATCGAACCCGGGACCCTTCAGTCTGCAAGCCAACACTCTATCCACTGAGCCAAACCAGTCTCGGCTGCATATTACTCTTTTATTAGATAGGATAAAGAGGGAATATGCACATTTGTCTGGGACACCTTAACAGTCACAACCAGCTCCAATCCTTAACGGTCACGATGAGCGCAGCTCAGAGCATGACCCCAACCCAGCGGACACACAGAGGGGAGCCTCTGCACATGAGCTTCAGAGGAAACACCTTTACAAGCCTCTCATTGACTAAGCTCCTTTACGCCACTCACAGTGTTCTTGATAACTTGGGTAATAAGAATCCAAGAAAGTGATCTAGAGTTTTTCCACCTCACTCCTGGAGGAAAAACAAAGGTCTGCTGCTAGAGTGACTAAGAAATGTCATATCCTTCCCTAGCCATTTTGGCTCAGTTGATAGAGCCTCAGCCTGCAAACCACAGGGTTTGGGTTCAGTTCTGATTAAAAGCATGTACCTAGGTTGCAGGCTCCTCCCTGGCCGGGGCCCAGGACAGGGCTCATGCAGGAGGCAACCAATTTAAGTGTCCCTCTCACATTGATATTTCTCTTTGTCTTTTCCTCTCTTCCATGATCTCTAAAAATCAATGGAAAAATATCCTCAGATGAGGATAAAAATAAATAAATAAAAAGAAAAAAGAAATGTCATATCTTATGAAAGAGACATCTTGAAAATGTCTAAAGAAATTTGTCGTGTTTTTTTTTTTTTTGTGGTGAATAGACTGGAGTCCATGTTGATGAAAACACCTTGCTGGCTGTGGCAGCTGGCAGTGGCAGCAGCAGCAGGGTGATGGGGGTGGTCCCTTCCTTCCGCAGAGGGAGGCCAGACTGCAGCTTAGGCCAGCTCCACACAGAGGGTTTCCAGACTGTGAGAGAGGATGTGCTGACTGAGGGACACCCCCTCAGTGCACAAATTTTGTGCACCGGGCCTCTAGTTAACAATAACCACCATGCATGCAATAGATCCCTAGGACTAATGCATCTTGTGCCCTAGTTCAGTCTTTATTGTACCAGAATATGAATTGATTCCTATCCCTCTGGACTAACTGATTTTTTAAAAATTTAAAATCAGAGGCCTGACATTGTTTATGTGCATCATTTCTTCCTTTATTCACAGCTTCTGTGAATAAGAAGCCAGGTGTGAGGATATCTCATGCATGCATGTTCCCTGTGGGATGCTGCATAGCACCTTGTGGCTGCATCTGATCACAGAATTTCCAGGTCTTTAGGAGAAGTATCCCATGCTTCAGACCTCCCACTAACTGAAAATTTCTTTTGCTATTTAGCCTACATGTTTCTTTACTAAATTTCTCCTGGAAATTTTAATGATGCTGTTGATATCACCAACAGATGTCTTTCTTCTTTGGCTGTTTATTCTATGAGCAGTTACTGCCTCATCAATCTTCCTCTTTCACTTGCTGTTCAGGTAAGAAATGTGGTTTGTATTAATATCTTTGATTGTCCATTATAAATCCATACTCAGAATCACTTAATTGTCTTTACTGCTTTTCTTTCAACCCTATCCTATTTATTACATCTGTCACATGTTTCTCCAAACAAACAGTTTAAGTCCATTGTAGGAGTCAAGGAAAATAACAGTGGCTTTGTATTGGGGTCTCTAGAGAAATCCCTTACCGAAGAAGTTGACAGTATGGGAACAGGAATCAGTAACAGGTTCTCAGCGGACAAGAAACCAAGACTGTCAGCATAAACAGAGCCCAGGCTGGGCACTCAGGCATTGTCCTGAGTGCTTTAAGCAATGAATAGGAGGGTACACAAGCCTGCATACAATTTAATGAAGATAATAGTACACTTCTCCTTATCTTGACCAAATGAATTTTTTTTTAAAAAGCAAAATTAGGGCAAAAACAAGACTAAGTGATAACTATGTATCTACCAACAGGAAATTCTGTCAAATAAAATTTAAACCAAAGCTAAGGAAGATAAAAGAACTTGATAAAATCCCCATCTCCTACCGAAATCAGTTTGGCTCAGTGGATAGAGCGTCAGCCTGTGGCCTGAAAGGTCCCAGGTTCGATTCCATTCAAGGGCATGTACCTTGGTTGCGGGCACATCCCCACTTGGGGCATGCAGGAGGCAGCTGATCGATGTTTCTCTCTCATTGATGTTTCTAACTCTCTATCCCTCTCCATTCCTTTCTGTAAAAAAATCAATAAAATATAGTATAAATCAATCAATCAATCAATTAATCAATCAAATCTCCATCTCCTAATCCCGAAGAAAACAATGCAATGCTGTAGGAAGCAAGTGGCAACATCTGGAAAACTATTCTGCCTACTATCCTACTGGGGTTGAGTGAGTCCATAGCAGTATAATGAGAAAAACAACAACAACAACAACAACAAAAAACCACTGTTGCCATTTTTCACTTTCTTCAGAAATCTCTTTAGTTAATTAGCATACAGTGACTTACACATATTTTATGTTTGATGAGTTTTTAAATCAATATAAAGAGTATTTTAATAACCCAAGAAATGTTCCCTACTCTGTTACTATAGATCAGCTTTTCCTGTTGGATAGTATAGATGAGTGACCTTTTTGTCTCTGGCTTCTTTGGCTCAAAATAATTTCTTTGAGATTTAATCATATTGTTACAAGTATTAGTAGTTACAGGGTACCTGGGTTCTTGAACTTAATTTATTCCAGATTCCAGAAGGATGGTTGAGAAATAACTTTTTTGAAAACCAAATAATTTTTTCCCCATTAGCAATAATGTAAATAGAATTAAGTTGTTCTAGACCCCCACATGATTCCCTGTTTTGTTTTTATTTTAAAAAATATATTTTTATTGATTTTAGAGAGGGAGAGGGAGAGAGAGAGAGAGAGAGAGAGAGAGAGAGAGAGAGAGATATCAATGATGAGATATTGTGCCTCCTGCACACCCCATACTGAAGATAGAGCTTACAACCCAGACTTGTGCACTGACTGGAAATAGAATCATGACCTCCTGGTTCATAGGTTGATGCTTAACCACTGAACCACACTGATTCCTTGTTTTAACCTTTCTTATATACAGTGCATGTCTAATGCACTATTTAGTTTATAAACAAACACTTCTTTTCTTAAATTTGTTGGAACCCCTCTCTCGCCCCCACTAGCCTGAAATCACTTTCAGCACTTATTCCAGGCAGGGGTGTCTTTTAGGAGGATTTGTATGTGGCATCTTCACTTTCTCACATATCACTGCCTCTGAAATACTATCACTGACTCACTGCTTTTATTTATCCAGATCAACAAGCATTTTTCTACCTGTTCAATTGCCTGTGACCAGTGTTCTTTCACACCCTCAGCAGCATTAGCACTCCTGGTGATCTTTATGTTTTAAAATTGTTCTACTCATCCATTTCACCAGCAACAGAAGCAAGGATACTAACCAAAGTATTCACAGTACAATTTCCTGAGATATTAACAAGGCAAGGGGAAGCTGTAAATTTACTAATATTGGCTCATTCTCTCCTCAGTGTGTGACCTGAGAGACACTTTTTATGTATTAGCATGGAAGGGTCATCAGGTCAAGAACCTAAATTGATTAAGATATTTTTTCCATGAACAACTTGGTCAAGAACCAAATTGTTTGAGATTGGAGATGTTTGACAACTGAGGTTTGATTGTAATTACTTTTTATTGCTGAATGATAGTTTATTTTATAAATATACCACAATTTGTTTATCCATTGCCCTATGATAGACATCCAGAATTTTCCCAGTTTGGGGCTACTATCAATAGACTACTATAAAAATTCTTGTTCAAGTACATATGTCTTTATTATCTTGGCTAAATACCTAAGAGTAAAATTGATGGTTAATGGGGTAGAATTATGCTTAATTTTTATCAACTTGATTATTTATTATACTATCCATATTTCTGCTGATATTTTATATATTTGATACATTGTGACCATATTTTCCTTTATGATACTGAGCATAGTTATAATATTTGTTTAAAATCCTTATTTGCTAATTGCAATATCTGGGTCTGTTAGGATTGGGGTCAGAGATTTTTCTTTAAACTGAGAATTGGCCACATTTTCTGGTTCTTTGTGTATGGGGTAACTTTGGATAGTATCCTGGACACTGTAAATGTTATGTATAATATTCTGATTTTATAATATTCTTCCTAAAATGTTGATTTAATTTTTTGCTTGTTTTATTGACAATTAAGTTGGTTGAATTCGCGCTGAAAACTGTCTTGTGAGTAGCAACTCAAATATCAGTTCAGTTCTGTCTCCTAGTTGAGTGCTCCAAATTTGTCTTGTGTCTACAGGGTTCAGAAGTGACCAGAGTTCAGCTAGTGCTTTCCCTTCTCTATCTAGCTCCTTCCCATGATCCTCTCCCTCAGTTTTTATGATCATCTTTGTCCCAGTCTCTGTTCTCTGGTTCTTTAGACAGAGAGGCTAATGGAGTTTCAGTTATCCCTGGTGATACTTTCTGTAAGATTTTCCCAGATTTACAAAGCACCCCCTACCAAAGTATTGAATCCCTATCAGATTATGAGCTTGTGTTCAACTCCAATGCCTTCAGTTTGTTGAGTATTTTGTCCAGAGTTTATACTTGCTATTTACACGAGAGTCAGCCTGGTTGGAGCTGAGTTAGCCACACAAAAAATAGGAGCATCACTTTCATATTTTGAGAAACTGCCAAAGATTTACTTATAAAGAGCTTGGACCATTTCACGCTCCTATTGACAATGTATGACAATTCCAGTTCTGTTTCACCTCTATTTATTAAATCAGTCATTACAGACCTTCTAGTGGTTATTAATTGCATGTCAGTATAATTTCATAGCATTACCTGATACCAGGTAATGTTGACTATTCTTATATTTTCCTTTGTGGAGGAAAATTTTGTCCTTTCTAATTTTTAATTGAGTTGTTCATATTTTTGTTGACTATTATAATATATACCTTATATATTTTGAATGAGTCCTTTGGTCAGCGATAAATAAAAAATCATTTACCAATCTGTGTTTTACCTATTTTCTTAATGGAGTCTTTTGATAAGCAGAAATTCTAAATTATGATAAAGTTAAATTTATTAGTATATATTTTTGTGGATATTGTTCTTTGTGTTCTATCCAAAACATTTTGCTTACCTCAAAGTCACTAAGGCATTCACCTATATATTTATTTAGAAAGTATTTATTTCTGACTGCTATAGTTCACCTCACTTTATTTTTATAGAATGACAAAGAGATTAATTTTAGTTTTTTTCTAAACCTATATCTAGTTGCTCAAGCACAATTTTAAAAAAATACTTTCCATTCACCAAAAAGTAGTTGATGACACATATCAATCAATTTCTGTACCCAATTTATTTCATTTTCTATTTGTCTGTTCTTATGCTGATACTATAGTCGCTGTATTTCAGTAGCTTTGTGCTAAGACTTAAAATCAGATAGTGGACATCCTTCAGCTTTGCTTTTACTTTCTAAAGATTATTTAGGCTACACTAAGTCCCTTGAATTTCCATATAAATTTTAGAGTCAATTTATTGATGTCCTTTAAGAAATCTGATGAAATTTTGGTGGAGATTTCCCCAATTTAAGAAAAATGAACAGCTTAACATTATTTTCTTGCAGTCTATGAACAAATTATAAGATCTAAGATTTTTTTTTGCCAATGCTTTATAATTTTCAGTGTAGACATCTCAAGCCTCTTTTATTTGATTCGTTTTAATATATTTGCTAGTTTTAATAAAACCTAAATTATATTTTAATGTTTTAATTGTTGTTGCTAAATTATATACAATCAACTTTTCATATATTAGCTTTGTCTATCGCAACCTTACTAGATTCACTTATTAGTTATAGTAGATTTTTTGTAGATTCAATAAAATTTTCAATTATATAGAATCAGATTATCTAGGAATAAAGAACTTTAACATTTTCTTTCCCAATGTTTTTTTACTTTTTTCCTCCTGCATTTTTTCATTGGCTAAAAATTATATTTTAGTAGAGGAAAATAATGGTGTGACTTGACATACATGCTTTCTTTTTTTAAATATATTTTATTGATTTTTTTACAGAGAGGAAGGGAGAAAAAAAGGGATAGAGAGTTAGAAACATAGATGAGAGAGAAACATCGATCAGCTGTATCTTGCACACCATCTACTGGAGATGTGCCCGCAACCAAGATACATGCCCTTGATGGGAATCGAACCCAGGACCTTTCAGTTTCCGGTCCAACGTTCTATCCACTGAGTCAAACCAATTTCGGCTTGCTTTTTTCTTTACCTTAGAGGAAAAGGATCTAATGTTTCACAATTAAGTATGATATTAATAATAGTTTTTTTTTATAAATGTTCTTTTCTGGTTAAGGTCCATTAATTTCACTTCTCTTGGAGTTGATTTTGTTTTTGTTTTTAAAATCATTAATGGGTGTTGAATCTTGCCAAGTATAATTTCTACCTCTAAAAGATGATGGTATGATTTTATTCTTCTATTTTTCTTAACATAAATTACATTGATAAATTATTAAACTATTAAACCAACATTATATTTCTGAGTTTAATGCTCACTTGTACGCAATGTGTTATCATTTCTATCTATTGGTTACTTACGTTTGCTGACATTTTGTTAGGACAGGTTTAATCTGTGTTTATGAAGATTATTGGTCTACAATTGCCTTTTCTTGGAACAGTTTTGTTATCAGGCTAATGCTACCCTTAAAAATTAATTTTTAACTTTCCCTCATTTTCCACTTTCAAAGAGTTTGCATGTAATTGCTATTATTTCTTCCTTAAAATGTGGTAGAATTCATCAATGAAGCCATGCAAGCCTGCAAGTTTTCTTTCTTTTTTTGTAGGAATATTATTTTTTAATTACAAATATAATTCCTTCAATAAATATAGAGCTAGTTAGAGTTTCTATTTATTGTGTGTCAGTTTGATATATTTAGTTGATCAAGGAATTTTTCAATTTCATCAGTTGTTTCATTTATTGATTTAACTAGGTTTATAATGTCTTATTATTATAGTTTATTATCTGTAGAATCTGAAATAGTATCCTCTCATTCCTCTTTATCTGGTAATTTGTATTTTCTCTCTTTTTAAAAAGTTTTATTATTTTCTTTTTTTTTCAAAAATTAGCCTCTTTCTTTATTTTTTATATTATTTGCTTTGTTTTCTGTGTTTTTTTTTAAATCATTTTTCTATTCTAATTTTGCTTTCATTTCCTCTTTTCTAGGTCCTTGAAATTGAAACTGGTCATTTATATTAAGCTTTCTTTTATAAGTGTTTAAAACTATAACATTTTCTTCTAAGTATTATATTCACTGCATTTCACAAATTTGATGTTGTATTTTTATTATTGACAGTTTAAAATGTTTTATAATATGTTTTGTAATTTCTGCTTAGACCTTTTGGTTAAGCAGAATTGTTGAATTATGTGGTGATGCTATTTTTAATTTTCTGAGAAATTTCCATTCTGTTTTCCAAAGAGGCTTCACATCAGGGCCTTCCTAAAGGCAGCAAAAAGTTTAATTTTATCTGGAAAACTTTAAATCTGTGGTAGGAAGAATAGACATTTGGGTAGACCAGAGGCTTAAAAACAAAAGACAAATGTGTGATTACCTTTTCCAAATAACACACTGCTGACTGAGTTCCTGTTCATCAGCAAGCAATAAGCTCATGTCATTTTGAAATAGGAAATCAATCTGAGGCCATAGGGACATCTTTCAAAGGGAAAGGCTATTGCCCCATTTTAGCAGAGATGGTGCCCTGTGACATGGTTCCATCAAACAGAAGGAAAATGCTCAATGAAAAGTTATTCAGCTTCTATGACCCCTTGCCTCTGAGATAGAGATTCTACCTTATAGGCAATACTGTAACTGCCTTTGCTCTCTGTTCTCTGTGGAAGATGTTCATATAAAGCCTAGGTATACAGGAAGGGAACATGGACTGAATCATCTATCCTATCCTATATAATAAAGGGCAAATGCTAATTAGACTGGGTGGCGAACCAACCTTCCAGAATGACCAGTGTGCAGGGTATGGGGCTGCAAGGCAGTTGGGGCCACAAGGCAGCCAGAGCTGCGAGGTGGAGCCCATTGTAGAAATTCTGTGCATTGGGCCTCTAGTTTTCTTATAAAGAGCAAGACTGGTTGAGTAGTATCCACCCAGAAATGAGCACACCAAACAAAACAGTATGATGTAGGGTAGCAGAGAATTCTCCAACAAAAATAGAAGGGAATAAATATAAGCTGCAAAAATGGATGAAGGCTATACTTCTGAGGATGACTTATTTCCAGGGCTATAAGAATGATTAAAATGTTGTATTTTTCAGTATAACTAAGAAACAAGAAATGAAAGTGGATAAGATGAAGCTCTGAAGTAGAGTCGAGGAGCCAACCGGCTGTGATGAGAAAATAATCATGGGACAAACAAAGCAGCTGTAAAATAAGGAGAGTAGCAGCATAGACTGAGGTAGCAATAAACACTGGATGGTGTGGAGGATGCTATCCACAAATCAGAAGAAAGTTAGAAAGACACAAAGGCAATCAGGCAGCAGAAGAGTTCCTGAATAATTATTGATAATCTTAACATATAGCAGGCAACATTATTGAAAAAAAATGATTAAAACCAAGATACATCTTGGTGAATGTACTTCATTTTAAGAATGAATTCTCCATCATTTAGATCAAGGCTCCCCCATATCAGCAACAGTTGCATGTAGGACCACATAGTCCTCTGTTGGGGCTGCCCTGTGCATGGTAGAGTGGGTCATAGCATCCCTGGCCTGGAGTACCTCCTCTCTGATTGTGAGAGCCAATAATGTCCCCAGAGGGGCAAAAATCAGCCGGTTGGGAACCACTATGGCAGAGTGAACATGTCACCTAAAAGGCAAAGTTGGACTGTTTACCTTACAGCATGGCACACCCAACGCCTAGGTGCAGGTCCAGGATATTCAGGAAGAAGAATGTGCCCCAGGATTTTCTCTGCTCAGTCAAGCTGTTGTTCATAGACTTGTTTGCAGGCCTTAAAAACCAGCATGAGAACGAACGTCGATCATGAAAGAGCAGGAACACAGGAGGAAACTTACAGAAAAACCCACAAATGCTCCCTCACATGAAAGTATCTAAGAAGATAATGTGCAGTGGGGCCAGTGTCCTTGGACACTTCTCATACTTCTCTGATGCATGATCTGTGCTCATGCCTCAGAAACCCAAAAGCATACATTTTATAAGCTTAAAAACTTAACATTCCTCTTAAACTAGTCATGAATAAATGGAAATATTTGTCTAACATATTTATTACCCTGTTGTTTGTAACAGAGAAAATGGAATTGAACATCAATATATTACAATAGAGGACTGATCAATGCATTTATGTGGCAGTCATAAAAAGTCATTTTGAATAGAAATCTTACTGGCATAGATAAAACTCTAACCATGAGAAAAAAAGAAATATAAACACACACATACATTGAGAAAGTGACTAATTTATTTATCACTGGAGAGAATATTGTTGTTGTCTTCCTTTTTTTGTGTGTGTGTTGTTTCTATATTTAACATTTTCTATAATCTGTATTTACTATATTTGCTACTACTTTTATAATTAAAAATCATTTGGAAAAATAAAAGCATAAACTAAAGAGATATTTTTATTGAGCATTTATTCTAAATTTGGGGGTAAAATTAAATTAATTCCAGTGATCTATTAGAGTGTACAAAATATTCTCATCAGACTCTTCTGTTCTTATTTGGGCTGACCTTAGAAAGTAATAGTTCAGATTCCACCAAATCCCCTAGGTCATATTATCAAAGTAGTCACAATCATTATGCGCAGTCTCCAGAGATACCGAAGCATGGCAGGGAAGTCAGCTAACAGGGACTCCTGCCCTCTTTAAGGATGGAATGCATTGACCCCCAAAAGACCTGGACTTCACTGTCTGATTCAACAGCTCACTTGCAAAAAATCTCTCAGCTACACATGGAAATCTAAAGCACTGGAATATGATTTGCAAAAATTAAATTGGCAGGGAATGTGACAATACAGTTGTCTAATGTGTTCCAGGGTTATGGTGAAGAGGTGATTTAGAATAGCCAAGGGCAAGAACAATTTGAAATCCACTGCTGAGTGGTGAACATTTTCAGAGTCTGAGGTCTGGGTTGGGTGTGCAGCATTTCACGGCCTGACAGGAAGAAGTAAGAGGCCAGCTGAATGCTTGCCAGACAAAAAAATTCAGACTCCCCTGCCCAGCCCTGCTCACACTCACACACAACAATGGTTCTTTCTTCCTTGTTTGAAATGCAAAGCAGTCACTGCTCTGTTTCTACAGTTGTAGAATGAAATCATCTCTGCAGAGCTTTAACAATGTGTTGCCTTTCTATTGCTGGGTTGCCCTTTCCTTATTATTCTCACTTTCTCTTTCCCCAGAATTCAGGTCTCTATAAGCTAGTTCCAGTGTCTGTGAACACCATGCCCAGAACTCCTGAATAAGGAAGGAAAGGACACAACATGGAGTAGAAGCAAGAGACATCGCATGAGAGAAAATGAAATCTGTAGGTTTCAAACCATAGTGATTTGAAGCTGCTTGCTATTGCAGCATGATCTAGGCAAAGCTGACTCATCAGGAGATGATACAACTACTACTGGAATTAAGACACGCAGGTTCAGATATGCTCCAATCCTAATGCACTACCTGGAATGTAGTTGGCACTCAACAGATGTTTGAAGTAATAAATGCCTGGAAGAGATCGTGTTTCCAGTGCCAGTCTTGTCATTGGCACACTGAGATGATCACTTGATTTTATCTATAATTAAGGACACAGACAGGTGCTCTGTTTGCTCTGTTGTGATGAGCCAACATGAAAGTGTTCACAAAGATAAGAATAAGATAAAAAGTGTTATATGGATGAACTTAACTTATTCAAGTCATTAAGAACAAGTGTTATTTCTATTCCATTTATTTGAGGGGGAGGTTAGTCATTTATTCTTAATATATGCACAAATTGATTTTTTTCTCTTGCCTGTAAACAAGGTAGGAAATAGATAAATGGAATACATATAATGAAAGTCAAGATAGCTAGTGTCTAAGTCTGGGTAATTTATCAAGTAGTTTTTGTGTCCTTACCTAAGACACATCTCATCTATGGACTCCAGTTTCTTTATCTACAAAATAAGAGTTATAGTCAATATCAAGTTTAACATTCAGGAGGGATTTCATGTGGACATAGTCATAAGGCTGGGTGTCAAGAATAATGGTGAATTGATTTGTAACCTCTCCATGTCTTTGATTGGGACTACAGCTTTGCCCTGCATGGCCATGTCTTGATCAATGACTGACCACATATAACAGTAGTCCCATAAGATTATGATGTAGCTGAACAATTCTTACTGCCAGGACACCATAGCAATCATGTCATAGTGCAATACACTATTTACATGTTGAACCTACTGTGCTGCCAGGTGTATAAAAGTATAGCACATACAATTATGAAAAGTACATAAGACTTGATAATAAATGACTATGTTCCTGGTTTATGTATTTCTAATATCATCATTATTATATAGTGCACTCTTTCTATTTATAAAAAAAGTTTGCTAATAAACAATTGGCTGTGTTACCCTGCCAGCAGCCTCATATATATCATATTTATAGTGTCTTGTGATTGCATAATTTTCTTTCGTGCTTGATTTTAATCTCTTATTTTGTTCATCATGATCCCTAAGCAAAGAAAATTCACTGCTAATGTTGCTAGTAAGAGGTCATATTCAGTGATTGATCTTGAAGCAAAATTAAGTGATTATGGACTACAAAGATAGAAAATCAGTGATGGTTATTGCTTGCCAGTCAGGCATGTCCCGTTTCATTATGGGTATGATAGCTATGATCTTGAAGAACAAGAATGAAGTGACAGAAGCTGTTAAGTATCTGCTTCATTGAAGACAATGAGACTAACAAAAAACCAAGAAGGTCCTATATCGGACATGGAAAAACTTCCCATGCCTTGGGTTCGAACACTGCACATAGAACTCTATCCCTATTTGCACAAGAACAGTCACAGCCAAAGCAAAAAGTTTGTTTACTATATTAAAACCAAAGGCTGGACTCAGCTACAATTTACTAGTACTGCTAGCTCTGTGTGGTTTTAATGACTTGAGAATCATTATTAATTACATGATGGGAAAGTGTGTGGTGAGTTGTGAGTGCTGATGTGAAGGCAGCTGAAGAAGTTTTGGAAACTCTAGATAAGCTGATTGTGGAGGAAAATTACTTGCTGGAGTAAATATTCAATATGGATGAAACCTCTCTATTCTGGAAACGGATGTCTAAAAATACTTGCATTCATAAAGAGGTCTAGTAAATGCCAGGGTTCAAAGCTTTTAATAATAAAATAATAGTCTTGCTTGGGGCAAGGTTGCAGACTACAAATGGAAACTTTTTGTGATCTGGCTCAGTGTGAACCTCTAGGCAGTCAAGCTGATCAATACACACACACTGCGGTATTCTAAAGGAGCAGTAAGAAATCATGGATGACACAGCTCCTCCTACAAGATGCCTCCTAGCCCTGCCTGTGTGGTACAGTGGTTGAGTGTTGTTCTATAACCAGGAGGTCATGGTTTGATTCCTGGCCAGGGCACATGACCAAGTTGTGGACTCTATCCTCAATAGAGAGTGTACAGGAGGCAGCTGATCAATTATTCTATCTAATCATTGATATTTCTATCTCTCTCCCTCTCTGAGATCAATATATATTATATTAATTATATTATATTATATTATATCATATTATATTATTTTATATTATATTATATATTATATTATATATTATATTATATATTATATTATATATTATAATATATATTAATATATTTCTAAATTGCTAGGCCAGTGAAACGGCAAAGTACTGTTTGGAGAACATATCTTTCAAGATTTTGCTTATTGTTGATAACATTCCTGGATATCCTCCTTTTCATGGTGATCTTCATCATGATACCAAAGTAGTCTTTCTCCTTCAAACACTGCCTCTTTGATTCAACCAAAGAATCAGGAAGTTATAGCAATTTTTAAGGCCTGCAATCTTAGGAGGACTTTTGCCAGGCTATTGCAACCTAGGAAGATACTGATGCAATTCCGGAAGGATTGCAGCACCCACGACTGCATCAAGAAACTTGCTTGGACTTGCAAAAATGGCATCTGGATGAAGAGACTCAAGAGGTATATCCATGACCACAAAGAATTTGCCAGGGTTCAGGAGGCAACAAAAACCAGCAAGGCTGTGCCTGAGATGACAATGAACTTTATTTAACCTGGATGTGGAGGAGAATGACACTGAGGAGTCCTAGAAGTGACTCCTGAGAAGGTGACTAATAAGGAGTTCTAGGAACTGGATTAGGAATTCATATCTGAAAAAAAAGACAAGAGAGAGGAGACTGCAGGAGAAGGGAGTGAAGAACCTTAAGAACACACACAGTAACGGGTTTAGCAGAAGCTTTGAAGACCTCAACAAGCTCCTGAAAACTTTGTAAACATAGACTCCAACACCTCAAAGTTTTAATTAATATATTTAATAATCTATGATAATAAAAGCATAATATGTTAATTAGAACAAAAGTCCTTCCAGACATTTTTTCTGATGACCTTCCAGACAAAGCAGGGGCTGCGAGGGAAGCCCGAGTTCCAGGTGCTGAAAGGAAGCCAGTGATGGCAGGTAGGACAGGAAGGCCTACTCTTGCACAAATTTCATGCATTGGGCCTCTAGTATAAGAATATTTGTGGTGTATCATCTGCTTACAAGCAAATATATGGTTTAGAAAAATAGGTAACAAACCAAGCGGACTATCATGGACATAGTTCATAAAAGAGTGACTCCTCCTCCAAAAGAGACTCAGGCAAGTCCTTCAGGAGGTTTCCAGAAGAAGGCATTATGTCATAGGATATGAGAGCTTCATGCCTTCTATTTCTCCTGAAGACATCCCAGTGGGACAAACTGTGGGATGAGAGACAGTGATACTGATGATCCTGATCCTAGGTGTATATTTGTGTCTTAGTTTGGAACAATAAAGTTTTCAAAGTAAAATACATCTTTTTATTACATATATTTAATTTTAAAAATAGGAAAAACTTATAAAATTGGGATATTAAGAAATATTTTGTATAACTATACAATACTTAAAACATAAGTGTTTTAAGCTGTGTTATTACAAAAGTCACAGTTAAAAATATTAAAAACTTTATAAGCAAAAATGTTACTAAGCAATTTATTATTGAAGAAATAAAAATTTGTTTTATAAACTTAGTATGGTCTAAGTGTACAGTGTTTATAAATTCTACAGTGGTGGACAATAATGTGCTAGTCCTTCACATTCACTCCTCACTCACTGACTCACCCAGAGCACCCTCCAGACCTACAAGCTCCATTCATGGTGAGTGCCTTATACAGGTGTACCATTTTTGTTTTTATATCACATATTTATTATGCCTTTTCTATGTTTAACTTCACAAATAATTACCATTGTGGTATTCAGTTCGGTAACATGTTCTACAGGTTAGTAGCCTAGGAGCAATAAGCTACATTATATAGCCTAGATGTGCAGTAGGCTAGAACAACTAGGTTTGTGTAAGTGTACTCTATGATGTTCACACCATGAGGAAATCACCTAACAATGCCTTCTCAGAATGTTTCCTCATAGTTAAGTAAAACATGACTGCACATCCACCAATATTTCTAAATAAAAAGTGAACAATAGTTAATTGCCCAGATGCTTCCAAATATCCAGATGTTTGGCATGGTGAGCTAGCATGTGAGTGATTGACTAAATTGCTCCATTTTTCATCCAGACATTTTGGCTTAGTTATATGCAACTTCTTTCTCCAGACCTGGAAGAGAATTCTACATAAGTGTCAGAACCTAAAGCGAAAACCAAGAGAAAAAGTATGGATTCTGAGCCCTTTTTCATACAGATAAAAACTCAAATTTATAGTTAAGAGAGGCAAAGGTGCTTTTATGTCATCTCTTCAATTATTCTGCTTTGATCTCTCAGTCCAAATACAAGATTCATGACTCTAGATGGGTTAGATCCTTGGAAAATTTAGTGACTAATGAAATCAGCAAGTAAATTCATTTCAGTCCAGCCACCAGGTAAGTCAAAGTTACAAATAAAAGGAGTGGACATCTGAGGGCAATCTCCCTCCTTTGTCTATTCCTCTTTCTGCTCTTTCTACATACTAAGCTGTGGGCATGCCTCAAGGCTCATTTCCATATCTTTAGCTCCTTCTATTCATCATCATCAGAAATATCCTATTCATAATATCAATAATAATCTGAGTATAAATAGAGAGAAAGGATGGGAATGAACCTAAGCTGTCCCACAGCCTAAAGCCATGCTATCATGTCCTAGTGGGGGAACACATTGCAACTGTTAAAAATGTGAGGTAACTTTCAAGTATCCCCCCAAAAAACAGTTACATATGTTCTGGAAAATCATATGGTTGTGTTTATTAGATGAAAGTAAATATTGTAAAATTATGTTGGAAATAAAGAAATAAAAAATGGCCATTCATTAATTTTGACAAATAATCTTTGAGCATTGTGCCAGTGCTCCCTATTAGTAACCTTGTTCTATGATGGTGAATAACAAGCTACTCCAAAACCCAATGTTTAAAGCATTACATGTATTTTTTGCACATGATTCTTAGGGTCAGCAGTTTGAGCTGGGCTCAGCTGGACAGTTCTACTCTTGGCTGGTGTCATATTGCAACTGCAGTCAGTTGCTGTGTTAGCTGAGGACTGGCTCGTCTGTGTTGGCCTCTAATGGAATAGCACATCTCTGCTTCATGGAGTCTGTCATCTGCCAGCAGGACATCAAGGCTAGTTCTCAAAGTGGTAGCAGTGTTCCAAGAGCTCATGAGGAGTGTGTGAGGTCTCTTGAGGCCTGGAGTTGAAAATGGTACATCACTTTCATCATCTTCTAATCTGAGCGAGTCAGATTAGTTGAGATTCAAGAAATAAGAAAACAGACTCAACTTTTCCATGGGCAAAGCTGCAAAGAGTTTTGAAACGCTGAAAGGTAGAAACTGGGACATTCTTATAAGCAACCCACCACATTCCTCCAAATACAGTTTCTCTACCTTCACTCTAATTTTTTAGTGAATTCCATCAATAGAGTCCCATGCCTGTTATCCCCTGGTTAGGGATAGTTAATGAGAAATCAGAGCCAGGGCAGATATGAACAAGAAGGGAGACAGTGAGTCTGTGCCCTGGCTTCTCAGGTCAGCTGCTTATCTTAACCAAAGGTGAGTCTTTCCCTGAAGTGCTTGCCTAGAGGAGACCAGTTACTAGAGAGGGGACCCAGGTCAGTATGAATTGTGGCACTGTGGTGTATTTTTCTAGTTGACATTATCAGACTCACCTTTTGGAATAGGTGAGTTTTTACATAAATCTGAAGGTTATGAAGGAACAAACTCTGGTGTCAGGTAAAGAGTTTCAGACAGAGGGACCCCTGTGCTATATAGATAAACTCTTCCTCATAGCACCAGCTCTCTGGCAGCATGAAGATTCCTGATGAATGTCCCATCCCAACCCCCAGCTCAGCAGCTTACTGTAAAATGATCATCTTTTGAACCTCCTGTAATTCTCATGATCTTCCTTCATTCTATCTCAGCAGTGTTATAATATGAATTAAATAAGACAATATAAATGGATCTGTTTATCACAGTTTCTGGTATATAGTTGATGCCTAAAAACTATTCATTTTCTTGTACAGATACCTAAGAAATTTTAAAAGCATTTTGCTACTTTATGTTCACTCATTTTTTAAAATATATTTTATTAGAGGCCCAGGGCACAAAATTTGTGCATGGGGGAGGAGGATTGTCCCTCAGGCCAGGCTGTACCATCTCCAATCTGGGACCCCTCAAGGGATGTTTGACTGCCCACCAGGATTGGGCCTAAATGTGCAATTGGACATCCCTCTCACAATCCAGGACCATTGGCTCATCTGCTTGTCTACCTGCCTGGCCCTAACCGCTTTTGCCTGCCAGCCTGATCACACCCTAACCACTCTGCTGCTAGCATGATTGACACCTAACTGCTCTCCTGCTGGCTTGATTGCCTCTAACTACCTTCTGCTGCCAACCTGGTCACACCTAACTGCCCTACCCTGCTGGCTTAGTCACCCCTAACTGTCCTCCCCTGCAAGCCTGGTTGCCCCAAACTGCCCTCTCCTGCAGGCCTGGTCACCCCCTACTGCCCTCCTAACTGCCCTCCCCTGCAGGCTTGCTCAGCCCCAACTGACCTCCCTTGAAGGCCTGGTCCCTCCCAACTGCCCTTCTCTGCTGGCCTGGTCACCCCTAACAGCCCTCCCTTACAGGCCTGGGTCCCTTCCAACTGTCCTCCACTGCTGGCCTGGTCACTCACAACTGCCTTCCCCTGCTGGACATCTTGTGGTGGCCATCTTGTGTCCACATGGGGGTGGCCATCTTGTGTGTTAGAGTGATGGTCAATTTGCGTATTACTCTTTTATTAGAGCAATAAAAGAGTGGGAGACAGAGATAGCAACATCAATGATGAGATGCTGATATCTCTGTATGTTTTTTTTATTTAACAAGTGTAGATAATAGCTATAAACTCCCTAATTTGAAAGATAAGTATTTGACACTTATTGATTCCATCCTCATTCTTCACTACTTGACATGTATATTTTTATATTTGTTTCTGTATTGTCTAAATTTAATTTTAAAAGAATACATTTAAATCCCTATTTTTCAAAAAATCAACTTCAGACAGTATATACTGACACCTCACTTAGTAAGGTGAAAATGGTCCCACAGTCTTATCCATGTCACATGTTCATGACTTCACTTCCATCAACTACACTTCACTTCCTGTGTTAGGTCTTCAATATTTATTTCCTATAGCCTCCACAAGCCTTCCATGGTTTGCCATAAGTTGATTCTAAAAGTTAAAAAACAAAAAATAAACAGACCTAACTATATATATAAAAGCTAAGTGATAGGTACAACTGGAACAGCTGGTCACTATGATATGCACTGCAGCCAGACAACTGGCTAGATCAGGGGTGGGGCCAGCCACCTAACCTCCTGTGGCCTCTCCTTCCCTACCACCTTGGCCTGGATCAACCCTGATTGGCCCTGATTGGGGTAGGCCAGGCAGACCCTACCCATGCACAAATCTGTGCACCGGGCCTCTACTACTGTGTAAAGATTTTTATTCTGAAAGCAATTCTACCTTATCCATAGCTTTGTGTTGCACAGTTTCAGTTATCTATAGTCAACTGCAATCCAAAAATATTAAATGGAAAATTCCAGAAATAAAACAATCCATTGGTTTTAAATTGGATGCCATTCCAAGTAGGGTGAGGAAGCCATGGTTCCTCCTGCTCTGTTTCACCCGGGATGGGAGTCACCCCTGTGTCCAGCCTTTATACACTCAACAGGACAAGAACATGTTTTGAGAAAGACAGAGAGGCCACATTTACATAACTTGTCTTACAGAATGTATTGTTAGTTTAATCTATTATTGTTGCTAATCTCTATTGTGCCTAATTTATAAATTAAACTTTATCACAGGTATGTATTTATAGATAAAAACACACCATAGTATATATAGGTTTTGATACTATCTGTGGTTTCAGGCATTCACAGGGCATCTTTGGAATGTACCACCTGGGGATAAGGGAGGATTACTATATGCCTACATATGTCTCTGCCATGTAGGTTTTGGAATTTTTGTTAATCCTCACCAATGATATTTTTCCATTGATTTTTAGAAAGGGAGAGACAGAGAAAGAAACATCCATGTAAGAGAGACATATCTATTAGTTGCCTCCTGCACATGCCCCAACCAAGACGAGGATCGAGACTGCAACCCTGGGTATGTACCCTTGATCGGAATTGAACCTGGGATCCTTCAGTCCACAGGCTGCTGCTCTATCAATTGAATCAGACCTGTTAGGGCCATCTAAACATTTGTTAAAATTTAAGTGTTGGTTTTGTTTGTTGAATTAATAGTTGTTAAACTGCTATGTGTCAGGTGTAATGAGGTGAGCATACAGTGTTGATCAAAAGACTCAATACCTGGCCTTGGAAGAACTGGTGGGAAAGATAAAACCAAGCAGATGAGTAAAGAACTACTAACCTGTAAGCACTTTCAGGAGAAGCAGGGGTATCTAGGAGCTTATGACAGAGAAGCCTGAAATAGACAGGAGGAGCAGGGAGCACCTCTTTAAACAAGTCTATTTACTCAGAGACGCACAGGATGAGCAGACATCACTCAGGGATCAATGTGATGCTCATGTGCAAGTGTGTTTGTGGGGAGAGAGGCAAGCAGTGTGAAAGCAGTGAAATGGGAAAGAGCTGGACATCAGGAACTGGCGATACTAAGCCTTGTGCAAGGTACTGAGGACTCTGGCTTTTATTCTCAGTTCAGGGGAAACCACCCCAGAGGTAAGACAGGAAGTCTGTACATATACAGAAGCCTCTGATGATGGGACCAACAAGGAGGGTTTGGGACTAATAAATAAGATCATGGAGATTACTAGTAGTTCTCAGCATAGAGTCTGGTGTTTAGGAAGTGTTATATAAATACTAGTACTCAGCACTTTTATTTTCAATTAAAATTAATTGGAAAATGATTACAACTCTGTGAGCTTCATCTGCCTTCCTTGTAAAATGAGGGTAATGTCCATCCCAAAGTGCAAATGCAGTCCAGGGGCATGTAATAAGCTACGAAGCATAACTAGTTATTGATGGATGGCTGTGGCCAGGGCAGTGGCCTTACTTCACTCTCATCCTGAGGATATTATCCGATTGTAGAAACTGCTCTTGGCTCTCAGAGACTAAGCATGTGAGCATGTGTAGCCTGGCGATGGCGTGCAACTCTTCCCTTTGCTTTGACATGAGTGCTTTTCTTCCTTAACACTCCCCAGATCTCTGTGTAGGCATGGAGGTGTCTGCCAGGCCTGCACAGGGAACATTCGGCCTGCACATGAGCCTTGGCACTCTTCCTGCCACCGCTGCCAAAGTACCCAAACCTGAGACAGCAGCACTGTGGGCTAATGACCACCGGTGGAAGCTTTTAGAAATGTGTGGTTTCTATTTGTGCCAACAGGGGTTGCTCCTCTGGCCCCCATTTTCTGCAGGTGGTCCATTTAATTTCACTCCCAGCCACTACTTTCTGCTTTGATTCAGGGAAATGACTTGTCTTTCCCATACATTTCAAATTCCAGAATCCTTTACATTTCCTGTGTTGCCTCCTTCTCCCTCATCTCCAACACCCTCAAACTCAAGTGCAAAAAAAAGAAACATTGAAAAAATCCTACAGAATAAAAAATGTCCACAAGTCTGAACCAAATCTGGCATCATTTATACCTGAGCAGACATTTGACTCTGTGGCCGGAAACGGTTTGCTTCAACACCTGAAGCTTTTTTTTAATGACGTTATTTTAATGGTTTGATTTTGACAAATCCTGGGCTCTTGCTGAAAGGGATATCTGAGACACCTCATTTCTCAAACCGGTGACAGGAGTTTATGAAGTCTAGGCCCGTTCAATGAGGCGGAGCTAAAGGCAATTCTAAGAAATGAATAGGAGTTACCAGTTTGGTCAGGCCCTGAAGGGGTGAAGGCTGGGGCACACACAGCATCACTGAGGTTAAGAGAGGAAGGCTTCTTGGAGGAGGCAATGTTTCACAGCAGCAGCTGAAGGACATGGAGGACAAGAAGACACATATCCCTGAGGCCCTTCCTGGAGGCAGGGGAGCACCGAGGCAGGGCACCATGAGCAGATAGTGGAGGTTTGGAGCAGATATTTTCTAGAAGAAACAAAAAGAAACATGGACATCAATAGAAAGGAACCTGGACATCATGGCAGGAACCCTGGCCTGGTGGAAAGTTTGAAAACAGATGGGTATTGCCCAACACATGCTTGAACAAGCACACGAGTGTTGGCCTGTGTGTGCGCAGATACAAGCGGGCGGCTCCAGGCTTATGCTCCACACATTTTCTCAGAGACTAGTAGGCACAAGGCAGCCACAACCATCTCACTATTCACTTTGGAGAGCTGAAGAACACCACCATACCACATTCCGGGGGTTGTTAGGATGAAAAGAGGGAATTAACGAGTGCGGCAGTAGACTCTCTGAGGTGAGACCCTTGTCCACCAAGGCGACCTGCTTCCCAGCAAGACAGTGGGCTGTGGTGACTGACACAGAGGCTGCGACTGGGAAACAAACCAAAGCAAAATGAAAAAACACATTTCTCTGCCCCAATTTTCTCATCTGTGAGGTAAGTATCTTGGGGGTGCCTTCACTCAGAATTTGGGGAGTATTTTCAGGCCCTCCCTGGAGATTGGGGGTTGGAAATCTCGATTACTCTGAGGATAAACACAGTACGAGCCCCTGGCCTGCATTTCCCCATCTGTCATTTCAGGCCACAGTGACAGCCCACTTCCTCTAACCCAGCACACCCCCTCTTGCTGGTGGCCTCACTACAATTTGAGGGAGTTATCGGCTGATCTGCTAATGCTAATTATCGGAAAAAGGTGCCCAGTGAAGCCAGGGCCCTGCTGTGTGCAGGTGGAACATCAGAGCAGCTCAAGCTCAGAGGAGAGCTTGACAGTTCCCACAGACAAAGGACCAAAGGATCAGTCTGCTTTGTGGTTATGCTGCGTCAAGCTGAGATGGGTTTTGTTTTGTTTCATCTTTAGCTCATGTAAGTCATGATCAAATATGTAAGTCTTTCAGGCATGTTTCAGATATAATGTGGCTTATTTTTGTCAGAGGCCAAGATTTTATAGGAAGAATAAAATGTTCTGTTAAGTTCAGCTAGCTAAATGGCTCCTACTTTCTTTTAATTACTCTTATGTCTCCAAGGGCTGCTCACGCTGCTGCCCAGCATTCTGATAAGATACACGGATAAGTGACCCAGGTGGGTATTTGGAAGATTGAACAAAATGTTTACATGGAAAGCCCACAAACAAAAAGATGCTTGAGAGTCGAGTTCTCTCTTTGGCGTGTCCCTAGGCCAGAGTCAGGCCTCCCTCCCATGTAGATGGTGCTCCAAGTCTCTGGCATGGCACAGTGTCTGCCTCATCCTTGTCAGCCCTCCCGCTGAATGGAAGATGCATGAGAACCGGGGTCAGGTCTTATTTGTTCTGTAACCTTCAGTATCCAAACAGCAGGATGGAGAGGCCCATAATGAGGGTCACTTCTGTCTTGACCAGCTTCCCTAAGAACTTTCTGGGCTTTAGAAATTCCCTGCAGCTTCTTTGGCTTTTGACGCCTCGCTTTATGGTGATCCTTCCTCTGTACCTCTCAAAGTAATAGCAAAGTGTATTACTTTCTATTACATTTAATTAGGGGATAAGCATAAGATTAGCTCCTGCTGGGGCTGACCAGCAGACTCTGAATGACGGATGAATGATTACTTTGACACACGTTTCTGTGAAAGAGAAGCTAAGGGGCTAGCTGGCATAAGAAGCCAAAAAAGCCCCAATTGTCTACCTCCTTAGGCTTTTATTGTCCTGACAGTTTGAACTAAAATTAATATTATATATTATCAGTAGGGTAAGCATCCTTGAGAAAGCACATGCATCCTTTAAGCTAGGACATGTCGAAGTAAGTACTGGAGGGCTCAGAACTTGTTTGGAAAAGTCAAGGCAGGGACAGGTGCCTTCAGCCAACTCTTGTTTCATGCCTTCCCATATCTTCCCCCTTTTTGTTTTTGCTGGCTGCAGAAGATAGAGGGAGATGACAAACTTACTACTTTGGAATGGCAGGGTCTGCAAAGTGCATTTACTGTTCAACTTCTGATTTAGTAGACTATAAGAAAAACAAAGAGAATTCAGTAACAGCAATGGTTAGTCTAAGTAAGAAGACATGGTGATTACAAGCATTAAATTTTGCTTGCTAGTAAGGTGAAGGGAACAGGGTTATAAAGGGGAAGGGGCTAGGATGAGGAATATAGCTATGTGCAGACCTGGAGTCTGTAGACATCAGTCAGACTCCTGGTGGGTCCTTCTGACCATGCTTATCATGCTGTTTGTTGAATTTATAGCTGAGCCACCTCCTTAATTACTTCACACAGGCCTTGAAAAGAAAATTTTAAGAAAAACTTAACCCCCTATCCTATCTAATAAAGAGGAAATATGCTAATTGACCAACACACTCTCACAAAGATAGCACCACCCACAGTCAATAAAGAGGGAATATACTAATTGACTGCCACACCCTCCAAGATGGCAGTGCCCAGACCCCTCAGTCTGCTGAGGCAGCAGATGCAGGGCACAGCTGGGTCTACCCCCAGATGAGTCCTGCCACTCTGCAAGCCTGCCTCTGGAGCCTCCCAGGCCCTTCAACCTCCAGCCACCCAGGGCCACCCTGAGGCACAGGCAAGCCTAAATGTCAGCTGCCCTGCCAACACCTGTGGCGCAGACAAGCCTCAGATGGTGGATGCCCAGTCAATCAGGGCCACCAAGGCTCAGGTAACTGGGGTCAGCCTAGGCTTGCACTGGCAGCAGTGGCAGCAGCAGAGGTGTAATGGGGGTGTCACCTTCTCCTGATTGCTGGGTCACCTCCCACCCCTGAGGGCTCTGAGACTGTGAGAGGGGGCAGGCTGGGCTGAGGTACCCACCCTCCAATGCATGAATTTTCATGCACTGGTCCTCTAGTTCACATATAAGTTCTAAGATTTGAAATAATATGATTATTTTTCAGATTAATTCAAGTGTTTTATCTATTAGATTTATTATGCAGTATACTTATAATTCCCTTTAAGATTTATTTTTTATAAATCTATGACTTTTATAAATATTCTTATGACTTTTATAATTATGCTTAAGTATGCCTACTTTAATTTCCTTTCTTCCTGTGATATTCCTTTTTTTATATCTCTTCTTACAATTTTTACTTCCTTAACTCTAGTTCTTTTTTATTTGTATAAAAAATAAAAAGTATATAAAGTATATTTGTATATACTTTAATGTATATATATCCTTTTAGTTTGTCTCTTTTATTTTCCTTTTCTTTTATCTCTATATCTTCTATTACACAAAAAACTATAAATTTCTTTTAATTAGATATGATTAAATGTTAGTTCTACACAGGTTCTCTACTGCTAGCTTTAGTAGTTAGAGTGGTGAAAAGTATGTCTCAGATTCTATCTCTAGTTGGCCTATCATCTTTGCTCTGCTCAGGTCTGTCTAACTGCCTAATATATCTTCTTGAAGTATCTTGGCTCTGAATTCTTTCAGAAAAAGGGGTCACCATGTTTCTTCTGTAGCTGCTTTGTGCTGATGTGGGCCAGAGGTTTCTTTCAGAGTCAAGAGATCTTTGCTCTCTGTTAGAGGGATGATGAGGCCTGGGCACAGAAGGAGGTGGTCATGTTGTCTAGAGGTGGTATTCCCTAGGTGTAAGTAGGGCTTATAATATGGTGAAGACAAACTGTGTTATAAATTTAGTATTATTGGGCAAAAGTTAGAACAGTTTTGAATAATTTCCTGTTAAAACAATTTTTCTTTCTAAAATCACCCTCATTTTTATTAAAGACTAATTTATTTATGGTATTAAATTATAATTTTGCCAGATTGTTTGCATAATCACAAGAATAACAGTTGATTATATAGGCTATTAAAAAAAATGCTTTGCTGGAATCTCATGAGAAAGTTTATTGCTAGAGCCAAGAAGCTAAGCCACACAGTTGTCAACAGGCTTTGCCTGCAATAACTACAGAATTAGAGTACTTTCCTCAAAGGGAGGTCCCTACAGGTGTCATGAGGTTTCTTGCATGCCATCTTTCAGGAAAGCAACCTTTGTTCCCTACCTGGAAAGGCTGCCATGAACCATGTGACCAAGTAAGGCGTCAGGCTATTTATCCAAGGGGCTTATGGGCTTCAAAGTCAATCTTCATTTCTTAGAGCTTTCTGGTGACATCCAGAGTCCTGGTGTGTCTTTCTTTCAGTCATGACATTCTGGTAAAGTTTTGGTTAACAAAACTACAATTGGAAACTGACTTATGTCCTGTTAAGAAGAAGCCAGATTTTTATTGGACTCATGGAAACAAACATATTGTCATGAGAACAATAATTATCAAAACTAGTATTATTTTTAGTTCATTTAGTCCTATAGCTAAATTCATTTTCTCCTGCTTTTTCTAGTCAATATTTTTATAAATCTAGATATTCTATAGAGTAATATAAATGACATGGAATCTTGTACTTTCTGTAAAACACAATATTTCACAATATTATATTACTCGAGGCCCGATGTATGAAATTCATGCAAGAGTAGGCCTTCCTTCCCTGGGCTGCTGGCACTGGGTTTCCTCTGGCAGAGGAACCCAGGCTTCCCTCAGGCCGCCAGCTTTTTCCAGAAGGTCGCCCCGAAGGATATCCAGTCTAGTTAACATATTATGCTTTTATTATTATAGATAACAATTAGTTATAAATGAAAGTATATCAGAATCTATTTAATATGTATATGTCAATAGAATATAATTATTATTTCCTTATTTGACAAAGCTTCCCATAAACCTTAAGTATAAAATTTCATTTATAAGGAGAGAAAGCAAATTTTAAAATTTAAACCCTGAGAAAGTAGTCAAATATATTATATTATTATTATTATTATTATTAAATAATATTAAGTAATCTATTCATTTAAAGTAATCAAATTTCTGATTAACATAACTATTTCAATAATACATATAAAACCTTTGCTTCCTAGGCAAATACAGGAAAATCCTTTCTTTCCTTACTTTCAGAAATAGGCTTATTTTCCCAAAGGAAAACATACTCACATTTTTAAGAAGCATAACTGTGGTAGTGAATTCTTTAGCTGAGAAACAATTCCCTCGAACTTGGAAATTCCAAGTGGGCTCCAATGACTTTCTGCACAGTTACCAGTACTTTCATTTTCTTACTCTTAGTTTTGAAGGTTCCCTCCCATTTCATTGCATTTCTAGCTCCTCACATGGGGTACCACTTTGCTGGAGCTGATAGGCAGACCCTGAATGATGGATGAGTGATTACTCTGACACATGTTTCTGTGAAAGAAAAGCTAAGGGGCTAGTTGGCATAAGAAGCCAAAAGACCCCCAATTGCCTGCCTCCTTAGGCTTTTATTGTCCTGACAGGTTGAACTAAAATTAATATTAGATACTATTAATAGGGCCAGCATCCTTGAGAAAGCATATGCATCCTTTAAGCAAGGACGTGTCTAAATAAACATTGGAGGGCTCAGACTTGTTTGGAAAAGTCAAGACAGGGGCAGGCACCTTCAGCCAACTCCTATCCTATGCCTCCCCACAAGCTCCTAATTTAAATGTAGATGAATTTGGCTTTGGCCACTTGGCTAGGAACCCTTGGTAAGAAGGTCCTGACAGACAAGTGTGGTGTATCATAGTAACCTTGGACAAGGAGAGAGGAAATGCCCCTCGTGTGTCCACAGGAGGAGGCACTGACAAGTTCACCTTCTCAGCCACAACTGGTGCTTCCACCCTCTGCTTTCTCTGGAACAGTTTCTCCAGGTATGGTCCCCAAACATGCAGCATCAGCATCACCTTGGAACTTAGTAGAAATGCAAGTTTTCTGTCTCTTCCCCTGAGTAAGGAGCCTGTAGGACTCAGAAATACACATCTAATAAGCCAAGGGAACTTCAGAGACTTGGAGAGAGCACCACAGAGCTCCCTGCTCTCTAGGGCTGGAGCCAGGATGCAGCACTGGGGCCTTTCTGAAGCCAGCAGGGGCAGCCAGGCTGTGCACTCATCAGTTTGCTGGGAGAACTCTTAGTAAGCTAACGGGCCTTTCACATGCCATCTCCTGCAAAATGAAAATTTTATTTCCTTTTTGTTTTTTTGCCTTAAACCTGCAGAGCCATCATTTCAATAAAATTTCGGTAGAATTAGAAAAGCAGCAAAATCAGCCTCAGGCAGGCATATAATCTCTGCTGCACAGAGGCCCACCTTCCTGTGAGGGCAGAGGGAGAGCATGTGTGTTAATTTGCTCCTATCAGCCCCACACCAGACTCTGGAGGACAGGACACTATGGCATGCAGACCAGGTCTGACTGCGAAGCGTGCCCTCTGTTCCATGGGCCACACTGCCTTCAGTGAGCTGGCAGGTAGAGGTTGGAGATTATCAGAGAACCACTAGTAAGAGGGAGTGTAACGATGACTGTTCAAAGTCCACATAGACTGGCTTAGAAAGAACCCTTCACCTTGTCCCAACCTCTGAACTTTCTCGGATCCAACTTCAGGTACCTGGCTTTCTGGAGGCTCATTCACATGCACTTCTGTGAGGACTCAAGCTAGGGGAGCAGCAGCTCTGGCACAGCCCATTCATTCCTCACACAGACACACAGGGGCCCTCGGGGTGGGCACTGCCCTGGTACGGGAGGGTATAACCTATCTCAAGAAACTGGCAGTCCAGTGAGGCTATGCATTAGGAATGGGTAATTATAAACATTGTGCTACATCTCGTTACAGGAATTCTATGTATGAGAATTTAGATACCCAAGCCAGTCTTAGAGGGACCAGTGAATGTTTCCCAAAGCAAGTGAATGAAATTGAAGGACAAATAAGAATTAGCTGGTGAGTAGTTGGTTGGGAAGATGAAGTGGATGGATGACAGAGTGTAAAAGGCAAAAAACTAAGAGCGCACGCACATGGAAGATGCTCAGCAGGTCCAGAGTAGGGGCAAGGAGGAAGCAGGGAGAAGGGACATGAGGTGGGAGTCCCACAGAAAGACACCATTGTGGAGTTTCTGACAAATGGACATGATACACTTTCAATGGCACTCTAGCTGGAGTAGATATTTTATTTGAATACAATATTTCCCCATTATCTGTGGGGCACACGGTCCAAAACCCTCAGTGGATGTCTGAAACCATGAATAGTACCAAACCCTGTATAAATTATGTTTTTCCTATACATCCACACATACTTGCACACATGCATACATATCATGCATACATACATTTTACAGCTTCTCTTCAGCATATCCGGGTCACTATTTGTGCTTTGGGTCCATTATCAAGCAAAATGAGGGTGACTGGAGCACAAGCACTGTGATCCCATGGTAGTGGAGCTGCTGGCTGAGGTGGCTACTAAGTGACTAAAGAGTGGGGAGCAGGTACGTCATGGAGACTCTGGACAGAACTGGGATGGCTGTTCTGGGTAGGGTGAAGGAGGACAGAGTGTAGAGAGTGAAACTGCAACTAAGGGACTACTACTTACAGGTGAAACTGGAGGGCAGCTAGGAGACTCACAGCTGAAACAGCTTCCAAAAGATACAATTCTAGCGGTACATGTAGCAGTTTTGCTAAAACTATGTGAGGCAAGTTTTAAAACTCCCCTGACAGACACCAAAGTGGACTTGGACAAATTGGAAGATGTCTTAAGTTCTTAGTAAGGAAGACTCCACATCCTTAATATGCTGACCTTCCCCAAGCTGTTAGATATATTTAAAATTACTCCAATAAAAACTCCAATACATTTACCTGACAAATGCTACTCCTCCCAAAGCTAAAGAAGATAGTTGAGGGGAGAATCCAAGATGGCGGCATAGGTAAACACCTATACTGCTGCCTCGCACAACAATTTCAAAACTACAACTAAAAGACAGAACGGACATCATCCAGAACCACAGGAAAGCTGGCTGAGTGGAAGTTCTACAGCTAGAGGGAAAGAGAGGGGCTCACGGAGACCCAGAGGAGCTGCAAAAAGCTGAGGTACGGAGACGCGCGCTGAGAGAGCGGGTGCCGGAGTACCTGGCTGGCTTTCTCTGGTGGGAGGGAAACGGAGACTCCCAACGGCATTGAACCCCTTCTCTTACGACACTAAACCCCAGATCCAGCCGAAACTCATACGGGGGGAGTTTGGACTGTGAAAAGGGAGAAGTGCACGGAAATTTAGGGGAGTTGCAAAGGATCGGAGGTCTGGTCGCGCACGGCACCACGCGGAGGACGGATTGCTGATTGTGCCGCTGGCTTTCGCGAGTGGGCGGGAGACAGACCCTCCCAACTGCGCCACTTCTGAGTCCACTGGGCCCCTGTTTTGGGCGAAACCCTGGGGACCTAGACTCGTGTGGTCCTGGTTCGCAGGGGAGCCGGAAAGGCAGCGGTTGGAGGCGCTGCGGGTGCGCGCGCACAAGGACCGCTCCAGCCATTACCCAGTCACGGGAGACTCAGGGGCCGTGGAGGGCGGGGCCGACTGGAAGGCAAGGCGGTCCCTTAAGCCCTGAGACTCCACCCTCCCAAGCTCAACAGAGGCTTCTTCGGCTGAATCCAGCACAGAAGTTTCCCCGGCACAGTGAAAATGCCGAGACAAGGGAAGGGATTACAAGCAAAAGAAATGGAGGAAAAAAAACGACTGGATATAGAGTTCAAAACCACGCTTATAAGGTTTTGCAAGAATATGCTAGAAAAGATGGATAAATTTAGTGAGACCCAAGAGAAGATAATAAATACACTGACTGAAATGAATACTATTACGCAGAGTACTAACAGCAGACTAGAGAAAGGCAAGGATCAAGTCAAAAATTTGAAATATAAAGAAGCAGAAAACATTCAACTGGAAAAGCAAGAAGAGAAAAGAATCCAAAAATGTGAACATAATGTAAGGAGCCTCTGGGACAGCTTCAAGCGTACCAACATCAGAATTGTGGGGGTGCCAGAAGAAGAGAGAGAGCAAGATACTGAAAACCTGTTTAAAGAAATAATGACTGAAAACTTCCCACATCTGGTAAAAGAAATAGACTTACAAGTCGAGGAAGCACACAGAACCCCAAAGAAAAGGAACCCAAAGAGGACTACACCAAGACACATCATAATTAAAATGCCAAGAGCAAAAGACAAAGAGAGAATATTAAAAGCAGCAAGAGAAAAACAGTTTATTACCTACAAGGGAGCACCCATACGACTGTCAGCTGATTTCTCAACAGAAACGATGCAGGCCAGACGGGAGTGGCAAGAAATATTCAACGTGATGAACAACAAGAACCTACAACCAAGAATAATCTATCCAGCAAAGCTATCATTCAGAATTGAAGGGCAGATAAAGACCTTCACAGAGAAGAAAAAGCTAAAGGAGTTCATCAACTCCAAACCAGTATTATATGAAATGCTGAAAGGTACCCTTTTAGAAGAGGAAGAAGAAAAAGGTAAAAGACAAAAAATTATGAACAACAAATACACATCTGTCAACAAGTGAATCTAAAAATTAAGTGAATTAAAAATCTGATCAACAGAATAAACTGGTGAATATAATAGAATCAGGAGCACAGAAAGGGAGTAGACTGATAATTCTCAGGAGGACAAAAATCATAAAGCATCAAACAGACTGTGAAATTATAGCAGAAAGATTAAAGTTAGGTGAGGTAAATAAGTGATCAATCAAAGGACTTGTAGGCATGCTTATAAACATAACCAATGATCACAGACACTGGGGGGTCGGGGTATGCCTGGGAGGGAGGGGGGGCAATGGGGAGGTATGTATAAAAAATTAATAAAAAAATTAATTAAAAAAAAAAAAAAGAAGATAGTTGATCTTTGCTGTTTATGCTTTTTCTCTTTTTATTGCGAATATGAGATGATGGATGCTAACTGAATTACTGTGGTGACTATTTCTCAATATATGTAAGTCATCATGCTGTCTCACTCATGCTGTATACTTCAACTTATACCATAAGGTATGTCAGTTATGTCTCAGTAAAGCTGGAAAAAGAAATAAACATGCCCCAAAGTTTTCAGAGGCTCACAATCCTCACAAAGTTGGTAATATTTTAACAATTAGGTTTTTTGAAATGTAGAAACTTTTGTGTTACTTATTTTGATATTAAAATAAGTTTGTTTTTTACCTGTTTCTTCTCTATTCAAATAAAAATAATTTTTTGCAATACATTCCATATGTCTCATATTATATAACACATCAATGGGACTAGAGATAATATAAATTCAGCCATAATTCTCTTCAACATAATGAAAAAAAAGTCTTCAATTTTTTTCTAAAAAAAAATCTAGAGAAAATGATTGCAAAGCTTTTTTAAAACAAACAAGTAAGAGTAGCCAGGAAAATTCTAAATAGCAACAGTAGTAAAGGGAATGGATTGTCCTATCAAATTTAGAAACTTTTATCATATGGAATTATTTTTTATAGTATCAGATTGGATGCAGCCCAAATGCTCATCACTAACCCTACTAACAGATTGTTTGAATAAACGATGGTATGTCTATCACCTGGAATACTTTGCAGTCATGAGAAAGATCAGGAAAGATCTATATTACTGAGTAGAAGTGATTTCCAGAATCTGAAAGCAGGGTATAGGCTAATGAATTTAGTATACTATTTTTTTTCTTGTGTAAGAAAAATGAGAAAATAAATAACTGCAAAAGAATCTTAAAATGCACTCAATAATTCTAACAGCATTATCATTTTAAGTATGTTTCTGCATAATACAAAATAAAGCAAAGAAATATACATTTCAGTATCAGTAGGAACCAAGGTTTTTTATGTAAAATCAAAATTAAAAGAAAAGCTATATTGTTAAGTTTGAATTTTAAATAGGAACATGAACTCAGTTTCTAAAAGTGTGTCAGTCCATGAGAAGCAATGATACCCTAGCAACATTAGTACCTAGACTTGCATCCTGAATCACATTCCCTAGGAGAAGAAAATAAAGCTCCTTACTGAAATTGCTAATTTAGGCCTTGAGCAGAGAAAGTATGAAGTAAGCCTGGAATATCTTGTTGCCCAGAACATTAAAAAAAGTACCCAGAAAAAAAATGAGGGCATGTGCAAGGACAGAAATGCCATCTTGGAGTGCTCGCACTGATCAAACTGACCTCAGAGGAAGCATTTATGAGAATACTGTCTGTAACTGGTTGACATATACTGAATCAATAAAATTGATGAGTCTATATTGATGCACAGAGAGAAATAAAAATAAAGAAAAAATGAAAGAAAGAGAAACTCATTTTCTACCACAAAAGTGATTACTACTCCTTATTCTAAAAATTGATAATTAAAGGAAAACAATAAGTACTTACTCTGCATTTGAAATATAAAATATAATTTATTAATTATGGAAATCTCTATATACAAGTGGCAGCTAATGAATGTGGAAGAAATCATAAAATTTTAAATTCACCATTTTGGAAATCCCTAGTGAAATGCCTGTTTCAGGCAAGTCTAAACAATAAATAATAAAACTACTTAGGCTGTCAGGGACTAGGATGTTCACATGCTTCCAATACTCACCCCACGGATTACATGTTAATGGCAAAGAGGAAAAAGGCATTTTAACCAAGTGATCAAACTGAGCATCACTAATGGTAGGATATATTGCCTTACACCTGCTTAGTGTGATATGTTATGAGATACAGGTATCATCTATACTTCATAGAATTCATATAAAAATGCTTCCTAAGGAAAAAAGGTTTTGACCCTTTAGATGTAACTTTCAGTTTGCAGAAAATAAATGAATGAGGAAAAAGTGAAGCAACCTGACAACTCCAGGTTTGGGAATATTCTGTTAGTTTATTCTTTTCACAAAAGATCAAGTAAGAAAATAAAATAAGGGACTGAAGAAATTTAACAATCAAATACACAAACCTTACTGGTCTTGGACCACTGGGAGAGGAGGGAGAAGACATTTTGGAAAATTTGCATATTTAAAGGACAGGGAAAAGCAAATCGAAATTTGGAAACAAAAAATTTGAAGACAGACTAACTCTAAAATTTCTGGATTGGTCAAGTATTTAGTAAATTACTGTACTGAGAATAAGAATATGTAAATAAAACCTGGAAGAGAAGGAAAGGTGGTAGACTTAAGCAAAGAGATCTTAAATGAGGAAAAGGGCTTTTCTTCCCTAATTGTTTTCCCTATGTTTAGATTTAGATTTCTTCTCACCTCTTTCCTCCAGTAGTTGGAAGGCTATGGGAAGGCAAGATTAGGAGCAAACACCAGATAGTCACTGGGAGGTCTTTGATCTTGAATTTAGGCCTGAGGTTCAACTGAGACCTCCTGAACCAAACTCTAGTTGACATTAACTCTCCAAGCTTGGTTTAACAGACAGATTCAAGGAGCAAAATCGATGAAAGGCAGTAATGAGTTAGATGTACTGGGAGGAAAATGTCAAGAATAACACCAACACTAAGTGCCCTTAAAAAGCTGGAAAACAAAGCTTAGCAAACACTGAAAAATTTCTGAAATCTAAAATTAAGTACTAAAATTCCTTAATTAGACATGATTCTATTCATAAAAGGAAATTAAAAGTTTAAAATAAAACAGCACTTTAACTTAAAATGCATCACAGATCTAAATGCCAGACACAAAACTATTGTACTCGTAGGGCAGTAGTTCTCAACCTTCCTATTGCTGCGACCCTTTAATACAGTTCCTCATGTTGTGGTGACCCCCAACCATAAAATTATTTTTGTTGCTACTTTATAACTGCAAGTTTGCTACTGTTATGAATCGTAATGTAAATATCTCTGTTTTTCGATGGTCTTAGGTGATGCTGCTAGGTTGAGAACCACTGCTGTAGAGGCTAAGACCATCGAAAAACACAGATATTTACATTACGATTCATAACAGTAGTAAAATTACGGTTATGAAGTAGCAACGAAAATAATTTTATGATTGGGGGTCACCACAACATGAAGAACTGTATTAAAGGGCCACGGTATTAAAAAGCTTGAGAACCACTGTCCTAGAAGATAACATGATAACATATGAGAAAATTTAGTTGATCTTGAATTTGGTGATGACTTTTTAGACAATCCATGAAAGAAAGACTTGACAAGTTAGCAGGTAGACTTCATTAGAATCAAAATGTTTCTGCTCTTCAAAAGACATTGTCAAGAAAATAAAAGGGCAGGCCAAAGTGGAAGGACACATTTGCAACAGATATATCTGATAAAGAACTATTATATAAAATATGCAAAAATCTCTTAAAAGCCAATAATATGAGAACATTAATATAGAACTACTATGAACCCTGAATAACCAAAACAATCTTGAGAACAACAAAAAAAAAACAAAGCTGGATGCTTCATACTTCCTGATTTCAAACTATATTCCAAAGCTATAGCAATCAAGACAGTATGGTGCTTAGCATAGAATGTATAAGATGAGATAACTTGCGGTGCCAGAAAATAAGGAAGCTAGCAATTTACTGGGGTAAATTGAAAAGATTCAAAAACAAATTTGAATAGGTTCCCACAGCTAAAATGATGAGACAATTCAGAGCATCAACAACAACAAAAAATAATAATAACTATAATGGATTCAAGCATATCAAACACATTTCAGTTTATGAGTTTATATTGATACTAAATAAATTGGTCACCTTTTCTCTCATTATTTTGAAATATGCAAACCAAACAAAATAATCATGCATTTATCTTGCCTTTTTTATATGACTTGTAGCACTGGGTTCTTAAATAATTGATGATGAAACAGTGATTTTTTTAAGATTCAGCTAATGAATGAAGTGTGATAAGAGTATCACCATTTTGCAAATTAACTAATGAGTAAATTGGGAATCAGGTTAGATTCACCTCTCAGATCCAACTGTCCATTTACAGAAAAAGACTCATGATAACTGACACTATGTAAAATTCCACAGTACCCGAATCTTCAAAATTCAGACTATGGAAATTTCTACAGGACAAATAACATGGTCCCTTTAATACAAATTTGCAAGAAGAAAGAAAGATTTGCAAGAGAATATATGAACCTAAGGATGCATATCAACCAGATATCTTGGTCTTAAAATTCAAAACAACTTGAAAAAATTGTAATAAGACATTTGAAAAAAATGTAAATATTGTAAAATATTTGATATAGTAAAAATTATTGTGTAATTTTAAGGGTGATTGTAGTATTATGATTATATTTTTAAGAACCCATTCTTGGAGATAAATATTGAAATATTTATAAATGATTTATAAATGATCAATGTCTGAAATTTGCTTCAAATTATACAAAGGCTAGAGAGAAGTGGATAAAAGTAGATGAAATGAGGTTAAGCAGATATTGGTAACTTTTGAAGTTAAGCTAGATACATCAAATTCATCATGGTCTTCTGTGTACTTTCCAATAAGTTCTAAATTTTCAATAGTAAAAGGTTAAAAAAAACTTGGAAGCAACAAAGCTGTCCTTCAGTAGGTGAATGGATAAACTGTGTAACATCCAGACAATGGAATATTACTTAGCGCTAAAAAGAAATGAGCTAACAAGCTGTGAAAAAACATGGAGGAAAGGTAAATGCTTATTACTAAGTGTGAGAAACCAATCTGAAAAAACTATATGCCGTATGTACAGTCCAGGAGCCCTCAGGAGCCCTCAGTTGATTCCAACTCTATAACATTCTGGAAGTGGCAAAACTATGGAGACAGTAAAAAGATCATTGGTTGCCAGGGATTAGCAGGGAGGCAGGGATAAATAGATAGAGCAGAGAGGATTTTTAGGGCAGTGAAAGTACTCTGTCCAATGATGGGTATATGTTATATTATACATTGCTCTAATCCCACAGAACATAATAAAGAGGGAATATGCTAATTGACCACCACACCCTCTCACAAAGATGGTGGTGCCCACAGCCACAGGATGGTGGTGCCCAGTACCCTCAGCCCACCTCATGCTGCTGGAGTCCCCCAGGTCCTTCAGCCCCACCAGAGGGCAGCAGATGCCACAGGCTTCATCCAGCCCAAGTCCCCCAGTTCCCTCAGCTTCCCAGCTGCCCAGGGCTGACTGGAGGTGCAGGCAAGCCTCAGATGGTGGCTGCCCAGCCACCCAGGGCTGCCCGAGTTTCAGGTAACCAGGGCCAGCCAAGGCTTGAACTGCCAGCAGTGGCATCAGCAGAGGTGTGATGGGGGCATCGCCTTCCCCTGATTGCTGGGTTGCCTCGCTCCTGAGGGCTCCTGGACTGTGAGAGGGGGCAGGCCTGGCTGAGGGCCCCACTCCACTCCAGTGCATGAATTTTCATGCACCAGGCCTGTAGTAGAACATAAAACACCAAAGGTAGACTTTGAGAGATAATGATGTGTTAATAGAGATTCATCAGTTGCAACAAAGGTACCATGCTGCAGGGAATGCTGATAATAAGAGAAGATATGTGCATGTGTAGGAACAGGGAGTATCTGGGAAATCTCTATACCACCTTTTCAATTTTTCTTTGAACTTAAAACTATTTTAAAAAGTAAATAAGGTCTTAAAATACTCATACAAAAGCAACATCATTAGTCTTTATGGAAATGCAAATGGAAAACATTATGAGATATTGCTACATGGCTGTGTGAAGGGCAAATAATAAGGATAAAAGACAATGCCAGATTGTGGAGCAACTGAACTCTCATTGGTCATGGGAGGAATGAAACAGTGATACAGTTACTTTGGAAAGCAATTTGGTTGTTTCTATAAAGTTAAACATACACTTACTGTATGATGACTAATCCCATTCCTGGGCATTTACCCAAAAGAAATAAAAACATATGTTCACACAAAAAGCTGTATGCAAATGTTTATAGTGACTTTATTCAAAAATCTCCTCAAACTGGAAACAATCCAAATGCCCTTCAACTGATGAATGAATAAACCAAATGCAGAGCTTCTATACAATAACAGCTATTCACCAATAAAAGGGAACGGTTACTAATCCACACAACAGCATGGATAAGTCTTAAAAGCATTAAGCTAAACGAAAGACGTCCAACTGCATTTTTATGACAGTACAGAAAAGGCAAAACTCTGGAGCCAGTGGAGGGAGTAGTGGGGGGGATAGTGGAGGGGGCACTGACTATAAAGAGTCATGAGGGGATTTTAGGCGTGATGGAACTATTCTATATCTTGATTTGTGGTTTAAAAAATGGTATGATTTGTTAAAATTCACAGAACTGTCCCATTTACAAAGAGTGAATTTGATCTATATAAATTATTCTGGATTTATTTTATTTTATTTTATTTAGTTAAAAAAGACTGTGAGAAATAACACTGGGCTAAAAGCCCAATGACATTAAAATGAGGTCAATGAGCCAACAACTGCCAGGGCTGTGGAGGTGTTATGACCCTTCTTTATTTTGGAGAACAAATGTTAAGGGCTGTGGAGTACTGGAAGCTTGGGGAGCGGTGGGGCGGGGGAAGAAGCTGAAGGGGGATTGGCAGGAGAGCAGCTGGAGCTTCCACTGTGATAGGTGGCTCACTTCAGCTCTTCTGGACACAGTGAATCAAACCATTCATTTGCTAATGATCCCGGAGAGCTGCGCCCAGTCCCCAGTCTGGCAGGCCTCATGCTCAATAGTTTCTTCCTCCATCTAGGAAAATACAGGAAATCCAAGTGGTGCGCTTCGAAATGTGTAGCCTGGAGAGGGGTCCCGCTTGCGTGGAAAGCCTGCCGCAGCCCTGTCCTCAGTTTCCTTCCCGGTGACCCGCGGGAAGGAGGGGTGGGGCGTTGGGGTAGTGTGGGCTGAATTCTGGGGCGGAGTCCAGGCCACATTTCTGGCGGGCAATGTCTCTTCCCTTCTTGTGGGCCAATCTGTTTCACCTGTCAAATGGAAATACTAGTTGTTGTGAGCAGCAAAGCACATTCTGATTTGCAAGCGTTTTGTAAACAGAAGAAAAAAAAATGTTATTTGTGCAGGAAAGCAAGGGGCCAGCTCAATCCTCTCAGACATGACCCTGTTTTCCCCCCTCCCCCCCGCACCTCCTCTGGACTGTTAAAGGCTTTGCTCTGCGTGTTTACATCTGTTATAGGACCCGCGCCTCCTCCTCTGGATCTGGGATCATTAACGCAGCTCCAACAAAGGCCCGGCCGGTGAACCAGATCAGCGAGGAGGCCAGAGGGCCTGGGGAAGAAAGGTAGCTTGAAGCTTTTCAAATTCAAGGAGGCTTAGGGGCTGGAGAGCCCTCCACTGAAGGCCCAGAGTTCAAAGCCGCGTTCCCAGACCTCCCGACCCCGTGCGCCTCTATGGTCCTCGCACCTTTCTCGTCCCTTATTCCTCTCCGAGCCTGGAGACCTGAGTCTGAGGACCCAATGGGATTCCTTGCAGAGGCTCCTGGGTCAGCCCTACATGAGGGCAGATGCGGCTCCCGCCTCCCTAACCAGCCCCATCGTCCTGATGTCTGCAAATGCTGGGGCCACCTAGCTAGGGACCATGGAACGACCTAATGCCCAGGCAGGGAGGGGACAGCCCCGTCCACGCATGCCCTTGCTGATGCCTCCGCGGGTCGATCTTCTGAACCAGGGACCCTCTATCAGAGCGCAGCCTGGAGGGGGATCTCACCAGAAGCGGAGCCTGGGAGACTGACTGTCTAGGGCGCCCGGGCTCCGCTGGTGCTGCGAGGCTATGGAGGGACCTCCAGGCACCTGCCCCAAGGTGAGAGCTGAAGGGAGCCCAAGGGGGTGAGAGCAGGCGGAGTGTAATGTCTGATTAGGCTGCGATGGCATCTGCCAAAGTCACATTTACTTAGGAATTTTTCAACCTTAGTACAGAACTTGACTCCAACCCAAACCCTCACCTCTCAAGGCAAGCCTCTCTCCCCTGGGGACCCAGACAGCCCCGCCCCTCAGATATCGACAGCTCCTGGGAAAATTGACAGCCAGAGAATGGCAGCTGTCTGTCTGAAAGGCTCAGATGAAGTCTCTGCCACCTCCACTCAGAGGACCAGGACTTCTAGGCCCAAAGAAGCGGTGAAATCTCTCTCCTGGATTCCCTCCGTAGACGGTTGAGTCGACCCCTTGCTAGGCACTGGGGTGTAATGATGGAAAACTTGGGGTCCCGACATTCCCAAACAACTTTACCCTCCCAGTTACTCAGCATCCTATGGGCACCTAACCTTCCAGGTGAACACAGTTTATGCTCCTGAGAGTAAAAGTGAGATGCAGCCCACATGCCCTTGGGAAGGGTTAGAAGTACAGTCTCACATTGTTCAGATTTTCCAATATTTCCAGTTATTGGTTTTCCTCCTCCCAGACACCTTAAAAGCTCATTCTTCCCCCAAATTCTGCGGCCACTGCTTGCCCAGATTAATGCTGCTGTTCCCAGAATTTCCTGGGCTCAATGCCCCTCCTCTGGCCATACAGCTCCCCAGATGTGAGAGGGAGTACCCAGACCCCTTCCAGGTCTGAGACCTGGATTCAGAAACCACTCACAGTCCTGGGCAACTGAGCGGGGTGTCTGTTGGGTATTGTATGTGACTCTGCTTTACCCCAGGGATAGAAACAGAAGTGAGCTTTTTGCGTTTTGAACTACGAGACTGAACATTCTCCCTGTGCTTTTTTAAAAAAATTATTTTCTTTATTGATTAAAGTATTAAATATGTGTCCTTATTCACCCATTGTCTCCCGCCCTCCTCCCTTCCCGCTCAAGCCCTCACCTCCCCAGTTTCTGTGTCCATTGGTTATGCTCATATGCATGCATACAAGGCCTTTGGTTCCTGTGTCTTCTTATCTCCAGGAAGGTTTGCATTTTGGACACCCCCACTCCACACTAAAGGTGGTTAGAGGATGCCCTCAGCTTGCCGGGCTCTGCCCTGGGTCTGGGTCTGGGACCCTCTCTTGGACATCTTGGCTGTGCCTGAGTTGACCACAATCCACCCAGGGCATCCTCTGTGGGACTTCTGTGCAGTTACTCCGTGGAATGCTGCAGAGATGCTGGAAGCCACAGCCCACTTGCCTTTCTGCTATTGGGAAAGTCGGGTTCATTATTTTCTAATAGTTTAAGATTCACAAGATCATGTGAATTAGAGATAAGAAATCATCATTAGGTCATTTTCCTATCCCCTTAGGGCTGAAGTGGGATCATGAATGTTCTCCAGCTCTTCGTTCTCATTGTGTTAAATAATGTAAGAAGTGGGGCTTTTATTCTTGAGAGAGTATTACATATTCTAATAGAGTTTCACAGTTAAGAAGACCTTTCATCTTTGGCCCTAAGTTTCCTTTCTTTAAATTCATTTTATTACTTTATTCTTTGGATTTCCCTTAACTGCAGTCTCTCCCTTTTGGGGTTTAACTCTAAGGACAAATGTTAGGGTCATTGAAGGAGAAAGACACGAGGCCAAAAAGAGTGAAGAATTATGAATTTATTATGTCATCTGGATACCCAGATGGGCTGAACCCCAAAATGGCACCAGTTCCCTAAGACGGTGGCGGGTGATCAGAGGTTTTTAAAGGACTAAGCAAGCTTTTTCTGGGTGAAGAATTCTCTGTGCAGGTTTGGATCCTGAGAAACTCCACAGGGGAGAGATAATGATCTTAGCAAGTGGAATTTGGTCTAAGCAAGTGGAATGTCCATTGTGAAGTAGCCTAAAGGGGAGTTCCCAGGGGAGAGGGTATCTATTCAATTATTTGATCAGACCTAACAATGAAGTTCTTAGAATTGGTCCAGTGAGCAATACACATGAGCCCAGCTGGCCTGGAATGGGAGACAAGTCCAATGGGACCAAACCTTTCCTTCCTGCACAAGTGGGAAGAATTATGGAAACAAGCTGGAGAGGTGATGCTAGCCCTGATCTCTAAGCTCTGGGGGTGAGATATAACACTGACATTTTTCTCTAGATATTTTATGATTCAAACAATAGAAATTGTTCTATTCTATTCTCAGAGTCCAGCACACTTAGAAACACCTTTTTTTCCTTGTTGAATTTCACAGGGACATTCTTTCCCACCCATACCACCTGTTCCCACTTGGGAATGCAGGGGGTGGGGATGGGATAAAAGACCCTTGGGGGAGGGTGTTTCTGGAAGTTTCTGGAGGAGTTTTCTCATGGAAGTCTCATGGTTGTCGCCTTTCCAGCCTCTGTTCAGGGACCAGAAAAAAAAAATCGTTTCAGTTTTCAAAGACGTCCGTGGAGTACTGGCCTGTTAAGAGGCAGTAGTAGATAGCTGGTTCAACTCTGCTTCTGCTGGTTCTACACGAAAATGGGGAAACTATTCCCTGATTTGGCCTGAACTCTTTTTTGGACTCTTCCATCAGTACTTTCCTCGTATCATGGCAACCTTTCTTTTAACGTTTGGTCTTCCACAGCTCCTGCTCCTAAGCACTTCCCTTTAGACTTTATTTCTTTCTTGGCACTTGACTTATAACTTGGAAGGAATTCTTGTAAATTAACTTAGTATCAAATTCTCCTTGAGGGTCAACACATGTTTACTATTCATCCCCAGTGCTCACACAAGACTTGTCTGGGCCAAGCAGATGCTCATCTAGCTATGTTAATTAGAAGTTCACTACAGCTTTAAAAAAAGGATTTCAAAGACATGGATCATTGCTTGTAAACCTCCTTTTTCTTTCTCCTCCTTTCCTTTCTTCCTTCTTTGCTTTTCTTTTTTATTTCCTTCCTTCCACCTCCCTCCCTCATTCCTTTCTCTATTGGAAATATTGTTGAGCATCATATCATACATAGCAAGCATATTTTTATATTCCAGAGAAACAAAAGAAAGTAAGATAAATGAGGTATTTTATTAAAATTGTATTGTATTGTGAAATATACTAACCAAGTGAACACAGAAACGAATATATTCAGAGAATGACAAGTGCTGTGAAGAAATTCAACAGTGATGTCATACAGAGTAATCAGGCTACAGTGGTGGAAGGGGCAGCAGGAAGAAGGAATTTCTTAGAACCGTTAATGATGGGAAGCCTCTCTGAGGTGACTGAGCTGAGTGTTGAACAAGAAGGATTCACATCCTTCACATCCTTCTATGTGAAGACCTGGGGGTGGGGAGAATGCCAGGTGGTTGTGCAATGAGTATAGAAGTCCTTGGAAGGGACATGTTTGGGAAGTCAATGGAAGGCCAGTGGGGCTGGAGACAGGCTGGTTGGGACCAACTATGTCAAGATTCACGCCTTGAGGCAACAAAAACAAGTATGAACTTTAATCAGTAAATTCATCCTCACCTTTGTCATTTTGAATCAGACTTGTCACAGCTTTTGGCTTTAGATTAATTGTGATAGCTGTGTAGCAAATTGCCACAAGCCATAGTGCCTTAAAATAGGAATAATCCCAGATGACCTCACCAGTTTTTGTGGGTCAGGCATTTAGGATGGAGTCTCCAGTTCCACTCATTGGAAGGTTTGACAGGCAGGAAGTTCTCCCCAATTGGCCCACTCCTATGCCAGGCAAGTTGTTGCTGTTGCCCATGAGAGAGGCCTCAGTCCCTATTCACATGAACTTCACATTAGGGTTCTGGAGTGTTCTCTGATGTGGTGTCTGGTTTCCTTCAGGGTGAGTGACCCGAGAGAACAGGCAGCATCTCAGAAGTCACAAGTCATTATTTCTTCAATACCCTATCATTTACACAGGCCAGCCTTTGGGTCCCAAAATGCATGGGTATTGGGAGATGAGGATCATTAAGAACAGCCACAGGTCTGTTTGCATAGCTGTTCAAACTTGGTGATTTCTGAGATCTTTCCTAAGCCTGACATTTTATGGTGAAAATTTCCATGAATACTCATGTTTTCACAGGGGTTCTAGTTTTAATTATATCATGACTCTGCTATGAGTGCAGGGCATGAGAAGATGACAAAGATGAGTATGATGAATCTCATGGCCCCCTTAAATTCTTGGAGAGTGGGAATTTTTGAGCATGTCCCATTCCAGAGAGGCCGTGGACTATCCCCCAGATAGAGTTGTCAGACCAGGCTTTGAGATGCGGTCTCATGGCCCCTTCCCAGCACATAGGCCTTCTTTCATAGAACACTGTCAGCTTTCTGAAGAACAAGATGATCCTGTAAATAACATGGTCGTCAATGTCATGACTCTGATGTTGCTTGGGAAAAACTGTTTTGTCTTGGGTTGTTTGCTCTGCAAAAACAGAATGTGGTAAATGTTCTTAAAAGTGGTCCTACACAAAGGGTCGATGCTGCTCTCTGGACTCCCTGCCTGAAGGAAGGCAGAGCAGTTGCTGGCCAGCTCAATAAATCCTTGCTTGCTTATTACCAACTGGCAGCCTCCATGGTCATTTGCAACTGGTCACTCGCATTCATTCCACAACAAAATCAGACCACAAAAAATTGCTACAAGGCCTAAAGTTGACACAATCCTGCCTGGGGGCAGGAAGACAAAGCTGCTGACCTTTCTGACCATATAATGTGATGGACTTTGCAAGACTGAGCTCAGGGAATATGCTGCCATGTCTCCGCTGTGGCTGCTAGGACTTCTCCAGGACACACACATACCAATGTTATCAGCAGGGAAAGGCTATGAGGAGGCAGCCTCACAGTCTGGCATTGTCCTATGGGATTTATCACCAGGTTTCAACAAATGACCTTTTATCTCATTTATTTTCCCTGGGGCGGTCGATACGCTGTAGGCTCATGGAAGAGGTTTAGGAACACCTGTTTTCAGATTGCTTTCTGTCTGACCTCAAATGTTTCTGGGCACTTCTTCCCGCTCTTGACTGGCAGCATCCTTTAGGCAGAATGCAGCTTTAGGGAGCCCTGCAGGTGGGCAATGGAAAACCTCCTGAGGAACAGCTGTGTCTTGTAGCAGAAACATTTCACAGTTGAACTCAGTCACAATTCCTTCTGCACCTCAACACAGGAGGGACTAACATGGTGAAAATCCAGGGGAAGGAGAAGAGGGTATTATGGGCAGCAGAAAGAGAGAAAATCTTTCAAAGTTATGAAACATGTGGAAGGAAAGACATCATTGCATCATCTATGATTTGTCAGAAAATCTGGATTTAGATCCTGATGTCTGACCATGTCTCCATGCTTGTTTTCTCAGCTACGAAGTAGAGATGAACACTTTCATTCCTCACATGGTTGCTGTGAGGATCAGATGACAGTTATAGTTATTGAAAAGTACTTTCAACTGTACTAACAGTTGTGGAGAGGGAGGCCAAATGCAGATTTAAGGCCTTCCCAGGAGATGGGCTTCAGTGGCCTGGGGCCAGCAAGCACAGGGCGGGCCTTGTGGGGGCTGTGGGCATCTCAAGCCAGTGGGTTTGCCTTGCGGACATTAACCATGGGGGGGAGGGTGGGTTGAGCAGAGGAGGAACAGGTCCTGACTTATATTTTAATGCTGCCTCACTCCCACTCCAGTGCTAAAGGGTACTGGGAGCTCTTGGAAGCAAGGAGCCCAGTGAAAGGTCACTGCTGTGATGCAAGCCAGAAAGGTTTGCTGCTCTGGCCCAGAGCTGTAGAGGAGGTGGTGGGAGCATCCGACTCAGACTATGTGGTGTGAGCGGCCATGCCCTCGCCTGTCCTCAGATTCATCCTCAGCATCCTGCCCACCACTCCCAGCTAGCTGCCCTGCAGCTGCATCTTCAGATCTGAACTTCTTCTCAGCAATGCAGATGGTCATGCTGACTACAATGTTCTGCCAGGACCACCATTTAAGAGATCCTTGAGTTCTGATTCACTGTCCTGGGACCTCACCTAATGTTGCTTTAGACCAAGGGACCCAGCAGATACATAGGCTGTGGAAGCACATCTTATACTTCCAAGCCCACAGAACAGTGGGCCTCTCTTACAGGCACAGTCAGGTCCCAGCAAGGAGCTGGCATTCTGTGGAGAGGGAAGCCCTGGCATTTAGGTGAGACTCTACTCAGGGGGCCTCAAAGTTTGTGCAAGCGTGTTAGAAATGCAGAATCCTAGGCCCTGCTTAAACCTGCCTTGGATTCTCTGTGGTGGGGCCCAGGAGGCAGGTTTGACAGGCTTTCTAGATGATTCAAATGCAGCTGAATGGCAGGGAGGCACTTGGCATCAGATCTACAATAGGCAGAATGCACAGGAACAAGAAAAAAAGGGTGAAGGAAGAGTGGCTCCTCTTAACTACCCTTCCTAGTGACATACTTGAGAAGTTATGCTTCCTGCCCTGGTCTTCAGGCTTCACTAGATTCCGGTTCTGGTCCTGAGCAGGAGTAGCTCTGTAGGGGGCCCATAGAAGCATTCAGCAACTTATAGCTCTGGCAATTGCCTGGCTGTGACTCAACAGGCAAAGAAATAGTGATTGACCTAATTATTTTGAGGAAATAAGCCTGCTGTTACAATGGGGGTAGGAGGTTATGTTGGGAATACCAGGGAATTAGAGCAACGGCAGCCTGATGAGGAAAGGGCAGGAGCAGCAGGGCTCAGACTCCAAGGAATGGGTCTGAACCACTTACTCCCCCAAGTAATCATCTGAACCAGCAGAAAATCTGGTTGGAGTGAGGGGAATCAGAAGTGAATAATAAGAGAAAGATGTCACAGCATTTGGAGCTTCAAGTGCAGTAGTAGAGACAACTTGTCCCTTTTACCCTCCTGCTGTATGCTTCTCTTGTTTGTCTTGTAAAGAAATTGGGACCAGTCATCACCCTAAAGACACAATGGCAAGGCAGAGTGAACATATCACCAGGCAGGAGTACAGCTCAGTGGTGCAGAAGCTGGGCTGCAATAGACTGCCAGTGGTGCAACCATCACCCTGGACCCTGCTGTCTCATTGTGCTCTGCATGATTTCCACATGCCAACATTTATGCCCACCATCACCATAGACCCTGCTATCTCAGTGTGCTCTGCATGACTGTTACATGTCAATATCTATGACTCCATGCCCAACCATAGCCATGGACCCTGCTGTCTCAGTGTGCTCTTCATGACTGCTACATGCCAGCATCTGGTACTCTGTAGCTGGGTCTTTTTCTGGAACTGGGGAAGCCACTCTGCCATGTGTGAGACAGGTTGAAAGTGCTGGAAATTAGCACTCCCCCCACTCACTCCCAGTCAATGATTGATAAGAGTTGATGTATAAATATCAGAGCCTCCTAGTCTCTTGAATAGGATAGTATTTTACATTATTTGTCAGAATTTCCTTGAGTTAAGCTACAGTTGTCTACCAATGCAGTTGGTTAATAAGGTATCTGTATCAGCCAAATTCAAATCAGAAAACAGAGCCACACAGTTATTTGAGCATGGAAAGTTTATTATAAACTAGAGGCCTGATGCACGAAAATCATGCAAGAGTAGGCCTTCCTTCCCCTGGATTCTGGCACCGGCTTCCCTCTGGCACCTGGGAACCAAGTTTTCCTTCGGCCACCACCAGGCACCCGGGACCCGGGCTTCATTCGTCCAGTCTAATTAGCATATTATAGGTAATTAGTAGCTAATTACCAAGTTGTCTCTACTACTGCACTTGAAGCTCCAAATGCTGTGACATCTTTCTCTTATTATCCACTTCTCATTCCCCTCACTCCAACCAGATTTTCTGCTGGTTCAGATGATTACTTGGGGGAGTAAGTGGTTCAGACCCATTCCTTGGGTCTGAGAGGGGTTGGAATAGCAGGGATTGGACTATAAAGTAAGAGAGGGGTTGGAATAGCAGGGATTGGACTATAAAGTGATCTCTGGAAAATATAGAAAAGGCAGATATGAGGAACACATTTACCTTTAGGGTTGAGGCAGAGCACCCAAAGAAGGAAAAATCAGAAATAAGAATCCCTCACAGCACGTGTGGCTCACTGGATGGTGAAGTCGTGAAGCCTATGTCATGGAACTTTCTGAAAATTCTCCTCTGAGTTGTCAGAGGAAATAGTCCAAGAGAGATTCCAACCTTCAGAACCTAATTTTTTTCCTAGGAGTTGCCAGGGGATATAGCCACAGAGAGGTGATTTATGGGGACATTCCATTCCAAAGCTGTTCTAGGGAGTTCCAGGGAAAGCTCTGACTCTGGGCACTGGATGCTACAAAATCGGGGGTTTGGGGAGGCTGTCTGTGCTGTTGGAAGGGCTGGCTGAACTGAAGGAGTCTGAAGAGAGGATAGCACCAGAACTTGGTAAGTAAAACTTCTTTCTGTTCCACTGTCCCTCCTGTACTGTCTACTGTACAAGTTTGACAGTGTGGCAGCTAGCATAGGAAAAATAGTTATAGGGCCCATCTACAATACTGCAGAGTAAGCAATGATGGATGCATATGGAACTAAAAGACATCATATTGATAAGATGAGACTCCCTTTGTCCTTTCCCTTTCTCATTCTCTAATCATCTGACTTCCCTAAATTCTAAATAAAATACGTGCACTTGAATGTTGACTCACAGTTCACTTTGAGGAAAACTGAAACTATGGTTTGAAAAAAAAAGTGAAAAGCAGAGAAATGCAAATTAAAAAACACACAGAGCTGCTAGGATTTTCTGACTGATTGCATTTGGAATATTATGAGGAAAACAGAAGCCGTAAAAACAGCTCCAATATTTTTGGCCAAGACAAGAAAAAGTTCATTTTTACAATATTAAGTTTTTCAATCCAAGAATATGATGCATTTATTCATTTTCTTTACAGAGGTCTTTTGATCTTATATAGGATTTATTCCTGGGCATATCATAATTGTAATAATATTGTAAATAGTGTTTATTTTAAAATTCTTACTGGTATAAAAAAACTATAATTGACTTTTTGTATCTGGCCATCTTGTTGACTTAATAATTTATCCTCATATTTTTTTGGATTTTTCTAGTTATACAATCATACCTCTGAAAAATGAGATTTTCTTTTCTTTTACAATCTCTGTGTTTTCTTTCTTTCCTTTGCCTTTTTTTTTCAAAGTAATGAGATGTCCAGGAACATGTTAATATAAGTAGTAATTGTGAGCATCCCTGCTTTGTTCTCAAACTCACAGAGAAGAGCTTTTATCATTTTGTTATAGAGTATGATTATTACTATATATTTATTATACACACCCTTTATCTTATTGAAGATGCTCCTTTCTATTGCCAGTTTGCTAAAAATGTCTTTTTGACCTCAAACAGATGATTAATGTTATCATTTGCTTGTTCTGTCTTTTTTGAGATAATCACATGATTTTTCTTCTTTGTTAATTTTTTCTCCAGAGTCTTACTAAATAAAAACTTCCATATGTACCTTGAAATCTTCCTGGAATACATCCTAGAAAATGATGAATCTTCTACTGGGATTTTCTCATAATGATTTGGAGTTTCTATCATTTGACTCACTTTTCTCTCTCTGTCTCCCTTTTTAGGGCCCTTTGAATTCCCTTTTTTTTGTGGGGGGGGTGATGGGAGGGGAGAATTGGCTCTTACATGATGAAGTATTGGTAATATGAGCTCTTTGTGATCTCAGTGATGATGTCTTGGTGATGTACTCTTCCTGATCCTCACAATTACTAATTATATACAACACTGCAGCGTTAGCTTTATGCTCTCAGCTTTTTAGGATCTGAGCCTTTGAGACTTAAAACTTTTATTTAAATTTAATAGTTTTTCTTAATTCTTTATTGTTGAAAGTATTATATATACCTCCTTCTCCCTGCCCCCATTGACCTCTTCTAGCCAGCCCTCCCTCCCTGCCCCAGGCCCTCATCACCCTATTGTCTATGTCCATGGGTTATTCATAATACACACACAAGTTCTTTAGATGATTTCTTCATACCCCTGCCTTTCCTCTGAGATTCCACAATCTGTTTCATGCTACCACAGATCCATGTCTCTGAATCTACTTTTTTTTCATCTGTCTATTTTTTTTCATTAGATTCTACATATAATTGAGATCTACACTTTCTTAGCAGAAAAGTCCTTGTTTATCAACACAATTTTAATTTTAAAATTATGATACCATTTTATAATTTTATGAACCAATTCTAAAAGCAATTCAGAGTTTTATCTTCTGTTGGTCCATCAACCCTCAGCCTCAATATGTAGTATTTCTAAAGTAAGTGACAGAATGTAAAAATGAATCACTCAGGTCAAACATAGTCATTTTTTTCAAAATATTATACTATTTGTTCACTGACTTCACTGGGAATAACTATAGGGGACTCCAGGCAGGAATCAGCTGCATTTCTCCAGGTGACAATTATAGCAGCTTGCTCTAGAGAGACAGCAGTGAAGAGAAGAGCAAAAAATGGTTGAAGGGATGTTTAGGAAGTTAGATTATTTAAATATAGCATTTGATTAGGGTATGCAGAGAATGAAAGATGAGAAAGGAGTCATTTTGAGATTCAGAATGGAAAGTGATCTCAAAGTTAGAAGAAGAATATCATAAGTTTAGTTTTGGACATATTGAAGTTGAGTTGCTTAGAAAGACATCTACATAGAGATGTCTGATAACCAGCCGTATGTAAAAAGCTTATTACCAGGGAAGAAGCCTGGAGGCAGGCAAAAAATGGCAATGAACATGGAGGTGCTCATTTAAATAGATGAATAATCAAAAGGAAGAGCATAAAATCTCTACTAATAATAGAGGAATATGCAACTTGTCCAGGACATAGTCACAGTAACAGTAATGACCAAACAGCAGGCTGCGTGGGGTAACTAGGCCAGCAGGGGGTTAGTGAGAGACAACAAAATGACTGAATAGCAGGATGCATGAGGCAACCAGGCCAGAAGGGGGGAAAATTGGGGGTGATCAGGCCAGCAGGGGGGACAGTTTTGGGCAACCAGGCCAACAGGTGCCACCTGGCAGCTGGGGGCTACCAGGCCAGGAGGGGAGGGGCAGTTGAATGTGACCAGACCAGCAGGGGGGAAAGTTGGGGAGTGACCAGGCTGGGGGTAGGGGCTAGTGAGGGGAAACCAGGATGGCAGAGAGGGCAATTGAGGGCAATCAGGCCGGCGGTGGGGGGCAGTGTGGGATGATCAGTTTAGCAGGCAGAGGTGGTTAGGGGTGATCAGGCTGGCAGGCAGGTGAGCAGTTAGGAGCCAGTGGCCCAGGATTGTGAGAGTGATGTCTGACTGCCAGTTTATGCCTGATACCCCAAATCAGGCCTAAACCAGCAGTTAGTCATCCCCCACGAGGTCATGGATTAGAGAGAGTGCAAGAGGCTGAAGGGACATCTCCCTCCCCACCATGAACAAATTTCATGAAGTAGACCTCTAGTGAAGCCAATAAAACACTTAAGATTGAACTTGTGGAATTCTAACTTTTAAATTAAAGGTAAATTTAAGTGAAAAAAAAATATCAAACTGTACATAGCATCCTATATAATAAAGAGCTAATATACAAATGGTCATCATGCACTCATGCTGTCATGCCACAACAGCTAAAACTGTCAACAATGGGGAGAGAGGAATGTGGACCAGCCACTCACAAATGAGCTCACGAGAGAAGAATGGAGACCAGCCAGGCTGTGGCCTGGGAGAGGGACAAGCTAGAGGCTGCACCTGTACCTGCAGCCTGAAAGAAGGACAAGTGCCCATCCCATGGTCCTGGGTGCCAGAAGCTGTGGCCCTGGAGAGGGACAAGTCACTTGCTCCATGGTCCCAGGCACCAGAAGCTGGGGCTGTGATCCAGGAGAAGGACAAGCTGCCTGCCTCGCAGTCCTGGGTGCCAGCAGCTGCTCCTGCACCTGCACCTGTGACTCAGGAGAGGGACAAGCTACCTGCACCCTGGTTCCCTGTGGCTGTGGCTGGCCCGGGTAAAGCTGGCCCAGGTCCTGGGTACCTGGGATGGGACAGATGAGGGAATCCTAGGTCTTGAGTGCAGAATGAGGCAGGGGCAATCAGGCCAGCAGGGGAGCAGTTTGGGGCAATCAGGCAGGCAGGCAGAGGTGGTTTGGGATGATCAGGCAGGGAGAGATGGTTAGGAGCAATCAAAGCAGAGGAGTTAGGGGCAATCAGGCAGGCAGGCAAGAGAGCAGTTAAGAGCCAGCAGTTCTAGATGGTGAGAGGCAGTCAGACATCCCCCAAGGGATAGATTGGGGATGGTGCAAGCCAGGCTGAGGGACCTCCCTTCCCATCCCCATCCACAAATTTTGTGCACGGGGTCTCTAGTGTTTATATATTTTAGTAAAAAAAAAACATACATGTTTATACACAGGTTAATTTTCAGTCAGTATGTAGCAAATAGTATTACAGTCAACAAACCTTACTTAGTGCCTATTCTGTTACAGTATGTTGAATATCACTTGGTTATACATTACTTTTTTTGTTAAATTTTTCTGTTTTTGTGTTTCTTTTAAAGCAAATTATATGTTTGTAGGCAATAACATGTATATTATATCATTTATATTTTTCTCTTACAACTTTTATTGCTAAACTTTAAGTTAAACCTCTTCACAAATCCAAGTGAATTTTCTTTTATTTTTATTTTTTGCAGTTTTATTTTTTATTTATTCCTATCCCCTCATACTTCAGCAACTATCAGCTTGTTCTCTATATCTATTGGCCTGTTTTGTTTATTCATTTATTTTACTTCTTTAGATTCTACATATAAGTGATATCATACAGTCTTTCTCTCTCTCTGACTCATTTCACTGATCATAATACCCTCTAGGGCAGTGGTTGAGAAACTCATTAGTCAATTAGAGCCAAATATCAACAGTACAACGATTGAAATTTCTTTTGAGAGCCAAATTTTTTAAACTTAAATTTCTTCTAACGTCACTCCTTCAAAATAGACTTGCCCAGGCTGTGGTATTTTGTGGAAGAGCCACATTCAAGGGCCCAAAGAGCTGCATGTGGCTCAAGAGCTGCCGTTTGTCAACCACTGCTCTAGGGCCATCCATGTCATCAAAAATGGCAAAATTTCATTCATTTTATTGCTGAAAAACATTCATTTTGAATGTTTATTGCTGAATAACATATATTGTGGGGAGGCATGGGACAAAAGTTGGCTGAAGGCTCCTGCCCCTGCCTTGACTTTTCTAAACAAGTCTGAGCCCCCAGGTGTTTACTTAGACATGTCCTTGCTTAAAGGACACTACAGATGCATGTGTTTTCTCAAGGATGCTTATCCTGCTGATAGTATCTAATAGTTAATTTTAGTTCAAGCTGTTGTTACACTATAAAAGCCTAGGAAGCAGTGAACAGGGCTACTTAGTTCCTATAGTGAAGCAGTTCCTTAGCCTCTCTTTTCACAGAAACATGTGTCAGAATAATCCATTCATCCATCACTCAAGGTCTGCCTGTCAGCCCTGGAAGAACTATATATATATATATATATATATATATATATATATATATATATATATCCATTCATCTATTGATGGACATCTAAATCAGTTCCATATTTTGACTATTATTAGCAATGCTGTAATGAACATAGGGATGCATATATATATTTTTATATTAGTGTTTTTGTTTTCTTCAGATAAATACCCCGAAGTGGAATTGCTGAATTATATGGCAGCAGTTCTATTTCTAATTTTTCCTGGAAACTCCATGCTGTTTTCTATAGCAGTTGAACAAATTTACAATTTCACTAACAGTGTACAAGGGTTCCTTTTCTTCCCATCATCACCAACACTTGTGGTTTGTTGGCTTGTTGATGATAGTCATTCTGACCAGAGAGATTATATCTCATTGTGATTTTAATTTGCATTTCACTGATGATTAATAATGTTCAGCATTTTTTCATAAGTCTACTGGCCAGTTGTATGTCCTCTGTGGGTAAATATCCTATTTTTAAAATAAACTTTTCTTTCTGGTGTTAATTTATATGACTTTTAAAAATGTATTTTGGGTATTAATTTCTTATTAGATGTATCATTTACAAATATCTTCTCCCATTCAGTAGGTTGTATTTTCATTTTGTTGATGGTTTTCTTTTTAGTTTGATTTAATTCCATTTGTTTATTTTTCTTTTGTTTCCCTTGCTCAAGGAAATGTATCTAAAAATATATTGCTAAGAGCAATGTTGAAGAGTTTATTGCTATGATTTTTTTCTAGGAAATATCCAACAGTTTAATAGTCAATGAATGCCCATACATAATTACATTTTGAATATCAGTTGTGTATACATTTTTCTAAGATTAAGACAAACAGTAGTTCTCTCTAGTCCATAGGTTTAAGGATAGCTTTTCTGTTTTCATTTTTCTTTATAATTTCTAAAATTTCTGCCAAGATCATATTTTTAGTGCTTTGATTCTAGGATTTTACTTTAATCCTAAGGCTGATATATGTTTTAAAAAATAAGAATTCGTGTTATAGCTATTATTTTAAAACATAGCTGATAGTCCAAATCAGCTTAGGAACCTTTTTTCAATGACTAGTCAGACTCTGAACAAATGTCCAGAATCCGATATCTGGATGAGGGCCCAGTCATCAGTGTCACTTCAAGTAACTAATGGTGAAATTGGGTAATCTGTAGACTGAGTAATTTCTAGTCCACATTTCACGAATGTTTATAATATAAAGAAATGTAAAAAAAAAAACATTTGACAAAAGAAGGTTTTTAACTTGAAAATATTAATTGCTCTAAATGATAAAATTAGCTACATTCTTAAATATTGACTAAAAGTCAAATTAGGAGATAGCTATTCTCATTATAAAGAGATCGCATGTAAGATTTTATTCAACAGTGATGCATTCAGATGTATTGGTAGGTTGTTCACATTTGGGAGGGTTCATCTGAAACTTGAACCATTGAGCCAGACCTATTGGATTCATGCAGCAGCTCCAGGTCAGCTGCCAGCAATAATCATCCCAAACAAGGAGAACTGTGACATAGAATTTGGGATGAACGGAAATGAAGGATTGGACCACACAAAGTATGTTTATTGCACTAAATTTTAAACATGATACAAAAAGTTAAATTTTTGCTGAATAAAGAGAGAAAAATCTATTTCCTGTCAATTACAGTAAATTAAAATACTCTAATGAGATGGCTCAAGAAACAAAACAAAACAAAATCCAAATCAAAAAACAGACATTATGGGGAATGGTAAGAGCTTTAGAGTGAGATTCAATGGACTCTGGGCACACATTAGCATCACCTGGGACCTGTCCAGATCAATTACATCATAACTTCAAACCTAAAAGTCTCAGCATTAGAATTATTTTTTAAGTTCCCGGATTATGTTAGTGGGCATCAGAATTTAGAATCTCTGAACCTCAATGTACTTTTATTTGGATACTGTCCTGTATTTTGCTTCCTGATTCCATCCATTTTAAAGTTCCTCCTGTATCTTTGGTAGCAGGGTAAGGCCTGGGTCTAAGGGGCTGGAATGGGGCCCAAGACAGCTCCTTGGTGTGTGAGCAGTGCTGTTACCCAGACCCTATGCTCAGAAGGGCAGTGCACTTGGCTTAATGTTCTGCTGCTCTCATCTTGAAATTTCTAATAATTTTATCTTTGGACTTCTATTTTGTGAAGTTCTATGGGACAATTAAGCATGCATATGAGCAGAAGATGCTGCCTTATTTACATATAGTACTCAGGATGTCCCATGAGCACAGACTCCTCAAAGCCCAGGATGTGAGTGTTTCAGTGAGACTCAACTTGGCCACAAGTACAGCTAACTAATCAAGACACCATTTAAGCTGGAACTTGTTTCACCTGCAAAAAGCAAGCCATGGCATTGTGAGTGACATGGAGGATAAAGAAACACTATTATATCCTTTCTTATTGATGTAATTCCCCTGTGGCAGCCATCTATGCATGCTGAAAACCATGGCATGCAAGGTAAGAGAAAGTTCCTTTCCTATTTTCTTTCTTCCTCATCGGTTAGCCAAAGACAGAATTGGTACAATGTGCAGGTGTCGAGAAGTGAAATAAAAACAGTTGAGTTACTTTTGTGCAGTGTTTCTATTATATGGGTAGGAATGAAATATAGAGGCACGTGTCAGCTACAAGATATACATGTACAACTGGTGAGTCTGCATCCAAGTTAATGCATTATATTTGTATTTAAATCTGGCATTTTTATATGGTAAAATTTCTGCTAGGTTTTTTTTTTCTTAGCACATTAAATAGCAAACAAAACCGAGAGAGAGAGAGAGAGAGAGAGAGAGAGAGAGACTGACTTCAGGAAAAAAGGAAAAGGCACTTCTTTCCTGCTTTTTGAACAAAGGGCCCCAAATTTGCATTTCATACCAGGTTCTGAAAATTATGCAGATTATGCAGCTGGCCCTGGCAGGGGTTGCAGGAAGTGGGCCTTACATAGAAGTGCCCCCCACCTACTGGCCCAGCAAAAAGTCGGGGAAGCCTAGCCTAAAGAGGGACCTGCCCTGGGCCAGGGCACAGGCCACAGCTGCTATTGTGCCTCCTGGAAACTTGACCCAGCGGAAGATGCCAGGACTTCGCTGCACCGCGGAATCCCCTGACTGTTTCCAGTCTGGGCTGCAGTCAGAGAATGATAATGAGCAGTTCCCTTCCGAGGATGAGCTAAGTGTGGGCAGGAAGGGTAGTCATTAGCAGCTAGCTCTCTCGTGGATACACTAAGGCCAGCAAAAATGTCTGCAGTCAAGTAATTTGACTGGGCGTGTTTTGACAATAAACTCAAACCAGACAGAAGTCGGGTGGAGAGGGGTGGGAGAATGCGGAGGGAGTAGCCATGAATTTTCCATCAGAAAATAACTAGGTTCCTTCATGCTCATTGCCCCAGAGATGAGCTACAAAGAGCAAACACGCAGGAGAAACAGAGGGGCCAATGTGAAGAGCCCAGGGTGGATGCCAGGCCTAGGAATCCCGGCCCAGCTCCACTGAGTCCAGCCCAGTGACTCTGTGCAGTTCTATCAACCTAGCTGAGCTTTTGTGAGCATCTTGCTAAGATGTCTATAACCTTGAACTTATCCATATGCTAATGAGGGGTTATGGGAAGGGTCACCCAAGCATCAGCCAGCACCTTCCTGTCTTACCTCCGGTTGGAGGGTAGCCAGGGTTACAGGCCTCCATTTGGGCATGAGTGAATGTGCCAACTGACCAGTCAGACTGAGGAGCTGAGTTCTCTCCATAGGTGCAGGCCACAGGGGCCATGGTCTCTGTGAGTCTCAGATTCCTGTTGTAATTCTGGAAAACCTGAGGTTCATTTCATTTTCAGCTCTAGCCGTCTGGACTAATGCTCTTTAGACACCCACGATTAGCAAGAGTAGCAAGACCTGCTGCTCAGGTATCATAGTCAGTCACCAGAGAAGCACATAGATGAATACTGGCCGTCACCTTTACTGACAAGTGGCATTCACGCACTGCCTCGTACTCCTCACTCCCGACAGCATTGCGCGGGCCAGGGAGGAAGGGGGTCTGTGCCTATGGTCTTTGCACAAGACTTGATTTACCCTGGAGCCCCGCGCATCACTTTAGCTTGTGTACTTGTATTTTCTAAGTGGAAATTTGAAACTCATGCACAAGAATTTATCAGACAGTGATAATTAAAATCCTGCAATGCACTAGAAAGTATTTGGTCAAGATTGTGGGCATTGAAACATTTGAAATGGTCTTTATCATAAAGCAGTGTTTCTCTCCCCATTATTGCTCTTTTACAGAAAAAACAATTGAGTTCTCCCTAACAAAATAAATTGAAATGATTTTGTTGGGTAGAGTTGAGGCTTGGAGTTCACAAAACTTTGCACTAGGATTTCTCCACTTCTCAAGAGCTGATTTTACCCTCTGGCGGCAATTGGCACTGAGAAGTCCTGCCATAAATGAGCCGCTGGCAGCATCTAGGCGGGAGAGAGACGTGAGGAGGCAGAATAGCATGAGTTTGAAATAACGAAGTTTAAAATCAGTTTTCCTCACGTGACTTAAGTGTTTCTAGTCCTCAATTTCCTCACTTATAAAATGGTCCAATAGTGGTTGCTTCCTTGGTTTTCTCTGGAGATTAAATTAGGTAGTACTTATGTAGCTGTTAGTAAAATGCCTGGCATGAAGTAAGCACTAAATAAATGGTAGTCTGGAACCAAAATCTATATGAGTTATCTACTATAACATTATAAATGGCCAAACTTTGCAGTTTAAAAACAGCAGATGCATGATCTCATCAGTTTCTGAGAGTAAAGAATTCAGGGTCAGCTTGGCTGTATGGTTCTGGCTAGGGTGTTTCATGAGGTCACAGTTGACTATAGCTGCCTTGAAGTCATCCTTTTGGAACTGCTAGTCCATATTTTATGTGACATAAGAAACAGCACATCAAAATTCATCATAACTTCCTTAAAGACACTTATTTCTTATATTACATTATGTCCAATACTGTTTTGGGGAGACTTGCTGGACAATTCCATATAAGAAATACCTGTGATTTCTGAAGTGATTGGTTTATTTGTCATTTATGGATGAGCTACAATATGGAATAATCAGATTCCATTTTTCACACTGGAATAAGTAAATGTAGGAAAATTATATAATATGTATGGTCATTAGCTTCAGGTCTGGCTCTGTCCTATTCCCTTTTTTATTCTCTCTTTCTTCTCAGTTTTTATTTTCTATGTTCTTATAGATTTACTTAATACCATTTAGGAGCAAAAAAATATTTAAATTAACAAAACAGTTAACAAGACAATATATAAGTTAACAAGAACATATTTATGTTCTTATACACATGTAAGAACATAAAATCTAGATGACCTAAGAATATATTTTAAATGTATCCTAGAAATGCTTAGATTTAAAAACAATGAATGCTTAGAAATAAAAATAATGCCATTTACAATAGGATAGAAATATGAAATGGGCAAATTTTATCAAATATGTGCAATACTTCTACATTAAATATTACAAAATACTACTGAGAAAAAATGAAGGAAACATGGATTAAAATTTTGAGATTATTAAGATGGTAGTGATCTCAAAGCTCCACATAATTCTAGTCAAAATTACATCAGCCATTTCTGGCAGAAATTGACATGATAATTTTAATTTTATATTAAACTGTAGAGGACCTAGAATAGACAAAAGAATTGTAAAAAATAGTAAAGTTGGAGACATACACTGTTGCTCTCAAAATCCTATCTAATAAAAGGGTAAATTAATTATCACTATATCACAAAGATGGAGGGACCCACAGTCACAAGACGGCAGGGCTCAGTCCCCTCAGCCTCGCTGGAGTCCCCCAGTCCTAGGGGTGCTGCCACTGAGAGCAGGCGGTGTGAGCAGCCTGGAAGGATTCTTGCTTTGTTGCCATGGCTATGCCCCAGCTACAGAGGGCCTCTGGGAGGCAGGGGTCCGGCCCGCAGCCCCCATGGCAGAGCGGTAGGCCCACTCGCGGCCTCTGTGGTTGATCGGGGGCTCTGAGAGGCAAGGTCAGGTCAGGTGACCATGGCCAATTGCAGGCCTGGAGTAAAACGTTGACAGCAAGTCCTTTCAGTATAATTGGGGCATTAGAGGCCCACAGAATGAACACTTCCTTTTCTATGAAACACATAACCCTAACACACTATTTACAATTAAATAAATTTCCATATATTTTGACAATTTACAGCCCTGGAAAGTTACATACAATGATCACCAAAGTGAAAAGATGAAAAGAATTTTTAGGCTTTTAAAGATGTAAGTAATTTCTATCTAGAAGACATACCAATTCAAAAAGTGATGGTTTTATTGTTCTATAGGACATTAGCCAGAATGTATCTAATTTAGCTGTTTTACTTCAGGCTTTTACTTTTGGCAGTCTTATTTAAACAGCATTATCATCCTGCTAGTCTTCACTTAGTTAAACAGAATTTTTGCATCTGCCTTTATGTATTTGAATAAGAATTATGTATTTAACATATGCAAAATTTTGTTTTGACACAATAAAACAAAAGATCATTTGATTCTTCCCTGGAACATAGAAAAGCACAAACTTGAATTATTGATGTGGCTTAGGCTAATTTTCCAAATATCCTATCTAATAAAAGAATAATATGCAAATTGATTGTACCTCCACTACACCCATAAGCCACGCCTACCAGCCAATTAGGAATGAGTATGCAAATTAACCTAACCAAGTTGGCTGCAGCCATGGAGAGAGTAGGAGGCATGGTTTTCCCTGGCAATGGAGGAAGCCAAGCTTTCTGCCTGCCCTGGCCTACCTTGGCCTCTGCTTAAGGCTACAAAATTTCAATTATATAGAAGATAAATAAATCCCAACAAAAATGGCTGTGGCCTTGGAGCAAGCAGGAGGCTTGGCTCCACTCAAGGCTACCAAGTTTCAATTATAGAAGATAAATAAATACAAGGTACTAGAGCCTCTGCTTGGGTTTCTGGGGAGTGGGGGTGGCCAGCCTGCAAACCACTACAGGCCCCTTTTCCAGGCCACCCCACATTCCAAGGGAACCCCTACCCTGATCCGGGACACCCTTCAGGAAAAGCCAGCTGGCCCCACCTATGCACCAGGTGTCTATCCTATCTAATCCTTCTATCTAATAAAAGAATAATAGGCAAATTGACCATCACTACAACACACAAGACGACTGCCCCCATGTGGTCAAAGATGACTGACCCCATGTGGACACAAGATGGCCACCACAAATTGGGAGCAACCAGGCCTACAAGGGAGGGCAGTTGGGGGTGGTCAAACCTGCAGGAAAGGGCAGTTAGGGGTGACCAGGCCTGTAGAAGAAGGCAATTAGGGGTGATAAGGCCTTCAGAGGAGGGCAGTTAAGGGTGACCAGGCTGGCAGAGGAGGGATTCAGGGACAACTGGGCCTGCAGGAAAGGGCAGTTGTGGGGCAGGGGGCCAGGCCTGCAGGGGAGAGAAGTTGGGAGTGACCAGGCCTGTAGGGGAGTGTAGTTAGGGGCAAACAGGCTGGCAGGGAAGCAGTTAGGCATCAATGAGCCTGGCAGGGGAATGGTTAGGGGGTGATCAAGTTGGCAGGCAAAAGTGGTTGGGGCAATCACTTTTGTTTGCCTAGGCAAGCAGGCAAACAGTTGGGAGCCAGCAGTCCTGGATTGTGAGAGGAATGTTCGACTGCCCATTTAGGCCGGATCCTGGTAGGATCGGGCCTAAATGGGAAGTCAGACATCCCTCGAGGGCTCCCAGATTAGAGAGGGTGCAGGCTGGGCTGAAGGACACACACCCCTGTGCACAAATTTTATGCACCAGGCCTCTAGTTGTTAATAAAATTCATGTAGGGATGTTCACAGAGCCAAGAATTCTCTCTTTCAGGCCTACATATTCAGTATCTCCAAGGAGGAGGCCTGTTATTCTGTGTTTTGTTTTTTAATACTCTACTGAGGATATTTTTTCACTGCTTTTTGAAAGAGTGGACTGGAAGGAGAGAGAGTGAGGGAGAAGGAGAGGGAGAGGGAGAAGAAGAGGGAGAGAGAAAGGAAGAGGGAGAAGGAGAGGGAGAGGACCCACTCAAGGCTGAGGGCAAGCCCTTGCTAACAGTCCCTCCTCTGCACATGAGCTGCAGAGAAAACACTTTTTCTGATCGCTCATTGGCTAAGCTTCCTGTACGCTACTCGCAGTATTCTTGGTAACCTGCCTAATAAGAATTCAAGAAGGTGATCTAGGGTTTTTCCACCTCACTCCTGGAGGAAAAAAATGAAAGTCCACTGCTGGAGGGGCTAAGAAATGTCATATCCTGCTCTAGCCAGTTTAGCTCAGTGGATAGAACTTCAGTCTGTGGACCACAAGATCCAGGTTTGATTCTGGTCAAGGGCATGTACCTAGGTTGCAGACTCCCCCCTGACCAGGGCCCAGGTCAGGGTTCATGAAAGAGGCAACCAATCACAGTGTCTTTCTCACATTGATGGTTCTCTCTGTATTTCCTTCTCTCTTCCACATTCTCTAAATATCAGGTGAAGAAAGAGAGAAAGAGAAAGAGAAAGAGAAAGAAAGAAAGAAAGAAAGAAAGAAAGAAAGAAAGAAAGAAAGGAACGTCATATCCTCTGAAAGAGACATCTTGAAAATGCCTAAAGAAAGTTGTAATTTTATTGTGGTGAAGGGATTGGAGTCTGTGTTGATGAAAACACCTTGGCAGCTGTGGCAGCCTGCAGTAGCAGCAGCAAAGGGGTGATGGAGGAAGTGCAAGATTGCCTCCTGCAGAGGGTGGCCTACTGAAGGCTTAGGCCCACAGGGAGCAGGCCTAAGCCATCAGTAGGACATCCTTTGAGGGCTCCTAGACTGTGAGAGGGGCAGGATGGGCTGAGGGACACCCCCCCCCAGTGAATGAATTTTGTGCACTGGGCCTCTAGTCTTATATAATAAAAGCCCAATATGCAAATCAACCAAACTACAGAATGACCAGTGGAACAACTGGTTACTATGATGCACACTGACCACCAGGGGGAAGGTGCTCAACACAAGAGCCAGAAGCTGGGCTCATAGCTGGCGAGCACAGAGGCAGTGGTGGGAGTCTCTCCCACCACCGTGGCAGCACTAAGGAGCAGTGAGCCAAGAGGTAAGAAGCAGTGAGCAGGCAGGTGGTAAAGAGTGAGGGGTACTGGACTGAGAGAGGGTACAGGCCAAGCTAAGGGACTGACCCCCGCCCCCAGTGCAAGAATTTCATGCACTTGGCTTCTAGTTTACCATAAAAGCTATAGTAATCAAAGTAGTATAGTTTTGGTGCAAAGGTAGAAATATAAGTTGGAGAAACAGAATAGAGTCCAGGAATATACCAAGAGTGCTAACTGATTTCCAATAAGTGGTGCTGGAACAGGTAGCTAGCTAATAAACAGGTAGATTGATAGACAAATGGATATATGTCAACCCTTACTACAAGTACACTTAAAAATAAACTCAAAATGAAAGAGCTGAAACGTTAGAAAAAATAGGAGAATATCTTTGTGAAAAAAAAATCACATAAGAAACTGCATGAATAAACTGAACTTCACTATTTAAAACCTTTGCTCTTCAAGACATTATTAGAAAATAGGAAGGCAAACCATAGGCTTGCTTTTTTAGTTACATTTGGACATTTAGGCATTGCTGGTAGGAATATAAAATGCTATAGCTGGCTTTGGAAAAAAGTCAGTTTCTTATAAAGTTAAACATACACTTATCAGTCCGCCCAGCAATTTCTCTTCTAGGAATCTTTCCAGGAGAAATAAAAACTTATATACAGAAAAAATCCATGAATGTCCAAAATAGCTTTATTTATAATAACCCAAAGCTGGAAATAGTCAAATGGCTCATCCACTAGTGAATGGATGAACAAAGTGAGAGAATGATACCCTACTTTCTGACATTACAGTAGGACAAGTCTGAGGTGTGTTCCACTCCATCCCTCTGAGGTCCTCAGTGGGACAAAGCCCCAATTGCATAGAAGCCCAGATAAAGTATGTGCACTTAGACTCTTATCTCATGATCTCGGGGAAATTCAACCCAAGACATTTCTACTTGGTAGGGAGCTATGATTTGGTTTCTAAGCAATCTTCATTTCCTCACTATCTCTAAGAGAAATTTTGTGGTTGGGATTCTCCAGTAGCTTTTCTTATTCTGCTTTTAATTGTTACTAGAGCCCCAATGCACAAAATTCATGCAAGGGACTTGGCCCTTGCAGGCCCTCATAGCCTTGGCTGGCCCTTGCAGCCCTGGCTTTGTCTGGAAGGTAGTCCGGAAGGACGTCTGAAAGGTTGTTTGGCTGTCTGGTCTAATTCGCATATTAACTCTTTACTATATAGAATTTTATTTTTATTTTCAACTACAGTTGACATTCAAAATTATTTTATACTAGCGGCCCAATGCATGAAATTTACACAAGAGTAGGCCTTTGCAGCTGCCTGGATCCCTCCCTTGCAGCCATGATGGCTGCCTTGATCCCATGGCTGCAGCCCCAGATTTGTCTAGAAGGTCCTCTGGAAGGACGTCTGATCTAATTAGCATATTACACTTTTATTATTATACATTAATTTCAGGTGTACAGCATAGTGTTTAGACAACTACATACTTTAAAAGTGATCCCCTGATATTTCAAGAACCAACCTGGTCCCATAGATAGTTATTACAATGTTATTGACTATATTCCCTATGCTGTACTTTATATTCCTCTGACTCTTTTGAAACTACAAATCTGTACTTCTCCATTCTTTTATCTTTTTCACACAGCCCCACAAACACTCTCTTCTCTGGCAACCATCAGTCTGTCCTCTGACTCTATAAATTTGTTTCTATTTTGTTTATTCATTTTGTTCTTTAGATTCCACATATAATTGAGGTCATATGGTATTTGTCTTTCTGTGTATGACTTATTTCACCTAACATAATACCCTCTAGGTTCATCTATGCTGCTGCAAAAGGTAAAATTTCATTCTTTTTGTAGCCAAGCAACATTCCATTGTATACCACCACTTTTTTATTCACTCTTCTATAGACACTTGGGTTGCTTCCATATCTTGGATGCTATAAATAGTGCCACAGTGGTTTTCTATAGTGGTTGCACCTATCTACCTCCCACTAACAGTGCCTATGGGTTCCCTTTTCTCCATATCCTTACCAACACTTGTTATTTGTTGATTTACTGGTGATAGCCAACCTGATATATATGAGATGATATTTCATTGTGGTTTTGATTTGCATTTCTCTGATTATTAGTGATATTGAGCACCTTTTTATGTGTTCACTGGAGGCCTGGTGCATAAAATTCATGTACTTAGGGGGATTCCTCACCCTGGTCTGTGCCCTCTCGCAGTCTGGGATCCATCAGTTAGACATCCTTAGCGCTGCCGTGGAAGCAAAAGAGGCTCCTGCCACTGCTGCTGCACTTGCCAGCCATGAGCTCAGCTCAGGGCTTCTGGCTGAGCAGTGCATCCTCTGTGGGAGTGCACTGACCACCACAGGGGAACTCCTGTGTTGAACATCTGCCCCCTGATGGTCAATGCATGTCAAAGTGACTGGTCAACTAATCAACTGTTTGCCCCCTAGTGGTGAATGCACATCATAGCAAGTGATTGAGCAGCCTTAGCATATCATTAGCATATTATGCTTTGATTGATTGAATGGCTGACCAGATGCTCCGACACTTAGCATATTAGGCTTTTATTATGTACTATAGGTCCAGTGCATGAAATTCGTGCATGGGGATAGAGGGCATGTGTCCCTCTGCCCAGCCTGCACCCTCTGCAATCTGAGGCCGCTTGAGGGATGTCCTACCACCCATTTAGGCCTGATCTTGGCTAGTTGGACATCTCTCTCACAATCCAGTAGTGCTGGCTCCCAACTACTCACCAGCCTGCCAGCCTGATCACCCCCTAACCACTCTCCTGCCAGCCTGATCAATGTCTAACTGTTCCCCTGCCAGCCCAATTGCCTCTAACTGTCCTCCCCTGCTGGCCTGGTCACCCCTAACTTTCCTCCCCTTCAGGCCTGGTTGCCCCCAATTGCCCTCTCCTGCTGTCCTGCTCACTACTAACTGTCCTCCCTTGCCAGTCTGGTCACCCCTAACTTCCCTCCCCTGCTGGCTGATGGACCACAACTGCCTTCCCCTGCCGGCCATCTTGTGGTGGCCGTTTTGTGTGTTATAGTGATGGTCAATTTGCATATTACCTGTTTTTTTATATAGGACTAAAGACCCAGTCAATGAAATTTGTGCACTTGGGGGGGTCCCTCCTTCATTCTGGATTGTGAGGTGCAGGCCAGACTGAGGAACCCCACCAGTGCACAATCAGGGCTGGGGAGGGATGAGAGAAGTTAGACAGCCAGGGAGGGACTGCAGGAGGGCTCCAACAAGTGTATGCCTGTCTTGCTCAGTCCTGATCGGCCAGATCCCATCAGTAAGCTAACCTACCAATCAGAGCATCTGCCCCCTGGTGGTTAGTGCAGTCCATAACAACTGGCTAACTGGTAGATTGTCTGCCCGTTGGTGGCCAGTGCATGTCATAGCGAGCAGTTGAGCAGCCTTTAGCATATCATTAGCATATTAGGCTTTGATTGGTTGAACCAACAACCAGACAACTGGACACTTAGCATATTATGCTTTTATTATAAAGGAGGATTGGTCATCTGTATGCCCTCTTTAGAGAACTATCTATTCAGGTCTTTTGGCACTTTTTAACTGGGTTGTCTATTTTTCTCGTGTTGAGTTGTGTAAGTTCTTCATGAATTTTGGATATTAAATGTATTTGGCAGCTATCTTCTATTTGGTATGTTGTCTTTTAGATTTTTTGATGGTTTTTATTGTTAGGCAAAAGCTTTTTAGTTTGTTTGTATTGTTTATTTATTTCCCTTCCCCAAGGTTATGTCAGAAAAAATATTGCTAAAAGAAATGACTGAAATTTTATTGCCTATATTTCTTTGAGGAGTTTTATAGTTTCAGGTGTTACGTTTAAGTCTTTAATCCATTTTAAATGTATTATTGTATACTAGGGGCCCAGTGCACAAATTTGTGCATGATCAGGACCATGGTGTGGGGAGGGTCCGTGGGAGGTTGGCACCAGCAGCAAGCTAACCAATGGCTGATTCCATGAGAATTGGGCTCCCTCCTCCCTCCTGTCAGGGTCTGGGGTGCAAGTGAACTAGATTTGGGGATGTCAGGGCCCCAGCAGCAAAATCTGGGTCAATGTGCATCATGGCTACTGGCTGGTCATCATCTGGTTGTTCTGGTCTTTCAGTCATAATGGTCTATATATATAGAGAGAGAGAGAGAAAGAGAGAGAGAGAGAGAAGAGAGAAGACCCGGTGCACAAAATTTGTGCATGGGGTGGCAGGAGGGGGGGGGCTCAACCCAGCCTGCAACCTCTTTAATCTGGGACCCCTTGAGGAATGTCTGACTATGGAATGGGATCTAAACCAGCAGTTGGACATCCCTCTTACAATTCAGGACTGCTGACTCCTAACCATTTGCCTACCTACTGGCTTGATTGCCACCTAACCACTTCCCTACTGGTTCGATGGCCCCCAACTGCCTTCCCCTACTGATCCCATGGCCCCCAACTGCCCTCCCCTGCTGGCTTGATTGCCCCTAACTGCCTCTGCCTCAGTCCCCACCACCATGGCTTTGTCCAGAAGGATGTTGGATGGAGAAAGATATCTAGTTTCCTGATCTAATAAGCATATTACCTTTTTATTAGTATAGATGGTATAAGAAGGTGGTCTGTTTTTATTTTTTTACTAGAGGCCTGGTGCATGAAATTCATGCAATGGGGAGGGTATCCCTCAGCCCATCCTGCACCATCTCCAATCTGGACCTCTCAGGGATCAAGCCTAAAACTGCAGTCATACATCCATCTCACAGTCTGAGACCACTGGCTCCTAACTGCTCACCTGCCTGCCTGATTGCCCCCTAACTGCTACCTTGCTGGCCTGATTGACACTTAAACACTCCTTTCCCAGCCTGATTGCCTCCAATTACTGTCCTCTGGTGGCATGATCACCCCAAGATTTTTATTAGTATAGATATGACCCTTCACAGAAAATTTTACTAATCCTACTTTACAATAAGGGCTTGATGATTGAATCATTGGGACCAGACACCAAGATTTCCTTTCTTTGAATAGTGGAGGGAATAATTATCTTGTCTTTAAGTTGCCCTGAAATTAAAATAAGATAATGACTTAGAAAAGTATAAAACACCATATAAAGAAAACTGTCCTTTTCATGTACTAAAAAGACACTAAAGTGGTAAAATGAAAAACATTATTTTTAATCTCTGACTTCCTTCCTTTACAGCCTTTATTTATGTCCTCAGAGCCATGCTCTCTGCCCTTTCTAAGGAACAACTGCCAGGCAAACAGAACAAATCTTCTCATCAGGCTTCTCAGCCTCTTTCTCAAGCACCTCTTCATTGTGGACGCTCCACATTCCTTCCTCTCCCCAGTCCTCTGTCCCCATTCTTTACTGCTCCCCCACCTTCTCCAGAGCAGATGGGAGGCTTCACACTCACCACCAAGACATGCTCTGCTGAGGGCCAGGACAGCACAGGCTTGCTTTTGGGTCAAGGCAGGAGCAGAAGTCACCATTCTGAAGTGCAAAGGCTGCTTGGGTGAGGCCAGTTAGCACTGGGAGCTTGTCTGAATTGCATTTCCCAGGCCAGTACCCTGCAGTGTGGCACCCTTCCACTGAAGTAGCACTGCCCCTCAACCCCCGTGTCAGGGCTGCAGGTCCTTGCCCCTCCAACCGGGTATCCTTCCATGCTCCTTGATTCCTGGCCTGGCCCACCCGTGTATGGGGCCACTGCAGAACCTCTCTCTCTCTCTGCAGGTGAGGCAGATCCCTGCCCTTGGTCTCCGCGAAGCTGTGAGTCTGTGGCCAAAGGACTGGTCTGGGTCTCAGCAACCCCATGCCCGTGATGTTCCCAGTACCCGGGGCACCTCCCTGGGCAGCGATCTTCCCAGGACCCCATGAAGTGGCTAGGCTGGCTGGTCTCCCCTCCCTGGAGCAGCAATGTTCTCAGGACCCCGCAGGAGTGGGTAGGGGCGCTGCTGCCCCTCCTGGGGACTTGGAACCCTCCGGTGGCATCGGATACTACCAACCCCACCTCCCTGGCCCAATGAATTGGTACCTTGTGGGTGCTATCTGACGCTGCCCACCTGGCCTCCCCCACCTCCAGTGGACCTGGACCCCCAGGAGCGGGCTATGGCACTGATCACCCTGCCTGCATATGCAAATTAACTGTCATCTTTGTTGGATTAATTTGTATACTCACTCTGATTGGCTGTGGGCATAGCCGAGGTATGGTCAATTTACATGTTTCTCTATTATTAGGTAAGATATGTATCTGTCTTATTTTCCTAACTGACCATATAGGCACGGGTTTATTTTTGAACTCTCTATTTGGTTCCATTGTGTCTGTGTTTATGAGAGTACCATGGGATTTTGATTACTATAGGATTGGAGTATAGTTTGATACCTGATAGTGTGATACCTTCCATTTTCTTTTTCGTTTTAAAGATTGTTGTCACTATTTGGGATTGTTGTGTTTCCACACAAATTTTTGAGTTACTTGTTGCAGCTCTGTGAAAAAAATGTCATTGGTATTTTGATAGGAATTGTGTTGAATTATGGATTGCTTTGGGTAGTATAAACATTTTAATGATAGTAATTTTTCTTATCCACGAACATGGAATATGCTTCTCTTTATTAGTATCTTCTTCAATTTCTTTCTTCAGTGTCTTATAAGTTTCTGGGTATAGGTCTTTTACCCTCTTGATTAAATGTATTCGTAGGTTGTGTGTGTGTATTTTTTGTTTTTTGATGCAATTGCACATGGGATTGCTTTTCTTAGTTTCATTTTGTGATATTTTATTATTGGTAATAAAATGCAACCGATTTCTGAATAATTAATTTGTATACTGCTACTTTATTGCCTTCATGTACTAGTTCTGGTAGATTTTTGGCAGAATCTTTAAAGTTTTGTACTGTATATAATATAGTACCTTGCCATGTGCAAATAAATGGTAGTTCTACCTCTTTGCAACTTGGATACATTATTTCATCTTCTTGTCTGATTGCTGTGGCTGAGACTTCCAATATTAGTGGAATAAGAGTGGTGAGAGTAGATATCCTATCCTGTTCTGATCTTACAGGGAATGCTTTTCATTTTCCCCTGTTAAGTATAATGTTGGCTATTGCTTTGGCATATATGGCTTTTATGATATTGAGATATGATTTCTTTATTTCCACTTTACTGAGAAGTTTTATTATAATGGACGCTGGATTTTGTCAAATGCTTTTCCTGAATCTATTGATATGATCATATGATTTTTATCTTTCATTTTTTAAAGCTTTCTGATTCTTAATTTATTTTTGTATTTTTCAAGTCAATATTGTATGAACTACCCATTATTTAGATACCAGAATAAAAAGAGCAAGCAAAGGATGTGTAGATGATCTGTTACTAAAAAAAAAAAAAATTGAATAGAAATTTATTATACAAGCTTATTAAAGAGAATGGTAAAAACAGAATGTTCCGTATTGTGGAGTCAGTAGATCAAGTTTTATTTCAATAGCCAATAACTCTTCTAACTAATTCTGCAATTAAACAAAACAGTTATTCAGAAACAAGAATGAAGAATGTCCCTTTCTGAACCTCCATTTGATAAGAATAATTTCATATCTAGCTTATTTATAACATTCAGTTCAGTTCTGTCACTGCAAATAATACATGTGGTCATTAATGGTGGTTTGTGAGGTGAAATCAATTTCTCTTAGGATAGTTCAACACAACCCAAATATTACAAAGCTATTAAAGATTCATGGAGATACTATAAACCACTACCTAGGAAACATAATTCATCTATTGCATAATAGTTTTATAACATATTTTTAAATATAAAATCACAGTCAAAGACAATGATAATGTTGCTTACTCAGTGTGTTTGTTCATATAGTGCATTCTTATGACTCATTTGGAGTTTAACACCATGTAAGTATCACACTTCTAATACAGTACTCAAATCTGTCCAATTATTTTTTAAAAATCTAAACATCTTTTAAGATCTTGAATTTAAAACTTAAGGACTTTGTGTTTTAAATATTGGGAATATTAGGTGTGAAACATAGTAAACACATCTTGTAAGCAGGACTGGGCATACTTTTGTAAAAACCCTCAGAACAACTCAATATTGCAAATTGAGAGTGACACATTTATTATTTGGCAAACAAAATTAAAATGACTTTCCAGGAGTCAGATGTACTTCAAGAGATACACAAGAAATGAGTATAACTGTGGCAGCTGAAGAAATCTGCTGCTCTGTAATAAATGCTATTATTCAATGATGCTGTACATTTTGATAGTACACTATGATTTGTTTGCTTCCAGCCATCATGGGGTACAAGAAAGTGAAACTCAAGACTATCTTGCTAGAATAGAATACGTGTTGACCCCAGTTTTAAACAGGGTTCTTCATTGAAGGAAAAGAGCCTTATGAATCAAATTAGTTGATTTCCAATGGTTTACATCTCAGGGTGAATTGGGTGACATTAATTTAATCCCAATTTAATTTAGGCAGTTTTTCACCTATAAGAATAAGGCCATTCTTAGGTCATATTAATAATTAAACCAACATATACACAATTAACAATATCCCATGTAATATGAAAAGTTTTAACAACTTGTTCTCAATTATTTTATATTCAGTTAATGTGTTGCTTGGTTTTGAAAAAAAGCTCAACTTTATTTTACAATGCACTTTGCATTTCCAAGTGTGTTCTATAACCATTTCATTGAAGCAGGTACAGTTCTCCAGATTCTAAGAGCCACACTAAGCTGTATCTTCTGTTATCTGTTTAAATTCATAACTGCCTCTGCCATCCAGATGCAGGTAGTACCCATGGTGTTTCCAAAGTCCTTTCCTGTGTGACAGAGTGAAGGGGATGCCGACCTCTGGACAATGATTGCAGATGGAGCCTTCCATGTCCACACTGCCTGAGTGTGTGCACTCATCCAAAACGACAAACTGGAGTTTATGATGAAATAATCTTGCCACAGCTGTTCTTTGCTTATCTCCACCACTGAGTACATCCATCCAATCCTGAACACCGTCCCAACCTCCTTAACGTTCAAGGATAGCTCCAATTGGACATTATCTAGGTATTCCTTCTGTATTAGGACAGATATTTTCTTCCTTTATGGTCTCTCTAGGTCTCCAAGTGTTCTACGGGTCATATAAGGTCTCTGAGGAACATAAATAACTTTGCTCTTTCAGGTTTAGTTAGATGTCCTTCAAAAAGGGGCCGTAATTCACCAAGAACACAGAAAAGTGAACTCTCTCCATAGTCATTTGGACCACAAATTAGTATGTTGGCACCAGATTGAACTTCAAAATTAAGGTCTTGGGTCAAGATATTTCCATTTGGCGTTGCTAAAGGAACATGATCAACATTTTATGTTATCATCATTAATAATTTCTCCAGTTCCAGGTATCAAGGAATCATTGTGTTCTTTCAATACCCCTTTCTTGTTGCGAGATCATCGTGGATTTATATTTCCCATTATTTATATCCTTTAGAACTTGCATTAATTCTGAAATCCAGCAGCAAAACCAGCCAATCTAGTCATGTCTCTGCCAGCCAAAACTATTCGACCCAGAACTTGGGACATTCACAAAAGCACCCTTTCACTTTGGTGTAGTCTTCCAGAAGTTCTGGAGGTGGCCAGGGTGAGTGAGACAAATCTAGGAAAGGGCAGCTGACAACAGGCAACCAACTACTGGGACAGGAGATTTGTCAATTATACTATCAATAAAGCCTTTAGAAAACTGAAACAAAATGAAATTATGTAGGCTTCCATTAGTTTTTGGAAGACAGTTTGGATTGTCTGCTTTTCTCTTTTATTCCCATCATAAAAAACAATTTCTTCACTGTTTGTGATGAGCCAGGAATTAACATATCTATACTCTCCTTCATATTTTTGCACAGTTACTGTCATCTTACCAAAGAGTCTTGTAGGTCGCGTTAGAAATAACCCAGAAACAAGCAAGTAGGCCATCATGCTCGCTGGGCCCTGAGCTCCTATTGCACTCATAACTTGAAGATATACAAAACTACCTCAAAAAATGGCTTACTAAGATTTGAATACAGATCAACTACAATGTCACAAAACTTGTGTAAGCATCTGGTCTGGATTAGCTATTCTGTTGTTCAGATTTTCCATTTTATAATACATGAATGCTTGAAGATATTCCTCGCAGAGGCATTTAGTTAGTTTTACTCAGAAGTCCAATGTGAGCTCATTTAATGCAAACTCCAAGAAGCTTTTAACCAGAGAGATGAGAGGCATGGCAGCCATGAAGTTGAATAAGTATCTCTTGAAATCTTTTCTGCTATAACAATGATACCACTTTCAATGAGTTTCCCATTTTGAATCATTGAAACATCACAATATGTTTGAGACTTCAGCATAACAACAATAAGTATCAAGTAACTCGTTTTTTTATAAAATGTTCTAGGGACCATAATTTTCAGAATCCTTGAGAGCCTTGAGAAAAACACCATGAACTCCATAGCTCAGTCTTTTTTCCCTTCTTTCCCATTTTTCCATTATGGTGGCTTTCCATTTTTCTTACTGTACAGGTGGAGAGTGAGATGCAGCTGGGGAGCAGGAGCAGGCAGAGCAGCAGGAACACAGCCCTGCCAGTGAGAAGTTTCCCACTTTGCTGAAGGCCATCCTGGCACTTAGGAGCGAGCCAGAAGGGCCTGCCCCTCATTTTTTAATACATTGGAGAATATTAATTGATTTGTTGATGTTGAAAAATCCTTACATCTAAGGAATAAAACTCAATAGAATATGGGTATAATTTTTAAATGTATTGCTGAATTTGTTTGACTATATCTTTATTATTTTTTTAATAATCATAAAATGATGCTTTTTTTAATTGATTAGAAAGAGAGAAAGGGAGGGAGAAGAGAGGAGCATCAATGTGAAAGAGAAACTTCAATATATTGTCTATCACTCATGCTCCAACTGGGAATGAAACTGGCAACGTAGGTATGTGCTCTGACCTGGAGTTGAACCAGTGACCCTTTGGTGCACAGGATAATGCTTCAACCAAGTGAGCCACACTGGCCAGGGTTGTTTTGCTAATATTTTGCTGAAGATTTTTACATGTATGTTCATCAGAGATATTGGCCTATGATTTATTTCTTTAAGTGTTAAAGAAATAAATCTGATTTTGGAATCATTACAATGCTGTCCTTGTAAAATGAATTTGGGAGTCTTCCCCTTCTTGAATAGTAAAGGATAGATGTTAGTTTTTCTTTAATTGTTTGTTAAAAATTACCTGTGAAGCCATCTGACAAACTTTTGTGTTTGGTGAGAATTTTTTTATCACTGCTTTGATTTCTTTGGATGTAATTTGTCGGTTCAGATTTTCTGATTCCTCCTGATTCAGTCTCAGTAGCTTGAATGTTTTTAGAATTTTTTTCAGTTTCTTTCAGAATGTCTAAGAATTTTCTTATAATTCTTTGTATTTCTGTGGTATCAGTTATTACTTCTTCATTTCTGGTTTTATTTATTTGGGTCCTCTCTCCCTTTTTCTAGATGGGTCTGATTAAAGTTTATTTTATTATTTTTATCTTTTCAAAAACAGCTCTTGGTTTCATTAATTTTTTTTTAGATTTTATTCATTTATTTCTGCTCTGATCCGCCCCTCTCCCCTTCTTCTACTCACTTTGGGCTTTGTATGTTGTTGTTTTCCAGTTCTTTTAGATGAGAGCTCAGATGTTAGTTTAAGATTGTTCTTGTTTCTTAAGATAGGTCTATATTGTTATGAAATTCCCTCTTAGAACTGCTTTCTCTGTGTTCCATAGATTTGGGGTTGTCATGTACTCATTTCCCACTTATTTATGTATTCATTGCTTGCTTCTTATATGTGCCCTGACTGGGAATCCATCCTACAACCTTGGCATACTGGGACAATGCTCTAACCAATTGGGCTATTCTGCCAGGGCTCTCATGTACTCATTTTCTTTTGTCTCAAAGTATCGTTTGATTTCTTTCTTGATTTTATGGTTAACCCATTCATTGTTTAGTAACATGCTATTTAACCTGCATGTGTTTGTGTGTTTTTCAATTTTGTTCTTGTAATTGATTTTTAGATTCATACCATTGTGATCAGAGAAGATAGTTGAAATTATTTTGATCTTCTTAAATTTATTGAAGCCATTTTTTAAGGTCTAATATGAAGGCTATCCTGAATAAGGTTTCATGTGCATTTGAAAAATATGTATATCCTGAAGTTTTAGAGTGTAATATTTTGGAAATATCAATTAAATCCATCTGGTCTAATGTTTCATTTAAGCCCATTTTTCCCTTTTTGATTTTTTTGTCTGGAAGATCTATCCTTTTATGTTGGTTGGGTATAAAATTCCCTACAATGATTCTATTACTGTTAATATCTCCTTTTATGTCTATCAATTTAAAAATAAATATTTAGTTGCTCCTAGGTTGGGTGCACAAATGTTTCCAAGGTTTATTTACTCTTATTAGATTGATCCCTTTATCATTTTCTATTTGCATAAAATATAATTTTCCATTCCTTTATTTGTATCATTTGTTCTGAGGTGAATCTCTTGTAAATAGTATATATGTGGGTCTTGTTTTCTTATCCATTCAGCCACCTTATGTCTTTCAATTGGAGCATTTAAGCAATTTACATTTAAAATTATTAGTGATAGGTACATATTCATTACCACCTTATTCTTCATATTTATGTTTCTCATTTTTAAAATTTTTCTCTTATAGAAGTCCATTAATATTTCTTGTAATACTAGTTTGTTGGTGATGATCTCCTTTAGTTTTTTTTTTTTTCTTATTTGGGAAGCTATTTCTCCTTCACTTGTAAATAATAGCCTTCAGTTCCAACCAGGTTGCTGCAAATGGTAAGAATTTAGTGAAATAAGCCAGTCAATGAAGGAGAAGCATCACATGATCACACTCATTGGGAGATAATAAAGAACATTATAAACTGATGAACAAAAGGATAGATACAGAGACAGTAAAGCTTCAAACAGACTGTGAAATTACAGCAGGAAGATTAAAGTTAGGTGAGGTAGATAAGAGATCAATCAAAGGACTTGTATGCATGCATATAAGCATAACCAATGAACATAGACACTGGGGGGTTGGGATATGCCTGGGAGGGAGGGGGGGCAATGGGGAGATATGTATAAAAATTAATAAAAATTAAAAAAAATAATAGCCTTGATGGATAGAGTAGTATTGGTTGTAGGTCCTTATTGTTAATCACTTTGAATATTTCATTCCACTCCTTTCTGGCCTGAAATGTTTCTGATGAGAAATCAACTGACAGTCTTATGGAAGCTCCCTTGTAGGTAACTAACTATCTTTCTCTTGTTGTTCTTAAGATTCTCTCTTTGTTTATAATCTTTGCCATTTTAATTATGATGTGTCTTGGTGTGTGCCTCTTTAGGTCCATCTTGTTTGAGATTCTCTACACTTCCTTGACTTATATGTCTTTTTCCTTCACCAGGTTAAGGGAGTTTTCAGTCATTATTTATCCAAATAGGTTGTCAATCCTGTGTTTCTCTTCTCTTTCTAATAGTCCTACAATACCTATATTGTTACTTTTGATATTGTCCCAGAGGTCCCTTAAACTTTCCTCATTTTTTCAAATTCCTTTTTCTTTTTTTGCTTAGGTGTTCTCTGCTATCTTGTGCCCTAAACTGTTGATTTGATCCCCTGCTTCATTTAATCTGTGTTGATGCCTCCTAGTATATTTTTCACTTCTAAATGATTATTTTTTATTGTTTTTACGTCTCGTTCTATGCTTAATATCTCTTTGTTTAAACTCTAACTGAATTCACCCATTCTTTCTCTAAGTTCCTTGAGCATCCTTATAACCTTTGTTTTGAACTCTGCATCTGGTAGTTTGGTTTCCCCCATTTCATTATAGTTCTTTTCCTGGGCATTACTCTTGTTCTTTCATTTGGGGGCTGGCCCCAGGAAGTGGAACTGGCCTCAGATGGGTCTGGTGCATGCCAGGATCTTCCTTTCCATTGTGTTATGATGTGGTCTTAAGCCCATAATTCCATGTGTTACTTTTGGGGCTTCTTGAGAAGGTCTCAGTGCAGGTCAGTGTCAGACACTACCTATAACTGGTCCTAGGCAACCTGTGTGGAGCTAACAAATTATCCGAGTTTGTGGCTACCTCTGCTGGGCATGGATGTGCATGGGAGGGGCCATGCTATGTACCAAGGCTGGCTGCCACCAGGTCCAAGTCCCAGGGCAGGTTAGCAGAAGGTACAAAGCACTCTGAGATCCACCTTCACTTGCTGGCCACCTTTTAGGCTGTCACTGGAAGAACCTCTGGCAGTTTGCAAGTTACATGAGATATGTTTCTAGTGAGTCACCAGGGAGAGACAAGTGTTCACTAGACAGATACAGATTTAAACTCAGTGCCACTGCTGGCTCTGAAGTCACTCAGGATTTGTCCCAGGATAAGCCAAGGCCAGCTGCCACCTGCCTGAGACTCTCTGGCCTTTGTGGTGTGTGAGGTCTCAGAGAGTCATCATGATGAGGCTAGCAGAGTTCGCCCAGCTAAAACAGATCAATATTTGGCCATGTGAAGGGAGAGTTCTGCAGAGAAGTGGAGGTGCTCCTCAGGCACATGGGAGAGAATGGTCCTCCTTCCATCCCTGCCACTCAGTCTCTTGTCTTATGATTCTGTTACTGGTTGAACTTCTTAAGCTTCCTTAATAAAGGTTGCAAGGCAGGCCCAGGCTGGAGTCTATCAAAAACGTCTCCATTGGGGCCATCCCTGCAGGGCAGGGCCTCCAGAAGTTGGCAAGGAGGGCGTGTGTTTCTACCCAGGTTGAGATAGAGGTGCGCCTAATCCTGGAGAGGCAGCACCACACCACTCAGGTGTTCCAGACAATTGGCCATACCCTCCAGCCCCACAACACAGTCTCTTCCTCTGTCGTTTGGGCACTATTTGAACCAGCCAGAACCTCTTCAATGCTCTTTAATAGGGGCTATGCCTCCATTAAAATCTGTCAGAAGCCTCTCCAGTGGAGTCCAGTGGCTTTTCAAATGGTATGTGGCTTTGGTCACACTGAAGACTGAGATGCCAAGGTGCCATGTGAGGGCAGTAGTTCGTGGGCTTTACTCTAGATGGACATCTTCCACTATAACTAAGACTTTGGAATCCTTCCCTATTATATCTGCACATGTGACATGAAACGTGTTAAGGCTAAAACCAGGAAAGAAGCCTGCTCTATATTTCACTTTCTCCTGGAGAAAACGGCCTCGTCTTTCACTGGGTGTAATTATAGGCAGCTATCCATTATGACACATTTTAAAACATTTATTGTTCAATTTTGGTTGACATACAATATTATTAGTTTCAGGTGTACAACATAGTGATTAGACACTTATCTTTTGAAGTGATCACCTCTTACAGCAGACATAGTTATCATAATATTATTGACTATATTTCTTATGCTCTACTTTACATTTCTCTCAATATTTTTATTACTGGCAATTTGTACTTCTTAATCTCTCTATTTTCTTCTGTGGCTATAAGTTTGTTTCTGTTGTATTTATTCAGGTAAGTCTTTAAAATTTGTTGAGCATCTATGTGCCTGGCACTTTACTAGGCACTGTGAGAACATGAGATAAAAGAGGACATATGAGTCTAGTAGATGAGACAAAATAAGAAAATCAAAATATGAAGCATGTAGAAAGGCATGAGGCACTGACCTAAGTATGAGAGAAGAACTGGAGAGGGGTGCAGAGGGCTCTCAAGTGAAGCTTAAGCTGAATTGTGAAGGGTGAATAGGAGCTGACCAGATAGAGAAAAGCAAGTCAGGGCATCTCAGTGGAAGAAATAATGAGTATATAGGCATAGGATGCCCTAGAGCAGGGCACACTCAGCCATGCAAATTCTGCAGAATGGTGGCAGGGGAGAGTTTTGCTATGCTCAACAAATGGGAGAGGAGAATGGGGTAGAGCTGGGGCCCAGACATTGCTACCAGCCTTGGCTTTAGAGTTGACCCTCTGCAGATGGGTATCAAATAGTTTAGTCACCAGGAGGCCAAATGAAAACAGGAATTTCCCAATGAGCAGTAGAGGAGCCAAAGGTGCCATATCCTTGGAGTTGAAGAGGACTGAAAATACACATTTCCTCCTGCCACCCCTTTCTCTGAGTCTCACAGCACATAATCTACAGCTGCCACTCGCATAGCTACAATGCTGTTTCCTTCCTGCAGAGAGAGAAACCCTCTCTATAAGACTTAAAAGATTTCCGAACAGTGACTGGGTCTTGGCTGCCCTTTCCCTAGGCTGTTAAGCCACACATTTGGCTGTGCCTGGGGGGACTGTAAAAATGACTTGTGCATTACTATCTATCTCCCCTTTCCTTTTGACAACGCCAATATTGTCTGCCAGATGGCCACAGTAAGTCTTATGGGATCATAGGCAGTTTTATCTGCCAAAGTACTTAGACTTCATATTTATGGTGTTAAAGAGATTAGGTCCTAAACGCTAATGGTAGGCAGACAGCAGAGCTATCCAGTCTTATTTCTTGGCATGGGTGCAGCTTCTTGAAGGCACTCTCCTGGTCAGAGAGGCCAGACCTGGCACTTTCTCCATATCAGTTGTCCTCAGGCACTGCATTTGCACATTGAGAGACGAGGGGCTAAACAGAAGCCAGAGCATAGGCAGCTGCAAACTCCCTAATTGATCTGGATTTTGGGAAAAAAAATTATAACATAGTGTCAGGTTTTGTTTATTTGTTTACTTGTTTGGGCATGCTGAGGGAAAAGTGAGGGTTAAGACACTGGATGTGAACAACTCACTTCTCCCCTTTCTGCTCAAAAAGATGGTTGCTGCCCTGGCCAGGTGGCTCATGGCTTAGATGTTCCATGTACTGAAAGGTTGCTGCTTTGATTCCTGGTCAGAGGACATCCCTGGTACAAGGCGTGCAGAAGGAAGCTGATCGATGTTAAACTCTCGCATTGATGTTTCTCTTCTCTCTTCCTCTCTCTTTCTCTCAAAATCAGTGATTTTTTAAAAATGAAATAGTGAATGGCAATGAAATTATGTTTTCTTTTTCTCCTTCCTCTTCTCTTCCTTGCCTCCTCCCAGGAGCCACTTGCTTTATTCAGGAATGCAAATATGAACATTGGGTCCTGCCTTCACACAACATGCAGTGTCTTCAGGGAGAAAGTGCAACAAAAGCACCAGTGTGGCCAACAGGACTATAGGGAGAGGGAGCATCGCTTGGATGCTACTGGAAATGCAGGATCTCAGCCCTAGTTTCCCCCACCCACCTCAGTCAGAACCTACACTTTAACCAAACCTCCAGGTGAATTGTCTGGATACTGAAGCTTGCAAAATGTAGTTTTGTGCTTACAAAGCAGTAGGCAATGGTCCCCAAATGTGCGGGCTGGAAAGAGAAGGAAGAGTTCTGAAATAAGGACGCCCAAAGCAGGTTCTGTGGAAACAAGCAATCAGTTCTGACAAAAGCTCAATGTAAACCAAGTAAGTAGGGAAGGAATTGGAGAACAAGACTGAACAGAGAGTAAATGGGACTGTAAAATCACGTGAACAAAAGTTGACAAGTTCAGCTTTTAATTTCAGCACTCATGCCACTGATTTCCTAACACTGTGACACTGAAGAACAATCTCAGCTTTCCATCAGCGAAACAGATGTCATTCTATCTGCCCAACTGACCTCAGGTGCTTAGAAATATTAGCTATGCTAATACACATGAAGAAGAATTAGAAGTGGCAAAGGACTTACAAGTTTAAGTTTTAATTAAGAAATCAGACAATGAAAAAATTTGATGGCAATGCAACTTACAAAATATGTGTTGAAACAGTTGAGCAAGTTGGGTATTGCCCATGCTCTAGAATGGCAGTTCTTAAATTATCTCCAGAGTTCCTGATCATTATATCTGGGAGAAGCCCAGGAATTCTCATTTCTAGCAAGTCTTCCTTTGGTGTTGGTGCTATGATTTGTACACCACACTTTGAGAAACATTGCTCTAGGACTTACCAGGACTTGATGACTGTGGATGTTCTAGTCTGCCTTTGAAAAGGTTTTCCTGGTAGTTCTTCATGAATATAAAGGCATGAAAAGTGACTATGTCAGGCCTTTAAGGCAGGCATGCTTCTTAGCAGAAGGAAGTTATATGTGGAAAGAAGGAGCATGACCCCTGAGTACCCAGGAGATTGAGAATACATGGCGACCTTTCTCTACATGAAGACTTCATCCCTGAAGGCCATTAAACAACACTTAGCCCATGGAATAAAACTCCAAAGAACTACAAAGTACAAGTAAATACAGAGTTTGAAGTAAAATCTTCAACCCTCCGTAGGAAAAAACACCCAGAAAATAGACTTCCCTGATGGTCTTTTTTTGAGATGAGGTCATATAAACCAAAGAAGTAGAATAATAGGTCAATTCGATCCTTTAAAACAAAAACAAAAATATTTATTGAGCTCTTTGCCAACTATATGCCAGATATATTTTGAATGCTTCATCAAGATGTAATCTGGAAATAACTTCCTGACAGAGTAATTCCCCATCCTCATTCCTTCTCAATTCTTTTTACAAGTTTATCTTTGTCCACTTCCTATTTTCTTTTCCCTCCATCCCTCTTTTTTTCTTTTTCTTCCTTCCTCCCTTCCTCCATTCCTTCCTCTTATTCTTCCTTTCTCTCAGCCCTGCAGATTCTGTAGGTATGTGCATGTGCACAGTGATTAAGATCCCGCCATTGTCTATGAGAAGCTCATAAAACAGCTGGAAAGAAGAGGCTGATGATCAATTATAATACCACTTGGAAAAGCAGTGGTTCAGGAGGGCTGCTGGTAAAATGCCAGGGAATCCTGAGGCAGAAGACATGACTGTAAGCCATGGGTTTCAACTGCTCATGGGGAAGAATAGAGATCTTGCTTCTCTCAGTTCTCTGGCTGTGAGCTAAATCAGCCTGGGATACTGAATTACGCGTTCTGATCAAGGCCAATGAAGAAACCAATTGGTACTACATTAGGCGTTACTTTCATGATACACCAAAAGTCTTTCAAACAATTCTAGTGAAATGTAATGGGCTCTTTTCTGGGTCTCTTGCATAAAAATGAAGGTAACATGCCTGCCACCCACATCTTGGATAGGAAGTGGATCTCTTTTGTGATGGATGGACAGCACTGTGCTGGGACCTCCTTCACACTGACCACCAGAGGTGTAACCACTACAATATAATAGGAAAAGTCTCTGGGCATCTGGTGAGAAGAAAACATGCTTTCTGGCTTCCAGACCTTACTCCAATTTCTAGGTTCACTCTTTAAGTTGTTCAGTAAACATGCCGAGACCGGTTTGGCTCAGTGGATAGAGCGTCGCCTTGCAGACTGAAAGGTCCAGGTTCGATTCCGGTCGGGGGCATGTACCTTGCTTGCGGGCACATCTCCACTGTGGGGCGTGCAGGAGGCGGCTGATCGATGTCTCTCTCTCATCGATGTTTCTGACTTTCTATCTCTCTCCCTTCCTCTCTGTAAAAAATCAATAAAATATATTTATCTAAATTGTTCAGTAAACATTTGCTGAGTGACTATGAGGCACCATGCAGAGTGCTGGGAGCACAGCGAACCAGAAAGTCAAGGTTTCAGTGTGTTCATTTGTTTTGTTTGTTTTATGAACTTATATTTTGTTGTGGGAAGGCAGAACCTAAATAAGAAAAGGAACAAATAAACACAAATGGTTACATAATGGTGACTGCTCTGAAAGCAGGGAGCAGGGTAATTGCACAGAAAATGGCCTGGTGGATGGAGACAGGTATGCACTCCTTTGAGTGGTAGAGAAAGTCCTCCAAGGAAGGGCATTTTAGAACAGCCCTGAGTGATTACCACAGACATTTGAAGATCAGAAATTCCTTGCTGAGCCTGAGAAATTTGGTTGCTTTGAGCCTTAGTCTTCTTATTCCTGAGATGGAGACAATGATGCCAATCTCACAGGGCTGTGGTGAAAATCAAAATGGAACAAATAGGGCAGTGCCTTCATGACTTGTGTCCTCGCTTGCCTTGCTCTTGAAATGGGACTTTGGCTCTTGTCAGTGACCTAATCCTATCTCCTCTGATGAGACTTCAGTAGATGCTTATTCATAAGGCACATTCCCTTCCTGCCTTCAAGCTCGAGGTCTCGATGACCCCAGCTCTTTCTGGGGTTCAAACACACCCCTCAACCCTAGAAGTCAAGGATGTGGCTACTGTTTGGCACTTCAAGCAGGTATTGGCAAATACTCAGACATGTATGTGCACATGTCAACCCCCAGAAAAGACAGAATCCAGAATGTGCCAAGCTGACCCTCATATCTTTTTGATGATAGGTATATTTGCTTGATGATCTCTGGTGAAACCATTTGCACATTTGTATTTTTATTGAAAACAGCTTTTTTATTAATGGTTATGAAATACTAGAGGCCCAATGCACAAAATTCGTGCAAGGGGCCTGACCCTCACAGCCTGGCTGCCTCGCCCACTGGTCTTTTCAGAAGGTCATTCCATTGTCCAGTGTAATTAACATATTAGTTCTTTATTATATAGGACGCTGTTTGTAGAAATAAACTCATAAGTATAGCAAACAAACACATGGCTGCCAAATGAGAGGGGTTTGGGGGCTGAGTGAAAAGTGAAGATTAAGAAGTAAAAATTGGTATTTACAGTATAGTCACAGTAATGTACACTATAGCACAGGGAAGATAGTCAATAATTGTAATGACTGTGGATGGTGCTTGATGGATATTAGACTTACTAGAGGATCTCTTTGTAAATTATATAAATGTCTAAAAATTAAAATTAGAAAAATGAGTAAAATATACTGTTTTTGAGATAAATGGCTTGGTTTTAACTGCACAGATTCACCACAGAGAATCTCTCTTTCCAGGAGCCTTGGCTGTGTTCTGTGTGAGGACAGGAAAGGCCAGCTGCTATGAACAGATGGGGCATTCTCTTAAGGTTGGTAAAACCTTGCCAACTAAGGGTGTCCCACTGCCATTAGGGATCTCAAACATGTTCTTCTCCCAACTTGATATGAACACATAGGATACCTTGGAGTAAGTAGGGGGTGAAGGTGTGAGGAGAGGGATCACCCAGGACCAAGGGCATTTCTGAACTAGCAGGGCTGTGATCACAGAAAAGGAGAAGGCCAGGCTTTGGTCACCCTTGTTATTAAGTCGTATTTGTGACCCTGAAGGACTGGAACAACAGGTTGAATGACCTTGACAGATCTGAGACAGGTAGGGAAGACAGGTGTGGAAGCTCTGAAACATGCAAGGACAGACAATAGAACCATCTGCAGAAGCAGCGTAGGACTATGTTTCTGAACTCCACACACCTCCTGCTTCCCTTTCTTACTCTGCTACCTCTGAGCTGCCAGGCTTGCTTAGGCAGGCTATAGAGAACTGTCAACCTCATGCAGCACAAAAGCCTTGCCTGACCTCATGCTAAGAGGCTTCTCCCTCCCATCGTCCATGTCCCTAAAGGTGGCCCCAGCTCCAAGGCTGGGTTGTTGCTAAAAAAAAAAAAAGCAATGCTGCCAAACCAGAGCAGAGTGGACACTGCCCCCGACCACCTTGCCCAACCATTTCTAGTAATTCTCCATTTCCCCATGTCCCCACTTATCACTTCCCTACAGCCTTTTTGTTCCCCTTTTGTATGTTCTTATTGTCCTTATTTTGCTCCCCGGATGCTCTCCTTTTAAAATCCTCAGTCACCTTTGTCTCTGTTGGAATTGAGCTCAGTTTGCACTGAGGTCTCTCCTGACTGCAGAAGTCTGAATAAGATCTGTCTCCCTTTAATAAGTGTTGGTGCTGTTTTTAATCTGATACTATTTAGCACTGCTGACTGGGTTTTCTCATGTGAGAATTGAAGATCACTCTAGCATGAATATCATAATGAGAAATAAATTCTCATGCAACCTACATAACAGTATCTGGTCATGGTCTAATCATCACTTAATGCATATTAGCTGTAATTATTGTTATAGCTGTCATTGCAGCCAGGCCAAGCATCCTGATGGGGAGATGATGGCATTATGTACTGCAATGTCATTGGTCACTTATTAAACCTGACCCAGAAAAGCCCTGAGAACGCTGGCCTATGGTTGGCAAGGTGCACTGAGGAGAGGCCTCTGTCCCATGCAGCGTACTCTGTGCTGAGCTGGTTGGCCTATTCTGCTATTCCTCAGGAAACAAGCTTCTCTGCCCACTCTCTGTAATGACACCGAGAAATGACAGCAGCTGCAGATGAAGTGATTACATCCTATATCCCTGCCCAGAGATCAACCACTCTTACCACCCTTCAGAAGAAACTATAATTCATTGACCCAACACTTAAATCATTTGCAATTAAGGATGAAAGTGTTTTCCCCTTAATAGCCCAATCTTGTGAAAACTTGGCTAGCCCAAGGAACAGTGGCTTTTTCCCCAATAATGAATGACCCTGAAGCAACAGATATGGTGTCTTGAAACCCTGGGGACTGAGTTTTAGCAGAGGCAATAAGTGGGTCTTCACCGATCTCCCCAGGCTAGTAGAGTGATAAAAGGGGGGAAGGATTCTTTTTCATTATCCAAAGACCCATAGACAGAAGGGAGAATGAGAAACATGACATTTGTGAAGGGACATATGACTTCTACTCAATAAGCCAGAATCAGAAAAGACTCAAGAAATGGGGTGATATTCCCATTATTACAGTTAGTGATAGCTCTATTCCTACATCACACCCTAGTGTTTTGCATGGTATTTTTTCACTCTATTCTTAAAAATTCACAGTACAGAAACAATGCAAGCTTTATCTTCCCTGCTTTTCAGGTGGGGAGCAGGAGGTGAGGGTGAAGGCTGAAGGCAGAGAAAGAGTGGAAAAAAAAGGAAGAAAGAAGAGCAAGTTTTCTGGAGTCTTTCCTGTCCTGTGCTTTACAGAGTCTTCCTGACTGAATCACAATCTGATGCCCCTGCTGCTGAGGCTCCATTTATAGAGATGTGATTTCAGGGTCTATTCACAGAGGTGTGATGCAGGGTCCATGCACAGAGGTGTGAGTTCAGGGTCCATGCACAAAGGTGCACAGAGGTCTGAGTTCTGGCTGTGGTTCCTTGCACAGAGGTATGAGTTCAGGTTGGAAGAGCACCCTAACTAACTACCCTGAGCTGACAGCCACATCATGACTCTCAAAGACCCCTCATACAGGGTTGCATTGCCTATACAAATCTAGACTACGTTAAGTTTGCAAGGGCCACACCCAAATTGGTCTATTCTAGTGGTCGGCAAACTGCGGCTCACGAGCCACAAGTACCTCTTTGGCCCCTTGAGTGTGGCTCTTCCACAAAATACCACGGCCTAAGCGAGTCTATTTTGAAGAAGTGGCGTTAGAAGAAGTTTAAGTTTAAAAAATTTGTCTCTCAAAAGAAATTTCAATCTTGTACTGTTGATATTTGACTATGTTGACTAATGAGTTTGCTGACCACTGGTCTATACCATATCTTCCAAGATCGAGTTCACATGTACACAGTTTCTGCTATGTTCCAACACACTCCACTCTCTCATTTTTGTAATAACAGGTAAGTTCCTGCAGATGGTCTGTGTCCAGTTTTCTCATTGTTTAAGGAAGAGCCACACAATTCTCCAGGAGGCCATATTTTACATGCTCACCCAGGGAGCATGGCAACTGGAAAACACAGAAGCAGGACATGCAGTCACAGCTCATTGGTGATCAGTGCTTTAAGGAGACGCAGGCTGGTGGGCAGCCGAGAGAAACCTACCTGTGCCTGGGCCAGACCAGGACAAGCTAAACTTGGGAAGTGGGATGGAAATATGACAGCAGCTGGCACCAGGCAAATCTATCACACCCACTCCCAACGGTTTGCTCTGCCCAGGTAACACTGGCGATTGTACTGAAAGGGAAGGAATGTGTCTCTTGTAGAGTTGGGCATTGTTTGGATGCAGGCTTATTTCTTGGCTGGGCGGAAGGTAAGTTCTTGGAATGGAGTCCCTGGAGGCCCTTTGTCATCACTAAAGGCAAAGTGATAACTGGACCTAGGTTGAAAGGTCATAGCACCCCACCTCCTCCCTTAAAGGATTACACAGGCACAGCTGGCACTGACTCCCTGCCCTGGATCTTCTGTACCTGCCCCACCCCACACCCTATAAAGAAAAGCCTGCAGCAGGCCCTCCAACCTCTCGCATGCACTAGAAACACTGTAGGGTACAGTCTAGGAGAGCTCACCCCTTCCATACGCCGGATTCAGTAAAAGGACAATGAGCTGCAATGCGGAGTACAGTCCTCGGGAAATGCAGATGGGAGAAGAAACCCTGTTATAGAGCAGATTGACAGACTTCACTATGGAGTTGCCCCCACTCACCACTCCTGCACTATCTTTGTGCACCAGGAGCCAGTGGAACAGACACTGGCCAGATCAGCACATCTGATTCAGACCTGATGTTTTCTGCTCCCATAGCTTCCTTCCTACTTATTATGCTAAGTCACAGCCGTTTCTTTATGTACTTCCTCCCTCCACTGCCAGTGGTTTGGAATCAGTAGCTGGCTTCATAACAATGCAGAGTCCCTCAAGGCAGAACCCTGCTGATACTACACAGCACACAGTAAGTGTTCAGAAATAAGGGCCCAAAGTATTGATCAACTGATTCCTTTTTCCCCAATATATTTTTATTGATTTCAGAGACAAAGGGAAAGGAGACAGAGATAGAAACATCAATGATGAGAGATATTGATTGGCTGCCTCCTGCCTCCTGCATGCCCAGGACCTGGGATTGAACCTACAATCAGGAATTGAACTGTGACCTCCTGGTTCAAACACTGAGCACCACCAGCCAGGCTAACTGACTCAATTTTATATGCATAATTATATCTGGAATCATATCCCCACCACTAGCAGCTCCTGTCCGAAAACTTAGCACACTGCAGTTTGAGATTTGTACCTGTGAGAGCAAGTCATAAACTGTAACGCTCCCGGTGGAACATGGTATTTCTTACTCTCAGATAAGGAGACCTTCACCTTGAACTGTTATCCTACATGTATAGGAGCATGCATTTACTAGTACTTCTCAGGGCTCTTGCTCTCTGAGTATACAAAATTGTTCTTGGAGTCACTTTTGCAATTTTCTTTCCAAGTTACTAGGAGCTGTTTGGGAAACAAGTGAAGTGGGCAGGGAGGGCAGGGCAGGGCCTGGGGAGGGCATTAGACTGGCATCAGTGGCAAGGAGAGAAGTGCCCCTGCATCCCAAGGTATGTTTTCATTCAGAGTATCAGTACAATAGTCTGTGGTTTTTCTACAGGAGGTGGGAGAGGGCGGGACTTCCCAGCCTCCACCCCTGGCCCCTTTCACACAGTGAGCCGCAACTGAGAGGCTGGAAACAACCCAGAAGCCAGTGCTCCCAAGTTCATGCCAACAAATGAATGATCCTCTTCAGGTTTTGAGCTAGTTGTTTCCTCTCCAGGGATTGTGACAGGAGCCAGAGACAGTCACGCAAGGAGCTCAGGGGTTCAGGCCAGCAGTGGCAGCAGTGGCAGCCTCTCTTTAGGTGTAGACATACTGTGTGAGAAAGCACATAAAGTGTCAAGGGCCAGCTCACCTGGTCCCCGGAAGGTGTGCCCTGGTTCTGTTACTGTAGTTCTGGCATATCCAGCTCTCCGCACCACTCCCTGTTTTTTAGTTTCCCTCCTTCCCTTAGTTGCTTAGAGCTCTGAGGTGACCTGAGATGTTTAGACAGGGCTCTAGGAAAGTCTCAAGAAATAAATCAGAGACTGATGCCTTAAGGAGGGAGGGGCTCTCAGGAGTTATAGTTCCTACCTTTAACCTCCCACACCACCCTCTTTCTAGCTCTGGACTGAGTACCATCCTCCATTTGAAAGGAAAGGCCCATGCATGAGGTAGCTTTTCCCATCTTTGGAGATAAATCTTTCTGGCCACTTCGAAATGCATCCTTTAGAAATAAAATCCTTGAGTCCGAAGATATCTGCTTTTAGAAAGCCTTTGACGTCGCTGCCAAATTCCCCTCCAGAGGAACAGGGGCTTACCAGTTCACCAGCTTACGCTTCTGTGGGCACATATGAAAGGTCTGCTCCCAATTCTAGTTAATTCAGGGATCAGCATTGTGTTAGTACTTGCCTGTTTTATGGCTCTAACATAGTATGTCATTGTTATTTTACTTTCCACTTTTTATCACTCATGAAGTTAACATTTTAAAAATGATAATTGTCAATTTCCTGTTCATATCCTTGCTCTACTTTATTTCCATCTGTTTTTTTAAATGCTCTTATTGGTTTATAAAAAAATGTAACCCATCAATAATTTCTTTATTTCTGCCATAAAAAAAATCCAGTTTGTCGCTTTTTTTGTCACTTCTAATTTTCTTTTTACTTTGTTTGTAGTCTAATATTCCTGGGATTATCATATTCCACTTTTTTGCATATTAGGATGAGGAACTGAGCACTTTTATTACTCTCTTCACTCATTGATTGATTTGAGTAATATAATATGAGGATTTAGGTCCAAGTTGTGATTATAGCATTCTTATTTTTATATTAAACATCTACATTAAGTTGTATAAAAACATTGAGATTAAAAAAAAACTTAGCACAATGTATGACACATAGTAAACACTGAATAAATTTTGACTTCAACAAATACTTTGAATTAATTCCATGTTTAGCTACTTTAATGTTTATCACCAGTTATTTTAAGACCAGAATTTCTTAGCCTTGAGTCCTTAATTTTGCTCCATTTTACACATGGAATAAATTTTCAAGAAATATTTTTCAGAAAATATATGCTGGAAGTATATTTTTAAGCCTTTGCCAATGTTTCTATTGCACTCATATACAAAATAAAAATAATTTTTGCCTCAAACTGATTTGTTTGGCTTTGACTCCCTTATTATGTGTTTTTTGTTTGTTTTATTTGTTTGTTTTTTCTGTTTGGCATGTTACAGAAGAAATCTAAAACCCATTAGACTTGTACTTTTGTGTTTGATTTACCCACTAATTATTCATAGGATATTCATAGGTTTCTTCTTTGTCTCATAAGGAAAAATCTTGCTCCAGAGTTTCTAGGGGTCAGATTTCCTTCCATGTTTCTCTCCAATATGATGTGGTAAAGTCTTTCAACCTGCAGAGCTTTTGTAGAAACATAAAATAGAACATATTATGCATGTGCATTTATTTATTCTATTGTATTTGTCCAATTCTTTAGAAACATTTGATTCTTAAGGTCTCACCTCTGCTGTCTATCTTCAGTGAATGTTCAATACATCATGATTTGCTCTGTCTTATTGTCACTTCAGCTCTACATCACCTCATGAGGATTTTAGTTCGACAATTGAACTTTTGGTTTCCTTACTATTTTGTTTTAGTTTAGTCATCTAACTTTAAATTTCATCTTGGCTTTTCATCATAGACAATTGTATCCTTAAGATTTCTTACTTCTGTTTGAGTCTACACAATCTTATATTCCGTTAAGGATACCAAGGAGTTACCAGAAACTTTGTCTCTGGGTGCTGGGAAAGTTGTCTTCAGAGATCTGCTTCTCTGAGATGAAGTAGGGTAAGATGTATCTAGACAAGGGGGTTGATTGGGGTTCCATGTAGGTCACAGAATACCTTAATAAGCATCTGCCAGCCCAATGCTCTCCCTTGAAGGTGTCCATATGGGGCCAGCTCTATGCACTGAGATGGACAGATCTCCTACCCCCTTTTTATAAT
>JAAGEH010000039.1:9288890-9438531 GCA_011751065.1 Lasiurus cinereus | reverse complement strand
ATAGAGTACATGAAAATTATAGTTTCCAGCATCCATTATTAATAAGAACAGTGCATTGCTCTCCTTTCTCCTATGCAGACACCCATACCTTGCTTAAAATGATTATACCTTTGAAGGTGCAATTTGATTTTGTCAACCAGCAACCTGTATCAATATATTATTTAAATGAAATTCCCATATATTTATGAGTGAGAAAACAGAATAAGAAGGAGAAGTGAAGTTGTGCCACTTCAGAAAGGAAGCATACATGGTAGGATAATCTCTGCTGGTTTTCTTTCTCTATGTGGAGCCGAATAGCATAGTGTAGAGAGCACAGGCTTTGAAGTTAAAGGCTTTGAGTTCAAACTCAAGACAGATAACTTATCCAAAATCATCATCCAGGTACTGAGTGACTGAGAAGTTACCTCTCCTTCCCATGACTTAGTTTTCTCATTGGCAAAATGGGAAGGAGAGGGTATCAATAATAGAACCACTTATTGGGCTGATAAAAATATTCTAGAATTAGCCAAAACTGGTTTGGCTCAATGGATAGAGCATCAGCCTGTGGACTGAAAGGTCCCAGGTTCAATTCCAGTCAAGGGCATGTACCTTGGTTGCGGGCATATTTTCAATCGGAGGTGTGCAGGAGGCAGCTGATCAATGATTCTTTCTCATCAATGTTTCTAACTCTCTATCCCTCTCCCTTCCTCTCTGTAAAAAAAATCAATAAAATATATTAAAAGATATTCTGGAATTAGTTTATGAACATGGCTGCATGATTAATCATTTAATTGTACATTTGAAATAGGTGAATTTGACAATATGTATTATACATGTCAATATAGTTGTGTTTAAAATAAGTAAACATTCCTTATCATTAAATGCCAACACTGCCAATAGGTTGATTTTATGTGTTAATTTTGTATGTTTTTAGATTCCTCCTACCCCCCGAGAGTTCTGAGCCTCTTAAATATCTGTATTCACTTTGAGAGCAAAAGGATTGAGGTTCTGAATACAATGTTGTAGAATATTTTTTTTGTGCTCCCCAGTTCTGTTCCTCATGTTGCCACAGTTTATAACCATTTAAGTTTAAACTTCTCAGTGTTCAGAGTTCACATCCTGGTTCACATTAATTAGCTAGGAAACTTAGGTATCTTTCCCTCCCTGGCCTCAGGTTATTCCTCATCTGCTAAAAAAGGAATGTGTAAAATGGTCTTTACTTTTCCTCCCAGTCCACAAAGACATGCTGATCTTTTCTTATCCTGTCCAAATCCTCAGATTGATTAGAAGTTTAGTTCATGTTTTAGCTCCCATACAACAGCCCAGAGCCTGAGCTGGGGCCTATGGACTGCCCTTCATGCCTAGGGTATGCAGGCCAAAACAACCACACTCAAAGATTCCTCCATCTCCTCACACTGGACACTGAAAATAGAAAACAACTGGGTATTAAAAGATTCAAAACTGGATCTACCATTTCCCACTTGAGAAATTGCTTCTTTAGACTTCAATTTCCTACTCTTTAAGTGAGCTTAATAATCCATATCTTTCAGTGTTGCCATAAATATTTTTAAACATATCAATAAGAGCATTTAACACATCCTGAGAACTTAAGGAACCCATTGAGTAGATGAACCAATGAGGCTTTGACAAATCACATAGCTTTTTCTGGGTCAGCTGTGGTGAATTTCCCAAAGCTGGACAGAGTCCTGAAGCAGGAAGTTAAATTAGGCTAATTGAACAGGGACCTCTTTCTTCCTTGACCTTCTGTTTTTCTGTTGGCTCTAATAGAGAGAGACAAGTTAATGAAAAACAAACATTTCCTGGTGAACTCTCCTCAAACAGCTGAGGGTTGTTGCAAGGTTGAGAAAGAAAACAACTTCAATGCAATACAAAGGTCAAGAATTAGGGTAAGTAAAACAATCTCAGTACAAGCATAGTCCCTGGGAAGCCCTGAGTGACAGTAGCCTGAGGCTCTCTAACCAGTGTGGAAAACAGGAAGTTTCCAGAAGAAGGGAGACAAGCCTCCTCAAAGCCTGGCTCCATTTCATCACGTCCTCCTCCTACAGGTCAACAGATGACTTCAAAGTAATTCATGGGCACAAGTCCACTAAATTCAGTATTAGGTAATTTTCTTCCCTGGGACATAGTGAAAAAGTGGCTCACAGCCATAGTCAAGTTCAAAAGGATTGAGGCTGGAATGTGAAGGTCAAGGGCCCAATAACTCTGGTATCTGGTAAGAGTACTCTTCCTGGTTGGTAGATGGCCACCTTGCTGCTGTGCCCTCACCTAAGAAGAGAAAGCTTTCTGTTCTCCTTTTATGAGGACAATAATCCTATCTAATAAAGAGGGAATATGAAAATTGACCATCACAACGTCACAAAGATGGTGGTACCCATAGCCATGACATGGTGGCACCCAGTCCCCTCAGGCCTGCCAGAGTCCCTCAGTCCTTTTAGCTCACCAAAGGGGGTGGCAGGCATGGGGTGTGGCCGGACCCACACTCAGTTCCCCAAGCCACCCAGGGCTGGCCCAAGGCACAGGCAAGCCTCAGATGTCAGCTGCCCAGATGCTGTAGGGCTAACCTGAGCACAGGCAAGCTCTGGACGGTGGCTGCCCAGCCACCCCGGGCTACCTGAGGCTCAAGTAACCAGGGCTGGCCAAGGCTTGCACTGCCAGCAGTGACAGCAGCAGAGGTGTGATGAGGTGTTGCCTTCCCCTGATTGCCCATAGCCTCCTTCCCCTGAGGGCTCCTGGGTTCTGAGAGGGGGCAGGCTGGCCTGAGTAACCTCCCCTCCAGTGCATGAATTTTCGTGCACTGGGCCTCTAGTCCCCTTATAAGAAGCCACTTTATCTATAACTAACTTTATCAGACTGTGACACTGGGGGTTAGAATCTCAACACGTAAATTTTAGGGAAACCCAAACATTGAGTCCACAACAGAGCATGAATTGACATGTGTTCCTCCTGATGTGAGGTACAGAGAATTGCCAAGATCTTTACTGTGGCATTTATGCTGAGAAGGCATGACCAGAGTATGATAATGCGGGAGGTACTGAATGCACCCAGGTGCAGGTGCTCCAAGAGAATGAAGGGCTTGCACTTTTAAACTCAAAGTCGTGATTGACAGGGAAAGACCAAAACACTATTCCAGATTGAAAGAGATAATAAGACACAACACATAAATGTGTGCTCCTAAATAGGATCAGAAAGTATAAAGAAACATGGTTGGGATAGCTGTAAAAATTCTAACAGAGCCTTTGAATCAACTAACACTATGTTGGCTGTCATATGACTCTTTTATATCCATTATTGCTACTACGTGTATTATAAAAAACAAGTATTCCATTCTTCATTCAGTAATTCATTTAATTATTTATATCAATTTGTGGCTGGCAATCCAATTTTTTTCCAGTTTTATTGAGGTTCAATTGATTAAAAAAATTTAAATATATTTAAAGTGTACAACATGATGATTTGACATATATGTACATTCTGAAAGGATTCTCCTCCATGAACTTAGTTAACATATCTATAACCTCACATGCTTACCCAGGTTTTAATTTGGGAAGATTGTTTTGTTCTTTTTGTTTTGGTGAGAACATTTTTCATCTCTCTTTCCTTTTATGTTTTTTTGAATTAAATCTTTATTATTCAGATTATTACATTTGTTTCTCTTTTTTCCCCTCCATAGCACCCCTCCACCCAGCTCCCACCCCTCCCTCTGCCCTTAGCTCCCTCCCATTGATCTCATCCATAGGTGTATGATTTTTGTCCAGTCTCTCCCTGTACACCCCTCACCCTTTCCCCCCTGAGAATTATCAGTCCACTCCCTTTCTGTGTTCCTGATTCTATTATAGTCACCAGTTTATTCTGTTGATCAAATTTTTAATTCACTTAATTTTTAGATTCACTTGTTGATAGATATGTATTTGTTGTTCATAATTTTTTGGCTTTTACCTTTTTCTTCTTCCTCTTCTAAAAGAGTACCTTTCAGCATTTCATATGATACTGGTTTGGAGTTGATGAACTCCTTTAGCTTTTTCTTATCTGTGAAGCTCTTTATCTGCCCTTCAATTCTGAATGTTAGCTTTGCTGGATAGATTATTCTTGGTTGTAGGTTCTTGCTATTCATCACGTTGAATATTTCTTGCCACTCCCATCTGCCCTGCATCGTTTCTGTTGAGAAATCAGCTGACAGTCGTATGGGTGCTCCCTTGTAGGTAATAAACTGTTTTTCTCTTGCTGCTTTTAATATTCTCTCTTTGTCTTTTGCTCTTGTCATTTTAATTATGATGTGTCTTGGTGTAGTCCTCTTTGGATTCCTTTTATATGGGGTTTTGTGTGCTTCCTGGACTTGTAAGTCTATTTCTTTTACCAGATGTGGGAAGTTTTCAGTCATTATTTCTTTAAACAGGTTTTCAGTATCTTGCTCTCTCTCTTCTTCTGGCACCCCCACAATTCTGATGTTGGTACGCTTGAAGCTGTCCCAGAGGCTCCTTACATTATGTTCACATTTTTGGATTCTTTTCTCTTCTTGCTTTTCCAGTTGAATGTTGTCTGCTTCTTTATATTTCAAATTTTTTACTTGATTCTTGCCTTTCTCTAGTCTGCTGTTCGACACTAAACCCCAGATCCAGCAAAACTCATACGGGGGGAGTTTGGACTGTGAAAAGGGAGAGGTGCACGGAAATTTAGGGGAGTCGCAGAAGATCAGGTCTGGTCTCGCACGCAGGACAGATTGCTGATTGTGCCGCTGGCTTTCGACAGTGGGCGGGAGACAGACCCTCCAAACTGTGCCACTTCTGACTCCACTAAGCCCCTGTTTCGGGCGAAACCCTGGGGACCTAGACTCATGTGGTCCTAGTGCTCAGGGGAGCTGGAAAGGCAGCGGTTAGAGGCACTGCAGGTGCGCGCAAGCACAAGGACCGCTCCAGCAATTACCCAGTCACGTGAGACTCAGGGGCCGTGGAGGGCGGGGCCTACTGGAAGGCAAGGCGGTCCCTTAAGCCCTGAGACTCCACCCCTCCCAAGCTCAACAGAGGCTTCTTCGGTTTTGCATCTGGTATCATAAGGCTGAATCCAACACAGAAGTTTCCCCGGCATAGTGAAAATGCCGAAACAAGGGAAGGGATCACAAACAAAAGAAATGGAGAAAAAAAAAACGACTGGATATAGAGTTCAAAACCACGCTTGTAAGGTTTTTAAGAATATGCTAGAAAAATTCGATAAATTTAGTGAGACCCAAGAGGAGATGAAAAAGGACCAACTAGCGATACAAAAGAGCCAACTAGAGATGGAAAAGGTCCTACTAAAGATGATAAAGGACCAAATAGAAATTAAACATACTGACTGAAATAAAAAATATTATACAGAGTCCTAACAGCAGACTAGAGAAAGGCAAGAATCAAGTAAAAAATTTTCATCTCTATTATCCAATTTCTAATATACATTACAGTACTTGTTGTTCCTTGTCTTTTTTATAATGGTCATTCGGACAACTAGATATCTCATTGTGATTTTGATTTTCATTTCTCTGATATGTGATATTAAGCACTTTTTCCTGCATCTCTTAGCCATGTCTATGTCTTCTTTAGAAAAACATCTATGAGCTCCTCTGCCTACTTTTTAAAATATTCAAATATTAAAATAATTAAAATGTACTTAAAGTATACAATGTGATAATTTGATATGCATATATGTATATTATGAAAGGATTATTCCCCATTAGGTTAATTAACAGATATATAATCTCACATGCTGGGTTATTTGTTTGTTTGTTTGTTTGTTTGTTTGTTTTTGCTATTGAGTTGCATGAGTTCTTTATTATTTTGGATATTAAACCCTTATTGGATAAGTGGCAGAAATTCAGTGTTTTGATGGTGAAGGGAAACAAAGTTTTACAGTCTTAAAGCTGCCTTTTTAGAATATTTATTCTAAACTGTTAATTAAGAAACAAAAAGATTCATAAAGAACCTGTGAGATTCTCCCCTTTCCTGCCCAAAAGGTTCAGACAGAGAAACCTTCAGAGAGCAAATCTTAGCATGTCACCTTAGTCTGAATGAGGTGTGGTAAATAGAAGCCTTTAGGCAGGAGTCCCTCAGGGAGATACTCCTGTGTCGCCCTGTTTCTGAGTCACCTAGGGAGGATTTCCCTGCCATATGTGTTCTGCTCTTCCTCCACCAACTGTAAACCATCCTCTTCACTTCTGCAACATAATAACCCTTTCTCCTTTGTCCAAAAATATCTCATATACCCATTGCTGCCTCACTATTTTTGAAATTACCATGTGTATATGAATTCCAAAGTGCATATATTAAAATTTTGATTTTCCCCTGTTAATCTCTATGTTAATTTAATGATTAGCCTAACCAAAGAACGTAGAAATTTGGAGGGAAAGTATTAATATTGTTTAGCTCCCACAATGCCCAAATTGTCCTTGTGTTGGCCTGTTGTATTCTTCAGATTGATATGCCCTTAGACATGTGCTCCTCATTATTCACACTCTTCCTGACTTTCTCACACGATGTTTGACGGGTCATCTTGCATTTTATTGTCCCGTCCCTGGAGCAGGTAATTCCTTCGAGGTGCCTAGGTTCGTTTTAGTGAAGTATTTAGAACCAGTCTAGATGCTAGATGGGTTTGCTGCTTTGGGAAGAGGTGGTGGCTGTTCTGAAGCCCTCACAGTTGTCAGTAATAGGAATATAGGTGTTCACTCATCTACATATATGTACACTAATCTACATACACTCTATAATATTTTGTAATGAGTTATGCCCCAAACATCTTTGAACATTATTAAGCTTTAATAACTTGAAGTGTACAAATATTACAAATTTATAAAAATAAAATTTGAATGTTATTATTTACATTTCTTGTATACTTGTTTTGTGAATTTTAGTAACATATTTCTATATTAAAATTTTTAAGGTTTGCATATACTACATAACATCTTTCTTGTTTAAAAATACATTTTTATTCATTACAGAGAGGAAGGGAGAGCAAGAGAGTGATAGAAACATCCATGATGAGAGGGAATCATTGGCTGGTTGTTCCTACATATCCCCTACTGGGTATCAAGCCTGAAACCCTGGCATGTACCCTTGATCAGATTTGAGCCCAGGACTCTTCAGTCTGCAGGTCAATGATTTATCCACTGAGCCAAACTTAGGGTTCATATTAATTTTAACATGACAAACACTAATTGAACCAAAAAAATTAAAATTAAAGATTACTTTTTCAAGATTAAAAAATATACAAGACATATAAACTTTCTTTTTTTTATTGTTTAAATACAAATAGTAGTATATATGTTTCCTTTTTTTTTCCCCAATGACCTCCCCTCCCCCAGTACATGCCCTCACCTGCCCGCCACCCAGTGCCTTGTATCCATTGGATATATACATGCATACAAGTTCTTCAGTTGATCTTTTACAGTTCCCCACTAACTTCCCCTGCCTTCCCACTGTAGTTTGACTGTCTGTTCAATGTTCCTTTGCCTCTATATCTATTGCCCCCCACCCGATTCTTTTCTTTAAAAATCTTGCCTCTGCAGACTAGAAATAAACCTATAAGAACAAAAAAAAATGTTTGAGTCCCAATTTCAATGTCCAACAGTTCCTATGTGTACAAGTCAGCAATGATATTTGGATGGTGGACAAATGGTTTGCAATGCAGGTTTGACCCTCTCTGGTTTGGTCCTAGGCAACCTGTAGCAATGCATATAAACTTTCAAATGAAGTTTTGAAAGTAGGCAGCATTTACATTTCTGAACTTTTTAAAACATAAAATTGTACTAAACTGTTTAAAACATCCTGATGTTTAAGAAGAATCACAAATTCATATTGATGCTTCCAATTTTAATCCCACACACGAGGGACTTGTGCTGTTTAACTGGTATCTCAATTTTTCAAGCCTCCTGGGAGAATTACACTCAATACCCAGCTTCCCTGACACAGGACCCATTGCCACTGCCTCCACCCACAAACCACATACCTTTGCAATCACAGGGCTGCCTTCATTCCTGGTCTATTCCACACCTGCCCCCTTCACCTTACCAGTTTTTGACAATAATATTAAGAGCTCAATGTGATGATTAAATTAGTGAGTTCAGGCACTTTTAAATGCTTTAAGAGCATGATATTATTTAATTTTCTTATCACCCTAAAAGATAAATATGTTTATTTCTCTCTGAGTGATGAAAAAAAATGAAGTGGATAGTTTAAGTTAATTTAAAACAAAGCTAACATTTTTGCCTAGAGTCAGATTCTCAATGACTATGCTATACTACTTTGTGACTCTTGTCTCTCATGCTAGATTTTAAATGCCTTCATTACTAGAAACTAGAAAGAATATTTTTTGAATCCACTAAGTTTATAGAACATTCAATATTTTAACTCAACCCATTTGAATAAAATGGAATATTCATGTATTTCCACATGACAGGACAGATTTGGACCAAGTTGGTCATAAAGGAAAAAAAAAATGCTCAGCAGGCTCAGTGCTTCTAACTTCAAGAACCTCCTAAACAGGAAGAAGCTCATTAGGTCGCTGCTACTGCTAATTACAAGACTTAAGTGATTCAGTGAGAATTGTGCTTCTGATTATGGGGTAGAATCAAGATTGGCTGGAGGTCTTTCCAATCCAAGCACAGACTGGTCCACCTGTACTGTTTCTTTAATAAGACTCAGAGAAGTGAAAAATGGTAGGTAAGACAAAATATGGAAATATATAAAATGTTTTTGCTTTGCTTTATGCTATAGTCAGGAATTTGTGTTCAGTCACTGTGAATTCAATACCAGTCATTTCTATCCAATATGTGAGCAAAGCAATGAAAAAATAAATGAATGTAAGAGAAAACTATTGGTAATATTTACCTATTTCCATGGGCTATTTGAACAGCAGGAGGACATATTTCTGTACACACAAGCAAAACGAATCTGAAGAAGGAGTTACATTCTCGCTGAGCTACAACTTGAATTTGTCCCATTTTGAAGTTTGTTCACAATTAGGTGGACAAATGTTTCATGTTTATAGGTTAGTTTTTTCAGCAACCAGATTTGGCTAATGAGACAAACTTGGGACACATCATGCCTAATTTATCCCATTCCAAGGTTCTTTTTTCTTCTTCTCCTCACTCCAAGGGTCTGGTAGGAAATTTAGCTGACTTCCTCAGCAAGCATTGACTACGTTGAGAAAGATACTGTGACTCACCCAGCTGCAGACTAACCCAGTGACCAGTCAACCAACCAGTTGCAGACATTCCAAGGCCACATTGCCCAAGTGTTTCTCGCTGGGCTCTCAGCCCCTTAAAGACAGAGACTAGATTCTATTTATTTTAGAAGTGGACGGAAGAGTAGTAACAGCTGCTGTTTGTTGAACCACCACAGAGAGCTAAGTATTTTGCTTATGTTCATTTTAATTCTCACTTCAGTCCTTCTGTACAGTATAATGACATCCCCATAGTCCAGATGAGGAACTGAGGCTTCTAAGTTTATAACATCGTCAAGATCCAATGCTTAGTAGTAGGCCTGGGGTGTAAATATTCAAGTCTGGTTGGTCTGAAGCCTGGGTTCTTTCTGCTAGGCTGTGCCCACACCCCCAGCCCTCACCCCCACCCACAACTCTACAAGAATGTCTGCATGGATAAGATGCTATTTGTGATTGTTGAATGAAATTGAACTAAACTAGGGCATGAGCAGCAGCAATACTTAGCAGCTCCAGGGACCCATGTACATTCTAGCCAAACTGGGGGGGGGGGGGGGGCGGAGGGTTGGAGGTAAGAAGGCAAGTTTGAAATGGAGGGAAACTCCACACTGGATTATCATCTGTGGCTGAAGACAGACAGTAAGTGGCAAACTTTGCTCCTTAGTTGTCAAAATGCTAAAATTAGGTACTTATGATTGACTACCAGCATTACTTCTAGCTTTATTATTCTTAACTTCTCACAGTTCCTCCTCTTGCATTCTGAGGGGAAATTTCTGAAACTCCACTCCTCTCACCCAGTTGTTAGCACACATCCTCCCCTTATTTTAGAAGAAGCATTGTAAAAATAACTCAGCTACTTTTGGAAAAGTAGATACTTAGCAAATGGAGGTGTGACATCATTAGCAATTCCCCTGAGAGCATGCAGTTCAGAGCAGCACCCCCAGTGAACCCAGGGGTTAAAGAACAGAAGTCCCTATTTACATATCTTTTCTTTTTTTCTTCTGTATTAAAACAAATGAAGAATGGGGGAGAAATCAAGATGGCAGCATAGGTGAACACCTAAACTGCTGCCACGCACAATTTCAAAACTACAACTTAAATATAGTTCGGATACCATCCAGAACTACAGAAAAGCTGGCTGAGTGGAAATTCTACAACTAGAAGGAAAGAGAGGGGCTCATGGAGACTCATAAGAGCTGCAAAAAGCTGAGGTATGGAGACACGCACATGGATAGAATGGGAGGTGGAGTGCCTGGCTGGCTTCCTCTACTGGGAGGGAAATGGAAACTCCAGGATGCACTGAACCCCATATACAGCCCCAGTTCCTGGCGAGACTGGACTGCTGTGAAAAGAGAGGAGTACACAATAACTTAGGGGAGCCTCGAAAAGGCACACACACCACTTCGCACAAGGAGGACGGACTGCTGATTGTGCTGTTGGCTTTCTCTAGCGGGAGGGAGACAGAACCTCCCAATTGCACTGAACTCCATTTCTGACTTCACTGAACCCCAGTTTCAGGAGAGACCCAGGAACCCAGACTCATATGGGTCCCCAGAGTGCATGGGAACTGGAAAGTCAGAGGTCTGGAGGCACACGTGCCTGTGCACAGAGAGGGCTGTGCTCATCACCAAGGGATACTTGAGACCCAGGGGCCATGTAGGGTGGGGCTGACTGGAAACCAAGGCGGACTGCTCAACGCTGAGACTCCACCACATCCAAGCTCAACAGAGAAGCTTTTGCAATTTTGCAAGTCTTGTATCATAAAGCTGACTCCAGCACAGAATTTCTCCAGGCATAGTGAAACTGCAGAGATAAAGAAACAGATCACAAACAGAGGAAATGGAGGAAAACAAAAGACTGGATATAGCATTTAAAACCACGGTTATAAGGTTTTTCAAGAATTTCCTAGAAAAGGTGGATAAATTTAATGAGACCAAAGAGCAGATAAAAAAGGACAAACTAGGAATGAAAAAGGACCAACTAGGAATTAAACATACATTGACTGAAATAAAAAATATTATACAGAGACCTAACAGCAGACTATAGGAATGCAAGAATCAAGTCAAAGATTTGAAATACAAAGAAGCAGAAAACAGTCCACTGGAAAAAGAAAAAAGAAAAAAGAATTAAAAAATGTGAAGATAGTGTAAGGAGCTTCTGGCACAACTTCAAGTGTACTAACATCAGTATTATGGGGGTGCCAGAAGAAACGAGAGAGCAAGATACTGAAAATCTCTTTGAACAAATAATGACTGAAAATTTGTCATACCTGGTGAAAGAAATAGACTTACAAGTCCAGGAAGCACACAGAACCCCAAATAAAAGGAATCCAAAGAGGATCACACCAAGACACATAATATTTAAAATACCAAGAGCAAAAGAGAATATTAAAAGCAGCAAGAGAAAAAAACAATTAATTACCTATAAGGGAGTACTCATAGGATTGTCAGCTGATTTTTCAACAGAAACTATGCAGGCCAGATGGGAATGGCGAGAAATATTCAAAGTGATGAATATCAAGAACCTACAACCAAGAATACTCAGCAAAGCTATCATTCGGAATTGAAGGTCAGATAAAGAGCTTCACAGATAAGAAAAGATAAAGGAGTTTATCAACACCAAACCAATATTATATGAAATGCTGAAAGGTACTCTTTAAGAAGAGGAAGAAAGAAAAAGGTAAAGATAAAAATTATGAACAATAAATACATATATATTAACAAGTGAATCTAAAAATCAAGTAAATTAAAAATCTGATGAACAGAAAAACTGGTCAATATAATAGAATAAGGGGCATAGAATGGGAGTGAACTGACAATTCTCAGGGGAGTGCAGGGAGAGACTGGACAAAAATCATACACCTATGAGGGGGGAAGTAAGGGCAGAAGGGGGCTGGGGGACAGGTGGAGGGGAACTATGGGGGGAAAGAGAGGAACAAAAGTAATAATCTGAACAATACAGATTTATAAAATAAATAAACTGCATAGTAAAAGTGACTGTCCTCTGATAATTGGCATCCATTATCTCCATGTACTATATACAGTCATCCCCAGATTTTTTTTTGGTATTATCTAAACATTGCACAGTTAAATAAAATATCTAAAAACAAATAAAAGATACTATGAAGTTTCATGGCAGGAATATGCTTCCCTTTTCATCCTGGGAGACAGTGATTTTCAGCCAATAGGAACTTTCTCCAACATGAACCTCAAAAATCCTTACAAAAATCTCTCCTCTTTAGAAAACAGAGAGAAGGGGATTGTTGGAGAGATTTGTTATAGTGGTGAGAGATGAGCCTATAAAATTGATCCTCCCAGGGATCAAGCCCCCCCAAAAAAAAAGTCAAGGGGAATGAACTTTATCAGGCTGGTCAGTAAATGTGGTTCCTAACACAGCCTTGTTGGCTTAAAATAATGACAATTTATTATCTTTCAGGTCTGGAGATTGGAAATATTAAAAGGTCTCACTGACCTAAAATAACAGTGATGGGATTTTTAAAGGATGTTGTCCCCTCAGCAGCTAGCTCTGTGGGTGTCAATCCCACTTCCTTCTGCTGAGACTGCAGGTGCAGAAGCACAGATATGTTAGGGGTTTTGATCCACAATATCACAACCCTTCCAAAATGTTGGTGCTTAAATTTTTCCATTGGAAATTCATTTTTGTGTGAACCTTCTCTGTCCTTTCCTCAAAATGAAAATCCTGGTGATTTAACTAGAATGGTTTGAGACCACTGTTCTTAGATCTAGAATTCTCTGTTCTTAGAACAGAGAATCTGAAGTCCTGAAAGCAGTGAACATGAGGACAAAGGGCGAGGTGATGTGGGAAAGAGGGAGGTGTGGAGAGCTCCAGAGGAGCTTTGCCCTCTTTCTAAGTTTTCTAGCTGAGTCTGCCCACATTCCTTCCATTTGAAAGATGGGTCAACAGGTGTGAGCTTCTTGGGTGGAAGGATAATTGGAGGTAGATGTAGGGAGCTCCAATTTCCTCAGCCACACCTTGGAAAGGACAGCATGCAGGGACCAGCTGGCCTCACCCTCTCCAGACTTACCCAAAGAGGCTGAAAGGAATGGGCGCCATGGATCAAAGGGAACCTCCCTGTTTGCTTTTCACCTCAGGTGATGGAGCAGTGCAAAGCCTTTCACAGAGTTTTAAGGTTCCTCTTAATTCCTCCACCAACATGAATGATAATCCTCTGACCCTCTTTCAGGAATTAGAGCAACTACATGGAAGGCAGCCCCCATTTCAGCTTAGGAACTATAAACAGGGAGGGAGTGGCTCTCCTAGCTGATGTTTTATTACTCAAATGTGTGTATTGATTTTACACAAATAAAGAGCCCGAAGAACATTATTTAAATGGATTAGGATGCCTCCACCTTGAGATACATATGATTGACATTTTGAATCATAATCTTAAGACTTTTTCTTTATGGGTATACATATATTTTCTCAAAAATAGAAAATTTATAGGTCACTTTGCAATATAATACTCACCTCATTATGTGCATATTTAATATGAAATACATATAATGATCTTATTAAGAGATATGCATTGTACTTTCTTATTTTGTTTAATAAGTCTTGCATTGTTGAATATGTATATATGATCTATCTTTCTATCTATTTATTGCTATTTAAATTGAGCCAAACACATTCTGAAATATAAATTAATGGACACATCATTATTATTTTTCTAGAAATGAAATATCTAGATAAAATGATGCATTTAAGGTCCTTAATATTTTATACCTCTTCATCAGAGTAGGACTATCCACTTCTTCACAGTTTAGGACAGTGGTTTTCAATCCTCACTGCTCATTGAAACCATCTGAGGAAATTACAGAAAAATATCAAAACCTGGGCTCTCCCACAGGTGAATTGCAGCAAAGTCTGAATATGTTTTAAAGGCTCCACAAATATAGTAATCGTCATGCACAGCCAGCATTAAGAAGCTTACTGAGGTAGGGGCAGCCTTCTCCTGCTACTCCATGTCCATGGCAGATATCAGCAATGGTCACTTTTTCTTCCTGAGTCTCAGCTCACAGGCTCCATCTTTGTCAGCCTGGGCTATCCCCGCAGCAGCCAACCAATGCCAGACCTCAGCCTAATAGAGTATCATTTAGATTCTGTGTAAGTTGACTGTTTCTTCTCCTTATATTCTATTAATTGCTGAGAGAGAAATTATCATGGAATTAGCTAGTCTTTTTAACTTTAATTCGGCTAGTGTTTGTTTTATGGAGTTTCACCCTCAGTCATGAGATGCATACCCTCAAGTGAGTATTATGTCTTCCTGATTAATTTATTATTTTAGCATTATAGAATATTTCTATTGTAGATCTTATGAAAGCAACCTCCCACAGTTTACTTGTCTGTAATATAGGAATGATAATAGTAATCCTACCTCACAGAATTATAATGAGGGATTAACAAACAGCACTTAGGATAGTGACTGGCACATCATTGGTAATTACTGGTAATACTCTTTGTTTTGAAGCTATCTTGATTTTCAAAAAATATATTTTTATTGATTTCAGAGAGGAAGGGTAAGGGAGAAAGAGGCAGAAATATCAAGGTTGAGAGAGAATCATTGATCGGCTGCCTCTAGCATGCCCCACACAGGGATGAGCCCGCAACCTGGCCATGTGCCCCGAACCAGAACCAAATTCTGGTCTCCTGGTTCACAGATCAATGCTCAATCATTGAGGCACACCAGCTGGGCGAAGCTATCTTTCTGATTTAATATAGCCAACCCAGTCTTCTTATGTTTACTCTTTGCACTGGGTATCCATTTGAATCCACTTATTTTCAATGGAACCCATTTTAGCATGTCTGTTATAAACACTATTTAGTTGGGTGTTGCAGTTGTAACCCTACTGACAAACTCTGACTTTTAATTGGAGTTTATTTATGTCTACCACTTTAGTATTTGTGTTCTGCTCATTCTCTATGCTATACTATTTCTCTGTTCCACCTTCATGACTACTCTTGTATTATTTGGGTACATTTTAATGTTCCTTTCATTTATGTATTGGCTTTTTAACTATGCTCTCTCACAGTATGCTTAGTGATTAGTTGTGGGATTGCAATACAAATCTTTAACTTTTCAGTTTATGTAGAATGAGTATTGACACAATTTCATGTAAAATGTAGGAGTTGTATAAATATCATTAGGATAGAGTTTTGTGGGGGTTTTTTTTGTTTTGTTTTGTTACTCTTTAAATATCATCTCAGAATATTTATCTCTTACTGGAGAAACTTAGCCCTCTCCTTCTCTCTCTTCCTCCTGTTTCTCCTCCTCTTTTTCTTTTGTAATTACTAATATATTTTGTGCACTTGAAAACACCGCTTTGCCGTCTCCTTTCCTTTTCTCCCTTTCCCTGTTCCCTTCTCTTCTTTGCGTTTCCAGTTTTTCAGTATGTTACCTAAGCATCTGTAATGTATTGGTTAAGGGCATGTGATTGGAGCCAGACTGTTTGGTTTGACTTCCAACTTCTCTATCTACTATTGTAGATCTTATGAAGGCAACCTCCCCCAGTTTACTTGTCTGTAATATAGGAATGATAATAGTAATCCTACCTCACAGAATTATAATGAGGAGTTAACAAACAGCACTTAGGATAGTGACTGGCACATCATTGTATCAACACATACATTCATCCCTTATTGATCTGAAACTTACATGTTCAACGTTATTTTCAAAGATGACTGACTACTTTAATTTAGAAAAATTAAGGAAACTCTAGTTCTCTAACAGCAACAAAAACAAAATCATGACCTTTAAATCAATTAGCAGAATAAATATTTGACATTTTCCCCCATTTTTATAAAGTATTCATTGCTTTCTGAAGTAATTTTAAATCTATCAGGTGATAATATTTTAAATATTCTCATTCATTAATTTTTGACATTTATGTTGTTTCACACTATATTAGCAATAATTATTACATTAGTTTGTTTTCTATTTATTTATTTATTTATTTATTTATTTATTTTTATTGTGTTACATGCCCCGCCCCCTCCCAGGCATACCTCAACCCCCCAGTATCTGTGTTCATTGGTTATGTTTATATGCATGCATACAAGTCCTTTGGTTGATCTCTTATCTACCCCACCTCTCCTTAAACTTCCTGCTCTAATTTGACAGTCTGTTTGATGCTTTACTGCTTCTGTGTCTATCCTTTTGTTCATCAATTTATAATGTTCTTTATTATCCACCAATGAGTGAGATCATGTGGTGTTTCTCCTTCATTGACTGGCTTATTTCACTAAGCATACGGCTCCCCAGTTCCATCCAGGTTGCTGCAAATGGTAAGAATTCCTTCTTTTTAATGGCAGGATAGAATTCCATTGTGTAGATGTACCATTGTTTTCTTATCCACTCATCGCTGACAGGCACTTAGGCTGTTTCCAAATTGTAGCTATTGTAAATTGTGCTGCTATGAACATAGGGGTGCATAAATCCTTTCTGATTGGTGTTTCTAATTTCTTAGGATATACTCCTGAGTGGGATTGCTGGGTCAAATGGGAGATCCATTTTTAGTTTTTTGAGGAAACTCCATACTGTTCTCCACAGTGGCTGCACCAGTCTGCATTCCCACCAACAGTGCACAAGGGTTTCTTTTTCTCCACATCCTCACCAACACTTGTCCTTTGTTGATTTGTTGATGATTGCCATTCTGAAAGGTGTAAGATGGTATCACATGGTTGTTTTGATTTGCATCTCTCGGATAATTAGTGACCTTGAATATGTTTTCATGTGTCTCTTGGCCTTCCTTCTGTCGTCTTTAAAAAAGGTTCTATTTTTAGGTCCATTGCTCATTTTTTTATTGGATCATTTATCTTCCTTTTATTAAGTTGTATAAATTGGCTGTAGATGTTGGAGATTAAACCTTTATCAGTGATAACATTTGCAAATATATTCTCTCATACAGTGGTCTTTCGTGTTGTTTTATTGATGGTTTCTTTTGCTGTGCAAAAGCTTTTTATTTTGATGTAGTTCCATTTGTTTATTTTCCCTTTAGCTTCCATTGCCTTTGGAGTAGTATCAGTGAAGAAGTTCTTTTGGCATATGTCTGAGATTGTGCTACGTGTGGATTCCTCTAGTATTTTTATGGTTTCCCATCTAATGTTTAAGTCCTGTATCCATTTTGAGTTTTTTTTTTTTTGTATTTGGTGTAAGTTGGTGGTCCAGTTTCATTTTTTTGCATGTATCTGTCCAATTTTCCCAACACCATTTATTGAAGTGGCTATCTTGGCTCCATTGTATGTTCATGCCACCTTTGTCAAATATTAATTGAGTGTGGTCGTTTGGTTGGATATTTGTATTCTCTATTCTATTCCCTTGGTCTATGTGTCTGTTCTTGTGCCAGTACCAGGTTGTTTTAACAACAGTTGCTTTGTGATATAGCTTGAAATCTGGTATTGAGATCCCACCTACTTTATTCTTCTTTCTCAGGATAGCTGTGAAATTCGGGGTCATTTTTTGTTCTAGATGAATCTTTGGAGAGCTCTTTCTAGGTCTGTGAAATATGTTGTTGGTATTTTAATGGATAGTGCATTGAATCTATAGATTGCTTTGGGTAGTATGAATCAGAAAACTATGGTACATATACACAATGGAATTCTATTCTGCAATAAAAAAGAAGGAATTCTTATCATTTGCAGCAACCTGGATGGAACTGGACTTATATACATGCATATAAGCATAACCAATGAACACAAGACACTGGGGGGTTAGGGTATGCGTGGGAGGGGAGGAGAGTCAATGGGAAGATATGTATACATGTAATACATTAGTAGTAGTAGTAATAATAATAATAATAATAATAATAATAATAAGGCCTTCAGATGTGTGATAAGAATTGTCATCCCAATGCCATCCTCACATGAAAGAGGGGGCGCTGTTTTTAAGATCAAACATTCTATTTGTGGCAAATGTGTTTGGTAATAAAGTATTTTGGGGGGAGAGTGTATTTGTTTTTAAATGTATCTCTTTCTTAATTTATTTATTTAGGCCAAAATCCAAATGTGAACTAATATTCAGATTAGGTAAAAAAAAAAAGAAATTAAAGGCTAATGCCGAGTATCTGTAGGAATGAACACATTTTCTACCCTGCAGTTTGAAAATTGACAACTATGAGAGCCAGCAATCATTAGCATGTCAAGAATTAGGGTGATACCTCTTCCAGTACAGTTAATGGAATCATTCATTTTAGTTGTTTTTTGCAGAATGCTGTGTTAGCCCGGCTTATAGAGACAGAATTCAATGCAGGTCAATGGGAGTTCACCTGTCAAAAATGGAACTACTGACCTATAAAGAATGTTTCAGTGTAATTTTTCCAGGGGCTGGGAGAATTCAGGAGAAATACATGTGGGCAGGGGTATACATTGATGGCTAGGGAATGGAGTGCTGTCAAATCAAATGGTCATTCTCCTCAACGCTCACTGGGGTTTTCACTCCCAGGGAGCTGGATCCCTCAGCACAGAATCCAGAAAGCTGTTGCCTGGGTGCCCTCCAACAGAAGCTAAAACTCCTGCTCAAAATAGAAAACCCTGAACCACCCTCCATTGGTGGATGGAGGCTGTTTGTATGATTTTAGGGAGATTTTCCACTTAAGAAATAAAAAATTCACTTTGACAAAATTTAACTCTCCTGAAGTGACAGACTATGGTGAAAATGTGGATGGGGAAGGGTAGAAACACTAATTCTCCATCTGTAAGGGAAAGGCATAAGATAAGAAATAAATAAGTCCCATATTAAGAAACAGAAGATATGATTTGCATTAGAAAATGAGTCTTCCATTTATCAGAAGGTTCAGTAAATTTATTTTTTATTAATATGAAAAAAGTAGGAACTAAGTTTAAGTTAGGAACAATTCTCTGTAATCTATCACTCAGAGATAAGCCCTATAAACAATATCTCCTTTCAGAAATAGTTTTTCTGTGCATATATAATTACACATATATTTTGGACAAGAATGGAATCACATTAAATATATTATTTTGTTACCTATTTTTTACTTAAAACACATTAGGAGTATCTGTTCAAATGAAGGAAATATTTCTCCAACATAATTTTTAATGGTTGTATGGAATTTCACTAAATGGGTATATTGAATACTTTCTGTTGAGGTTCATTTAGCTTTCAATTTTTACTCTTATAAGGAATGCTGTGGTATAAATTATTTTAGCTAAATGTGTACTCACTTATCTATTTGTTTCTTTAGAATCAATTTCCAAATCTGAAATTCTCTTGAAGAATGTGCAATTTAAAGTGTTTATTGTTCATTGCAAAACTACCCATCCAGAAATTTGTCATGGAAAGGTGCAATTGTTAATTATATTTAGATGGAACACAGTTTTGTAAGCTTGTTGGTTACACTTATCTTTTGCCTTTCCCTGCCTGCCCTTACCTATTTTCAGGCAGCTTGCCAGGTGGCCCCAGAATACATGAAGTGATGAAATTATAATGTACTATGAAACAACAGTTTCCTATTGTTTCAGAAGATCTTCTTGACCTCATGTCTTCTTGTCATTATTTTTTTTGTAATTTGGTATTTCCTCAAATATGTGTTTATTTTGAGTTGGGCCAGATAACAACCCAACTCCTCTGGCCCCTGTGGTAATCTGGTTGAGGTAGTTGCTATTTTCACAGTCATGAAAGTCAATGAAATCATGCTTTTGAATTACTTTGAAGTAACTACTTCATGCTTTTGAATTACTTTGAAGTAATTACTTTTGAGGTCTTAAGGAGACTGTAGTGACATAGGGTCCAGGCTTTGTGGTGAGGTCCAGAAGCGAATGGGGGTGGGCATCATTTTAGTTTGATCTCAGACCCTTTTTCCAAGTCAATGAAGTTGAAGCGATAAAATCCCCACTTCCTTATAACAGATCCCTTAAAAAAAAAAAAAGTGGAATGTATTTCTATTGCTTGGAAAAAAAAGACCCCAAGATGGATTTAGTTTCTGGAAAGAATTGTCTGAGATAAGAAGTGACTATTCAGGAGAGAAGGAGAAAGCAAAAGACTGACCTATTGAAAAACTGAAATGCAGACAAGACCCTGTATTGTAGAATGTCAGGTAAGAATTAAAATAAATGTCAGATAACATTTAGATAAAATCCATTTCATTGATGTTTCACAGTGTTTTGAATCCAAAAAGACTGAATCATTTAAAAAAAGATTTGTTCTTTTCACCAGTCAAAAGTTTGAGGAATCAATATTAACAAAGGACAACAAAAATATGTAGTCTTTTGCAAAGTCTGAAAAGAGGTCAGCTTATGCTCTGATTTTGATTTTAAGGCATTATAGCACCATTTTGATGGTGTTTTCTGTGCGTTTCTAGGTCAATTTGACATTATAGCCCAGAGTAGGAGGCAGAATTATTTTTCACATTTCCCCAATCTGAGTTTATGCATTCTTTCTAAAGGAAAATAATAGTGCTTGTTGTTACCTTATGCTAATTTAAGTAAGGTGCAAATTCCAGGCTCATAATTATGCATTGCTCTGTCCACATTCCACAGTGTCTGCAGAAACGTAGCTCTACTGCTCTACCTGATGTTGCCTAATAATCAGACAGAAAGAGGCAGTTCAGATGTGGAAGACAATTCCTGAGTGATAACGCAAATGTTTGCTCTTCATCCAATTTCTCATGCCAGCATGGTGTGGTTTTCATACATTCTTGTCTATGCTTTCAGAAACAATATAAATCAAAAGGATGATAAGGTTTTTTGGAAAACTTTATTATTTTTATGTTAGAAATTTTTTTTCCAGTGGGTAAAACACATGACACAAAATGTACTCAGCTTATATGAACTAAATATTTTGACACCTTTAAGCTCATAAGACCTCTCTTCAATGCCAGGTAGCATATTACCTAAAGGAAATGTGCTGCAGTCCCTTTCTATGAGGCAGAGGTTGAAAGGGTAGGGGACTGTCCAACCTGCCAATGTCAGTGCAGCAAAAGGTTACAGTCTTTGTCTCTGTCTGGGCTACAGACTTCCTGCAGAGTTCTCACCTACCCCTAGGTGTTCAACTACCTTCCCGGATCAGTGATGCATCTGAAGCAGAGGATTGTTGTGAGGGGCTGTAGAGCAGACCACCTGGGATAGGAGGTGGACTGGATCAAGGAGGGAGAGAAGAGACTATAATTTCACCAGCTGCAGACATCAAAACTACAGGCAGACAAGGACAGTATTGCTGCAGAGGCCACATGGACCAGTCAGAACCCCAAATGAGAAAGTGGATCTGAAATCCATCTCCTAACAGCCAAAGCCAACATTCTTTATCTCCAACAAGTGCCATAAGAGCACAGTGATTTTCCTCACACTCTCAGAGCAGCTACTCCTATCACTGACATCTCCTCTGCTATTCTTCTTCTTCTGCAGACTGGGCCCACTCCTCACTCTGACGAGAGCTACTCACCACAGCAACCTGGACCCATGTCTACAAAAACCTCCCAGCTCCAGAGCTGACCTCAGTGCCTGTTTCTACCAGAGGAGAACATTTGATTGGTCCATTCAATTGTGGCTGGAATAACTCCAGATTATGGATCAGGGGAACAATTATTCCCAGGTGTTGAGGTTAAGAAAGAGACAATTTTCAGAGGAAGTTCTCCGCATCTATGTTGCATTTTTCTTCTCTTGAAATGGAAACCAAAGCCTCTGAGCTAGCACTTTCTCTATTTTAAACCAATTAAACATCCCTTGTACTGGCACAGAAATGATTTGAAAGTATATTTATTAGAACACAAGAAATTACCCCAAGAAGGTCACAGGTATAAACAAACAGGCAACATTCAACTAAGTTGAAAGACTTAGTTGATATTTGCTGAATGTATTGAAGAGAAATAAAGAATCTGAAAGACATTGATAAATATTCTGTATTTTTTGTAAGCTTATAAGGAAAGATTAAAACTTTTCAATAGAACCCTTTAGCAAAAAAGAAGACATTCAGCACAATCCAGACAAGAAAAGGAGCAAGGATAGACTAAAAGTGCACAAGCCTCATGTGGTAATGGGTTACCACCAACTCCTTTATGAGAACAGAACTTGATTTTTAAACCCATAGTATATTTCTCAGAATGCGTTTGTGTGTGTGTGTGTGTGTGTGTGTGTGTGTGTGTGTGTGTATGTGTGTGTGTGTTAAAACTATGTACAATTCTTCCACCACTTAATCTCATTGGTCATTATTATTAGATCTTTTGATTGTCTCATAATGTCCTAAGATGCTGCATCTTCCATGCATTATTTGTATAGATATTGAAACTGAATAGATTGCAGTCCGTTCTAAGATAGCTCTTAACACGACTTAGTTCTGCCCTAAAATTATAGTGAATTTTTATGTCACTATTTTTATTGGATTGTTAGCGTATTTAAGACAAAGCTGAGATCTATTCATATTCATATTCTAACCATGAAGGCTTGTGACTGATATATATCAGACACTCAATAGGCAGTTTAAGAAATACTTTTAACCACATTAGTTTGTGTTATAATTACACAAGTCCTTCCAATAGGTTAAGATTGTTAAATGGTATTTACTTGCCTCAGAACTTTATCTCTCTCTTTCAGGTCACCTTGTAGCTTGGGACAGGGGTGGGTGCTGAGAAACACAAACAGAACTATTGAGTGCTGAGCATTGGGATCAGTCGAAAAAGGAAAACCGGATGCCAGCTGCTTTAGGCTAACTTCCAGATTCCTGTTAGCTTGAGGGTTTCTGGCTATAAAGGCACACTGGGTTTTCATTATAGATTTACATGGTGGCACATAGGAGTATGGATAATATGAATTGCTGAAAGAACAGCCCCAGAATAAATGAACAGAGAGCACTTGCTCACATGATTGATTTCTTGGAGTCCACCACTCATTCATTTATTCTTGCTTTAATTCAGTAAACTTTCACTGTAGTAGGCACAGAGCCAGTTTTGAGGATATGCTGCCTTTAACCATAGCCCCAGTTTGAATTGGAATCCAAAATTCACAACTAAAAAAAAAAGTTTACAAGTGTGTACGGAGTTATAATCAGAATCATTATGTTTGCACAATTCGGTACAGCAAGAATTGCCTTGCCGAGACCAGTTTGGCTCAGTGGATAGAGCGTCAGCCTGTGACTGAAAGGTCCCAGGTTCGATTCCGGTCAGGGGCATGTACCTTGCTTGCGGGCACAACTCCGGCGGGGGGTGTGCAGGAGGCAGCTGATAGATGTCTCTCTCTCATCGATGTTTCTGACTTTCTATCCCTCTCCCTTCTTCTCTGTAAAGAATCAATAAAATGTATTTTTTTAAAAAAAGAATTGCCTAGTGATACAGTCTCCTTGTGGGATATGTCCTGGGATCACTTCAGTTAGGTTTTGGATTAGCTGTCACCTCTCTGGAGGAAGCGGCATGCATTATTTAATACAGCCTCTTCCAGCTGTGAATTTCCTGGTCACACTAATGAATTTACACAGAACAGGATGCATGGTAATTCAGCCAGTCTTCTCTTTCTTCTCTATCACTTGCCTGTTGATGCTAAAATGAATGTATCAGGGGAGAAAGGTCTGCAAAGGGGCCTTTAAAGTGTAAAGGTCTCTCCCTTTTCTCTCTCCTTTTGTAGGTATCAGGTCAAGGGAGAGATATAGTAACAAAACAGACTCATAAGAGGTACAGTTGAGGGGAAGTTGCCAGTTCTTCAGGCAATGAAACTGGACAAGTATTTCAGATGAAAGAAATTCAGGAAAAATAGATGTGTTTACTCAAATTAAAAAGAAGAAGAAGAAGAAGTGTATCTCAACGTCTGTAACCTAGTTAAGACAATGGATGTTTTTAATCCTGACTGATTGAGAGTATTGGGTCTGACTTTGGTTAATTTTTGCATTTATAATTTTTCATTGTTTGTGACTTACATTCCAATCACCTTCTAACAGCACAAAGGAGACGATTCTCCTTAGAGAAATGAGAAATACTTTTACCCCTACTCTGCAGACCACCAGCTGAGCAGAATCTCTTTATCACTCCTATCTCTCTCAGGTCCTGAGACCTGTCTGTGCTCCTCCCATTGTGACCACACTAACTCGGCCCTGGAAGCACCAGCTACTTCTCTACTGTGCTGCTGACCTTTGAACAACATGGTTTGAACTATGGAACTCCACTAATACAGGGATTTTTTTCAATAGGCATAGTCAGCCCTCTATATCCCGAGTTTTGCAACTGTAGATTAAAAATCCTGTTTTTAGATGTAGAAGACTGACTGTATGCATTGTTTTAGGCCATCCTATATAATAAAAGGCTAATATGCAAATCAACTGAATGGCAGAACCACTAGTCACTATGATGTGCATTGACCACCAGAGGGTAGGCACTCAATACAGAAGCTGCCCCTTAAAAGTCAGTGTGCTCCCCTCCTCAGCCAGAAGCCAGGCTCACAGCTGGCAATTGTAGCAGCAGTGGTGGTAGCCTCTCCTGTATCCTCAGCAGTGCCAAGGAGCAGCAAGCCAAGCAGTAAGGAGCAGCAAGCAGGTAGGCGGTAAAGAGCTAGAGTTCCCGGATTGCAAAGGAGATGTCCATCTGTTGGTTTAGGCTCAATCCCTCTTCCATCAGTCATTGAAGTCCCGGACTGTGAGAGGGTACAGGCCAGGCTGAGGGATTGCCCCCTCTGTGCAGAATTTTATGCACTGGCCCCCTCTGTGCAGAATTTTATGCACTGGTCCTCTAGTTATATATAAGGACTTGAGCATTCACACATCTTGGTTTCTGCTGAGGGTTCTGGAACCAATTTTCCATGGACACCAAGGGACAACTGTTTTCCTGTGTACCCTGTATATATATTTATTGTAGCACTTTTGCTATTTCTTGCTCTTACTATAAACTAGTGTGGTTCAATAGGGAAGGTACTATCGTCAGAGGAGCATTTTAGAAATATATTGGTGGGGAGGAGGTATTTTTTGGTTGTGATTTAGAGAGTACTGTTTGAATTTAACTAGAGAGGTTGGACATTGCTGCAATGGAAGGGACATGCCCACACAAAATTGTCCCTTGTCTCTCTTGATTTTTGACTGTTCAGCTTCACTGAACAGATATTCATGTAGTTGAAAATCCAGTTTATACTCCTCTGAACCTAGAATCTAATGCTACATTACATTCAAAGTAACTTCCCACACTTTCACATACTCTGAATTGTCTAGAGCAGCTACTATGTTAATCAAGGGAAGATTTCTCTTTGTTTTCTCAAAACCTAGTTAATTGTTCAGTCTTTCAGCAGCAATTCTTCTTGTGCTAATTGAGCCAAAAAAAAAAAAACTGAATAATATGAGTTTACAGTTACTGCTGTCACGTTCAAGGTGAGTATACATATAGGGAAGAAATTTGATGACTTTATGATGGTGAATTTTGCCTGAGCATCTGCATGTTGAAATACCCATTTTTTTTCTTATTCAGCACTTCTATTTTTATTTATAATACAAAAAGGTGTTTTATTAATTTTTTGATATATTAGTAGATGGATTAAAATTATCTACATAAATGAAATAAGATTCAGGATTGTAATATAACAAAATATTATTAAAAGTGCTTGGTCAGCTGAAACCGGTTTGGCTCAGTGAATAGAGTGTAGGCTTTTGGACTGAAAGGTCCCAGGTTTGATTCTGGTCAAGGGCATGTACATTAGTTGCGGGCACATCCCCAGTAAGGGGCGTGCAGGAGGCGGCTGATGGATGTCTCTCTCTCATTGATGTTTCTAACTTTCTATCTCTCTCCCTTCCTCTCTGTGAAAAATCAATAAAATATATATATATATTTTTTAAAGTGCTTGGTCAGATATGTTGAGAACTATTGTACCACACCATAACTTCCTTGAAGATCTTCCTTATTTTCTAGGATAACAATATTTATATCTTCATTACCACTTCATATTGAATGACTCCTGAATAAAAGACATCAGTGTGTTTTAATGTTAACTTAATGCATGTAGTCCGCATTTCCTGTTTCTTGCACATTGAAACCTTTCAAATAACCATGCAAGGCTACAGTCCTCCATAAAATCATTTTCGCTAGACTATTTTTAGATTATCAGGAAGTATCTAACAGCAAACAATATTAGCTTTGAAAGTCATTAGTCATATTTATAACAAAATTGGAGCTATCTGTATCTGAGAGTGTGATATGTGAGAAAAGTCATTTCACAGTTGAATAAAGAATGAATTACTAAGTAAATGGTGTTGAGGCCCCTGGCTCACCATACTGAAAAAGGTATATCTCTACCTCATACAGTGCATAAAAACCCTCCACATAGAATAAAGGCACAAGATAAATAGGAGAAAGATAAATATCACATGATCTCACTTATTTGTGGAATATAATAAACAACATTAACTGATGAACAAAAATAGATCCAGAAACATAGAAGCATCAAAGAAACTGTCATACCTCAGAGGGAAGGCAGGGTTGGAGATGGGTAAGAGATCAAGCAAAGGACTTGTATGCATGTATATAAGCATAACCAATGGACACAGACAGTTGACAGGGTGATGGCACGTGTTGGGGAGAGGGTGGGAGCAGCTGAGGAGAGGTTAATGGGGGTGAAAAGGAGACATATGTAATACTTTAAACAATAAAGAATTTAAATTAAAAAAGAAGAATAAAGGCACAAATATGCAAAGCAAAACTTTCAAACTTTTAGAAGAATATATAGAAGTATGTTTTTATGAACTTGGAATAGGGAAGCATATCTTTTTTTTAAATATATTTTATTAATTTTTTTATAGAGAGGAAGGGAGAGGAATAGAGAGCTAGAAACATTGATGAGAGAGAGACATCGATCAGCTGCCTCCTGCACGCCCCCCACTGGAGATGTGCCTACAATTAAGGTACATGCCCTTGACTGGAATCGAACCCGGGATCCTTCAGTTCGCAGGCCGACGCTCTAGCCACTGAGCCAAACCAGTTTCAGCAGGGAAGTATATCTTAAAGAAGACTCTAAAAGCACAAATCACAAAGGAAAAATATTGAATTTGACCAAGTTAAATTTTAAAATATTCGAAATATGAGACACCATAAAATTTGCATTTTTAATGAAAAAAAAATTAGCAGTGGATATAACTCAAAGATATATATATATATTGAAAGAACAAAAAATGCAAAAATAGACAAAGGGAAAGAACAAATAAGTCAATGAATAGGAAATTCAAATGACCAATAATAGATCTATGAAAAGTTGTTCAACCTTACCAACAGTCAAAAAAACTAAACTGGAAATTGGAAATAGCATAGCTTTACAATGTTTGGCTTGAAATAATTAGCATATGTGAAAAAATGTGTTAGTAAATACTCATAGTTTTAAATGTAGCTGATGTAAGTGTAATCTGATAGCACAACTGTGGAGCAGAACTTAATAAAGTTAAATTGGAATAGAGCATATGACTCATCAAATCCAACTCTAGATTATTACTATTGGTGGAGCATATTTAAAACTGTTTTTAAACAAACCACAACAAAAAGTTTATTTTAGAGAACAATTCAGTATATAATACATAAACACATATAAATAAAATAAAATGTAATTTCATAAAAATTAACTCCCTTTAACTATGTGATACATTATCATATAGTTTATACTATTCTATTACCTTCCTTAAAAATTTTTGATAGTGACTTACTGAAGTTAGTTCTTAATCCTCTATGGGTTACAACCAATACTGCCCAGGAGAAATACTCAAAAACACACATGGAGATCTATATGAGGGTGTCCACTATGTCATTGTTTGTTACAGCAATACCCCAAAACTCATTCATGGATTTGCAGATTCTCTGGGAGCATAACATAATGACATAAAAAAATTATCTACTTTTCTGTTTTCTTTTTCAGCTGCTGTAACTGAAGATGAAAGAAAAGAAATGACAGTCAAGGACACATTGAATAGGTGTAGAGTAGTCACTAGAACTTTGTTTTTACTTCTCAAGTATTTTTTTCTCAAAGAATACTCTTTCCTTGAAATTAGTAAACCATCAAGTCATTGATGGTTGTTTCAAAGCCACATATGTTATTTTTTTGGCTTTGAAGTTCTTTGAACTCTTTGGCATAAAAGTGACAGCTTATCATGATGGTGTTGTTCCTTTTAAAGCCAATCTTCATGTTTTAGGTGGTAATCTCCTGTCCATCTCTAGACAGGTTTCAGATCTTCTGTTTCTCTTTTACCATCCATTAGGCATTCATTTCTTACCAATAGTAATTTGAATGTCTACCTGGGGCCAAACTATAGTTGTCAGCATAAGTTTCTATTCTAATAGCTCAATGTAGTCATTCACTAATAAAATGTCTCAGATGGCAGACTCCAATGGTGATAGAATTACACCATGATACCAGGTTATAAGCAGCAGTAAATCCAAGGAATTAGTTGAAGAGACACACAAAATAGTATTTTAGCTCAAAAGTAGGATTGGAAACCGGGTTCAATATGTACAGTTAGAATATTCAAAGGTGAACAATAACATAACAAAGTAAGATGTATGAATTCCAGATCACTAGGGATACATTTTCCAACCCAATATCCTACAGAATGCAATTTCTATAGGATGTCACTCAATGCATTATCAAAAATATTCTGAGCTCAAATAAGATTGTGATCTTTGGTTAAACATAGTTAAACAGGTGGCTTAATTTCTGAGACTCTTAGGAATTATATTTTTGTTATATTTATTGTAGTCACCTCCCCAAAAAGCCCCCAAATATTTCTATATTGTTTAATCATGAATGTATTTTTCCAGAGTATCTATTAACATCTCCTCAAACTATTAATTTGCCTAGTTAAGAAATAAAATGAGCAATACATCTAAAGGAGACAAAAACTAAAAGCATAAAAGAAAATAATAGAATAAAATTATGATATTTATAACACTATAAATGTATTAAACATCCATATTAAAATAAAATATTCTCATATTAGTTGGAAAAAATCATACCATTTTTAATTTCAAAAGGCACGAGGGAAAAATAGAAAGTTAAAAGAACATAAAATGAGGATTATATTTATATTATAAAGTGTAAACTTTATATTATAACTTTTAAAAAAAGAGAGGAAAAAAAGGAAAGAAAGGAAGAAGGAAGGATGGAAAAAAGAAGGAAATAAAAAGAGAAGAGAAAATTAGGTTGATAAAGCTAATGTCAAGAAGAAAAATTTATGACAAAATTAAATTTTAAAATAAGGAAGCAAAAATAATTAATAATAAAATTGTTATAGTTATGAGCCTATATAGCCTATGTGACCTAGAATTGAAATATATAAATACAAATTATTACATATACAAAGATACATTAGCAAAAGTTATGATCATTAGACTAAATCATTAGACTAGAACAGTGGTTGGCAAACTCATTATTTAACAGAGCCAAATATCAACAATACAATGATTGAAATTTCTTTTGAGAGCTGAAAATCAACTTCTGCACATGGGCTATGAAGTTTCAGTCGCACTGTACATGTGCACCTGCACGTGATATTTTGTGGAAGAGCCACACTTAAGGGACCAAAGAGCTGCATGTGACTCACGAGCTACAGTTTACCGACCACTGGTCTAGATCATTAGACTAAAGATACATAATGACAGATTATTTGAGTGATATAATTAATAAGGTTATTTTGCTCAACATGTTTATATATCACAATTTTCACCCAAGAAAATAGAATTATTTCAAAAATCCATTAAATATTTATACAAATAATTAGTATACTAAGCAAGAAAGAAAACAACAAAAAAATTAAAATACAGAAATTACAAAGATCTACGAGCGTAGTGTCAAGCAGTAGAAGGAATTAATCTGAAATACAAAAAGATGTTGGAAATTACATTGATCACTAATAGTGAAAGAATTTATAAAAGCTTCCAGATAATCGACAACTAAAAAGGCATTAGGCCCAGATGATTTGGGATGAGTTTTTAAGCTTTCAAAAAATAGAATTTCCATACCATTTAAACAGTTCTAGCTCATTGGAAAAGCAAGAAAGCTTGCCAATTCCGTTCATAAGGATAGCTTCATCTCAGTGAATAGCCTGACACAGAATATAAAAAAGAATAGAGCCATTATGAATGTTCATATTGTTACAAAATCCTAAATAAAATGTAAGTATTCCATTACAAATATAATGAATCATGCAAAGTAACATCACCAGAAGAGTAAGAACAATATGCTAAGTGAAATAAGCCAATCAGAGAAAGATAAGTATCATGTAATCTCACTTATATATGGAATCTAATTAATAAAATAAACTGACAAGGAAGAATCCAAGATGGCAGCTGCCTCGCACAACAATTTCAAAACTACAACTAAAAGACAGAACGGACATCATCCAGAACCACAGGAAAGCTGGCTGAGTGGGAATTCTACAACTAGAAGGACAAAGAGGGCCTCACAGAGACCCAGAGGAGCTGCAAAAAGCTGAGGTACAGAGACACGCGCATGGAGAGAGAGGGTGCCAGAGAACCTGTCTGGCTTTCTCTGGTGGGAGGGAGACAGAGATTCTCAATGGCATTGAACCCCTTATCCAATGACACTAAACCCCTGATCCAGCCAAAACTCATATAGGGAGAGTTTAGACTGTGAAAAGAGAGAAGTGCATGGAAATTTAGGGGAGTCGCAAAAGATCAGAAGTCTGGTGGCACACACAGCACTGTGTGCAGAGGACCGACTGCTGATTGTACCGCTGGCTTTCACGAGTGGACGTGAGACAAACTCTCCCAATTGCGTCACTTCTAACTCCACTAAACCCAGTTTGGGGAGAAACCCTGGGGACCCAGACTCATATGGTCCCGGAGCACAGGGGAGCTGGAGGGGCAGCAGTCTACAGGCACTACGAGAGAGAGAGAGCTCGCATGTGCGCACACACAAGGACTGCTTCAGTGATTAGCCAGTCACGTGAGACTTGGGGGCCGTGGAGGGCAGGGCTGACTGGAAGGCAAGGCTATCCTTTAAGCCCTGAGACTCCACCCATCATCCCAAGCTCAACAGAGAGGCTTTTGCAGTTTTACAAGTCTTGTATCAAAAGGCTGAATCCAACACAGAAGTTCTCCAGGCATAGTGAAAATGCCAGAACAAGGGAGGAGATCACAAACAAAAGAAAAGGAGGAAAACAAACAACTGGATATAGAGTTCAAAACCACGCTTATAAGGTTTTTCAAGAATATCCTAGAAAAGTTGGATAAAGTTAGTGACACCCAAGAGGAGATGAAAAAGAACCAACTAGAGATGGAAAAGAACCAACTAGAAATTAAACATACACTGACTGAAATAAAATATATTATACAGAGACCTAACAGCAGACTAGAGGAAGGCAATAATCAAGTCAAAAATTTGAAATATAAAGAATCAGAAAACACTCAACTGGAAAAGCAAGAAGAGAAAAGAATCCAAAAATGTGAAGATAATGTAAGGAGCCTCTGGGACAGCTTCAAGCCTACCAATATCCGAATTGTGGGGGTGCCAGAAGAAGAGAGAGAGCAAGATACTGAAAACCTATTTAAAGAAATAATGACTGAAAACTTCCCACATCTGGTAAAAGAAATAGACTTACAAGTTCAGGAAGCACACAGAACCCCAAACAAAAGGAATCCAAAGAGGACCACACCAAGACACATCATAATTAAAATACCAAGAGCAAAAGACAAAGAGAGAATATTAAAAGCAGCAAGAGAAAAACAGTTCATTACCTACAAGGGAGCACCCATATGACTGTCAGCTGATTTCTCAACAGAAACGATGCAGGCTAGATGGGAGTGGCAAGAAATATTCAATGTGATGAATAGCAAGAACCTACAACCAAGATTACTTTTTCCAGCAAAGCTACATTCAGAATTGAAGGGCAGATAAAGAGATTCACAGATAAGAAAAAGCTAAAGGAGTTCATCAACTCCAAACCAGTATTATATGAAATGCTGAAAGGTACTCTTTTTGAAGAGGAAGAAGAAAAAGGTAAAAGCCAAAAAATTATGAACAACAAATACGTATCTATCAACAAGTGAATCTAAAAATTAAGTGAATTAAAAATTTGATGAACAGAATAAACTGGTGAATATAATAGAATCAGGAGCACAGAAAGGGAGCGGACTGATAATTCTCAGGGGGAAAGGGGTGAGGGGTGTACAGGGAGAGACTGGACAAAAATCATACACCTATGGATGAGGTCAATGGGAGGGAGGTGAGGATAGAGGGAAGGGTGGGAGCTAGGTAGAGGGAAGCTATGGAGGGGAAAAAAGAGTAACAAATGTAATAATCTGAATAATAAAGATTTAATTAAAGAAAAAAAAAGAAAGTCACCAACTAGAAGTGACAGTGCTGGAATTTTAACAAGAAAAAAATAAAATAAAATAAAATAAATAAAATAAAATAAAATAATAATAAACTGACAAACAAAATAGATCCAGAGACATGGAATAATGCAACAGACTGTGGAATCTCAGAGTGAATGGGAATGAGGAAAGAAATCAACCAAAGAACATATGTGCGTATATGAATAAACCCATGGGCACACACAATAGTGGGATAAAGGCCTGGAAAGGGATTAGGAATGGGGAGGAAGGGGACCAATGGGGGTAAAAAGGAGGGCATCTGTAAAACTTCCAACAATAAAGATAAATTTAAAAAATATATTATAAAATATACTTACCTTGCTCATAATATCATTAGATCAAAGGAGAAACATTCAAAATCTTGTGAAGTGTTGAAAATGTTATACCCAAATTTTATTATACCCAAACTTTATCCTATATAATAAAGAGGTAATATTCAAATTAACCCTTATGCTGTCACAAGATGGCTGCACCCACAGCAGAGGTGGGGTTCCCATAACACAAGATGACTGTGCCCACAGTTGAGGTGGGGTTCTCATAATAAGTGATCAGCTTGAACCTGAGGCTGAGTGTTGCTGTGCCAGGGCAGGGGAACTGAGGCTTGGCCCTCTCCCCAGTGGGGCTTGATGGGATCTCAGGCTGCACACCCTGACTGGCAAGGCTTGACAGGGGACCTGAGGCTGCACCCGATGCCCCAGTGCCCATCTGGGGGACATCAGGCTGCAACCCCTTCCCCAATGCTTGACAGGGAACCTATGGCTGTGCCAGGGGACCTAAGGTTGTGCCTCCTACCTGATGGGGCTTAAAATGTTTGGGGCCGGTTGGGCCTGTATCTCACCCAATGGGTCTAGGTCTCACACAGTTTCCAGGAGCATGTAGGTGAGCAGGGACTTGACTCTGGGTCCCACGGTGGGCCCCAGACTCTGATAGGAGTAAGATTTTCATATACATTTTACTAATTTTTTTCATCTCTGACACTTCTATTATAGAGAAAAGGCTAATAGCAATATTAAATATTTCCTCTAATTAATTCTCTTTTAATGTGCATGAATTTTGTGCACTAGGCCACTAGTTGTTTTATGTCTTGGTGGCAGCGACCCAGGTGTGAGTGTTGCAGTCTCTTCCTCAGGGCCTGGCAGGACTGACCCTGAAGCCTGAGTCCTGGCAGCAAGGGGCAGAGCTTGGCATTGGGTGTGGTTAGATAAGTGTTGCTTCCTGAGGCAGCAGTCAATGGGAAACCCAGGAGGTCTGTGCTGCCACACGTGGTGGGGAAGGGGATCAGGAAGAGCAGGCTCCCTCTTCTCGTCCTCCACAGCCTCCTTCTCTTGCCCACTGCTGGTACTGCTTGTGTGATCCTTTGGTATGAACCTGATATACCTGTGAAGCTGAAGCTGAGAAGAACAGAGATAGTCATGGCCAATGGAAAGCCCAAGGAAGGAGTCAAGAGTGAGAACAGTGATCATACTAATTTGAAGGTGAAGAAGGATGGTTCTGGTAGACAGTTTAAGATTAAGGGGCATGCACTACTTAGTAAATGAATGAAAGGACAGGGTTTGTCCATGAGGCAGATCAGATTCTGATTTGACAGACACACCTGCACATTGGACATGGACCATGAAGATAAAATTTTGTGTTCCAGCATTGGGGCAGAGGCTGCTACTTTCTCCACTCCATCAAGAAGACATTCTCAGTTAGAAGACTGTGGTTTGGATGCACCACAACGTGACTTCTATGGCATAATTTTCTTTGTCCTCTCATTTTCTCCTTCCCTATTCTTTCATTGTAGGTCAAAGAACTGATGCATGTACACAGGCTTCTGCATTTTTTAAACTAAATAACCAATGGTGTGTTTTTGTAAATTAATTTATTTACTGACTTTATAGGTAGAAAGAGGAAAAAGATATATTTATTCTACCTACTTATGCATTCACTGGTTGCTTCTTGCACATTTCCTAACTAGGGAATCAAACTCACAACCTTGGCATTTCAGAAGGACACTTTAACCAATTGAACCACCTGGCCAAAGAAGCCAATGGTATGTTTGGATGAATATCAATAGAGATGAGATGGGAAAAATACTGATGCTGTGACAATTCCCCCTTTCTTCATTAGTGTAAGTTCATTCAGCTCCTTCCTTTATATTCCAGTAAATTATTTTTCTCTCAGTGTTTAACAACAAAAAAAGAACAACATAAAAACCATTGCATATCTTGTTTGATTAAAGAATTTTATTTATTTTTCATTTATTATATTTTTTAATCCTCACCTGAGGATATGTTTATTTATTTTAGAGAGAAAGGAAGAAAAAGAGAAAGAAACATCAATCAGTTGCCTTTTGTATGCATTCCGGCCAGGGATTAAATCTGCATCACAGGTATGTGTCCTGACCAGGAATTTAACCCTTTTGGTGTATGGGATGACACTTCTGCCAAATGAGCGACCTGGTCAGGGCCTATTAGAGAATTTTAATGTTTTTCATTGATCATTATAAAACCAAAGATAATTTTATAACTTTTTTTCTTAGGTAGAAAAAAAGTTACATGTAGGGCAATCTGTCTTTAAGTAGAGATAAATTACTCTAAAAAAAATTAATCCTAGACAATTGTTCCTTCAATTCAAGTATCTTATTTAAATAAACTTCCTGTTTAAAAAATTAAAATAAAAAGTATTAGTAAACTAAATATTTTATCTAATAAAAAAGTAATATGCAAATTATTCATCACTCTGCTACACCCACCAACCATGCCTACCAGCCAATCAAGAGTGAGTATGCAAATTAACTTTAACCAAGATGGCTGTACCATGGAGCAAACAGAAGGGAGGCTTCAGTTTCCCTGGAGATGGAGGAAGCCAAGCTTTCCATACACCCTGGCAGGCCCAGGCCTCCACTCAAAGCTACCAAGTTTCAATTACAGAAGATAGAAGATAAATAAATTCCAACAAAAATGGCCATGGAGCTGGAGAGAGGAGGAGGTTAGGGTTGCCCTGGTAATGTAGGAAGCCAAGTTTCTACAGCCCTGGCCTGTCTTGGACTGCACTTAAGGCTACAAAGTTTCAATTGTAGAAGATAAATAAATCCCAACAGAAATGGCTGCCACCATGAAGTGGAGCGAGCAGGAGGTGTGGCTCCACTCCAGGCTACAAAGTTTCAATTATAGAAGATACATAAATCCCAGATACCAGGGCCTCCACTTGGGTCGCAAAGAGGTGTGGCTAGCGTGCAAACAACCACAGACTCCTCACTCAGGCCACCCCATGTCCCAAGGGAACCCCCATCCTGATCTGGGACACCGTTCAGGGCAAACCAGCTGGCCCCAACTCATGCACCAAGCTTCTATCCTATCTAATAAAAGAGTAATAGGCAGATGTACCATCACTCCAACACACAGAATGGCTGCTCCCATGTGGTTAAAAATCCTGCCCCCATGTGGACACAAAATGGACAGCAGGGGAGGGCAGTTTGGAGGGACCAGGCCTGTAATGGAGAGCAGTTGGGGGCAATCAAGTCTTCAGGGGAGGGCAGTTAGGAGTTACCAGGCCGACAGGGTAGGACAGTTAGAGGCAAACAGGCTGGCAGGGGAGCAGTTAGGCATCAATCAGGCTGTCAGGGGAGTGGTTAGGGAGTGATCAGGCTGCAGGCAGAAGCGGTTAGGGACAATCAGGAAGGGAGGCAAATGAGCAGTTGAGAGCCAGCAGTCTGAATTGTGAGAGGGATCCCAGAATGGAGAGGGTGTAGGCTGGGCTAAGGGACACTCCTCTCCCCTCCATGCTCGAATTTTTGTTCACTGGGCCTCTATTAAAATATATTTATTTCAAAATAATAAAATTATTTTTAATGGGAAATTATAGTTATATTTCTATTAATATCCTTTCTAATAAAAGGGTAATATACAAATTGACTATCAATCCAACATACAAGATGGTTGCCCCCATGTGGACACAAGATGGCCACCACAAGATGACCTGCAGGAGAGGGTAGTTAGGGGTGACCAGGCCGGCAGAGGGGGACAGTTAGGGTCAATCAGGCCTGCAGGGCAGGGCAGTTGGGAGTGACTGGGCCTGCAAGAAAGGGCAGTTGGGGCAGCCATGCCAGCAGGGGAGGGCTATTAGGGGTGACCAGGCTGGCAAGGGAGGGCAGCTAGGGGTGACCAGGCCGGCAGAGGGGGACAGTTGGGATCAACCAGGCCTGCATGGGAGGGCAGTTGGCAGGGACCCAAGTCTGCAGAGGAGGGCAGTTGGGAAGGACCAGGCCTGCAGGGAGGGCAGTTGGGGGCAACCAGGCCAGCAGGGGAGGGCTATTAGGGGTGACCAAGCTGGCAAGGGAGGGCAGTTAGGAGTGACCAGGCTGGCAGGAGAAGGCAGTTAGGGGTGAACAGGACAATAGAGGAGAGCAATTAGGGGAAATTGGGCCAGCAGGGTATCAGTTAGGTATCAATCAGGCAGGCAGGCAAGTGAGTGGTTGAAAGCAAGCAGTCCAGAATTCTGAGAAGGATGTCCACCAGAATTGGGCCTAAATAGGCAGTCGGACATCCCTTGAGGGGTCCCAGATTGGAAAGGATGTAGGCTGGGCTTAAGGACTCATTACCCACCCCCCATACATGAATTTTGTGCACTGGGCCTCTAGTCTCTATATATAAAAGCCTAAGTGACAGCTATGACTGAATGACCAGAACAACTGGAACAACTGGAACAACCAGTTGACCAGTTGCTATGATTCACACTGACCATCAGGGGCAGACGCTCAACATAGGAGCTGCCCCTGGTGGTCAGTAAGTTCCCATAGCCAACTTCCTAAGGTCCCTCTCCCAACCTGGCCAATCTCCCGAGGTCCCTACCCCTGGCAAGCCTCAATTGCTGGCCTATCAAACAGAGGGGGACTCTACCCATCCCCTAATTTGTGCACTAGGCCTCAAGTTAGAAATAAGAATCGAGTAATAATATTATCACTGCTATTTATCATCTTATTATTGTTGTTAGAACTCATTTCAATACACTGACATGAAATTTTTAAAAGGAGAACAAATATTTTAAAGAAGAAATCAAAATTAACTATTATGTGTAGATTATGTCATCTTCTTGGACATTCCAAGAGAATCCAATGAAAGTTTGTGGCTATTTTCAAAGTAAATGTACATCAGTGTTTCCATCCAAACCAGCAAAACCAATTAAAACTATGATGGCTCATCTGCTCCTGAAGTCCACAGTGGTTTCTGAATAACATTCCACTAGAAGGAACAGAGCTTCCTGGAAAGTGGCTGATTCCAGGTCTGAAGGAAATGCACATGATGGAACATCATTGATGCCAGAAAGTGGGAAAGATAACAAAATTACTAGGGTCATTTTTAAAGTATTCAAGAACCAACTAGAATAGGCTGCCACTAGCCAAAGATTTGAAAATTAGAGCATAAAAAATTATAATGGATTGATGAATACCAAATATATTTAAGCTTATGAGCTCATAATATTAAAGAAATTTATCACATTTGAAATAGTCTATGAGTAGTTCCCATTACTTAAAAAAATGTGTAATGATCAAGCATTTATCTTGCCTTTTCTATATGATTTGTAGCACTGAGTAACTAAGTAATGGAGAAGCAGTGATCTTTTAAGAAATATTTCAGGTAATGAATAAAGAAAAAATGATACAATTTAAGAATCACATTTTGCAGTCATTAATAAATTAATTTAAATTCAGGTTAAATTCATCTCTCTCAGACTAACTGCTCATTTACACACAATGCAAGGCTCATGTTAAATGACACTATGGGAAATTCTACAGGACAAATAATGTGGCCCCTTCAATACAAATTTTTAAGAAGAAGATATCACAAAAGAATCTTTGATTCTGAGGCAACAAATAAACTAAATGGGATGTTACTTTATTTCAACCAAGACTTGGACAAATTTACCTTAACTATATACCAAGGTTTATTGTTAGTACAAAACAATTGAAACATCTGAACACTATAAGATACTTAAGATTATAATGATATATTGCTCATTTTCTAGGGTGATAGTGGTATTTTAATTATGGTTTTAAAGACCATTCAATACCTAAAGAGCTAGGTATTGAAATATTTATGAATGATGTATAGTTATTTGCTTCAAATAATGCAGAGCAAGGGGGAAAAGATTGGCATGTGCTGAATATTTTCGATGTCAGGTGACAGCTGCATGCAGTTCACAGAAGTGCTCTGTTTACTTTTTGATATTTTTGAAATTTTCCATAATATAAAGTTTAAAACATTTTAGAATTTTAGAATGCTCTTCATTCTTCAGACATTCTTTCCTGGAATGCTAATGTAAAATGTTATTATATTTACTCTCTTCTTGCCCATGCACAGTAATTTTATTAAAGCATGCTTTATTTATTTTTGTAGCCAAGCATCTTTTTTAAGAATTTTGAACATAACAGCTTTTATAGCACAAAGACTAACAAATAATTTGTATCAACTCTGCCTACTACAAATTGTTAATAATAGTATTTATATTTATAATCACACTTTGAACTTCCAAGTAAATGAATTTAGGAATGATATTTTTTGGGGGGTGGGAGACTGTCTTGATCATAAATAGAGAATCTCCTGTGTTTGCAACATGTATTACTTTGTCTATGTCTATTGAAATACATAGATGGATAAATAATAATATAAGTACAATATTAAATAAATAATTTTATTTAAAAGCAGGCCCAAGACTTTAACAGATACCATACCAGAAAAGATACATAGATGGCAAATAAGCATATAAAAATCACTTTACATTAATTGTCAATAGAGAAATGCAATTTAAAGCAATAATGAAATATTACTATACACCTATTAGAATAACAAAACTCAAGAAAATAATAGCAATACTGAGAAGGATGTGGAGCAGTAGGAACTTTTTTTAGTTTCTGGTGAGAATTCCAAATGGATATAGCCACTCCAGGAGAAAGTTTGGAGGGTTTTTTTGTTTGTTTGTTTTTTACAAAAGTAAACATACTCATCATACATGTTAGCAATCATACTCTTCGGTATTTACCAAAGAGTTACAAACACATCTACACAAAAACCTGCACGTGGATATTTATAACAGTTTTATTCATAATTGCTAAAATTTAGATGTAACATTTCCTTCAGTTAGTGAATGGATAAATAAACTATGCTACATTCAGATAATAGATTATTCAGTGCTAAAAAGAAATGAGCTATCAAACCATGAAAAGACATGACATAAACCTGGATACATATTACCAAGTAAAAGAAATTGCTTTTAAAAGGCTATCTACTGTATGATTCCAACTGTATTACATTATAGAAAAGGAAAACTATGGAGACAATAAAAAAAAACCACTAGATGTGGAGGGGGGAGAAAAAGAGAGGATAAACAAGCAAAGCACAAAGGATTTTTAGGGCAGTGAAAATACTCTGTGGATATTATATTGATAGGTATATGTCATTGTACATTTGTCCACACTTACATAATACACAACACCAAGAGTGAACCCCAAAGTAAACTATGGACTTAGGGTGATTATGGTGTGGCAATGGAGGTCCATTTTTGGTTAAAAATATACCATTCTGGCTAATAATGTTGATAATGGGGCAGGCTTTGCATGTTATAGGGATAGAAAGTATGTGAGGAATCTGTATCTTCCTATCCATTCGTTGTAGACCATAAAATTTCCCTGAAAAAAAAGTCTTAAAAATAATAGATTAAAATGATATTATAGTGAATTCAAATACTACAAATTCAAGTAAAAATTCATGACTCATAAGAATACTTAAAAAAATAGAAAGATAAAAAAGTAATTGCTAACTGCATGAGACAGCAATAATAGCAACTCCTATCTTTGATGATTATTTACTTTACTAGTGAGAAGGAAGAAAGCATGTAGCCTAACATTACAATAGAAATAAATAGCAGGACAACCAAATAACTCTGCTAATGAGTGAATATAGATGAAAGCTTGCTAACGAAGAAGGAGGACTGACAGCATTGAAACAAATAATTTTGTAACATTAATGAATGATTGATTTAGAAAATGATTATGAATCACTGTTAAGACAATTATGTGAGTTGGATTTTTTGATAGTGTGCAAACCAACAAGAGTTATGAGGGGAAAATGTAATCCTATATAATAAAGAGGTAATATGCAAATTAACCCTCACACCCTTACCAAATGGCTACCTACAACTAGGCTGGAAGGAGGACCATGAAGGGCAACTAGGCCAGCAGGGGGCGGGGGCAGTAAGAGGTGATCAGGTAGGTAGCAGGGGGGGGGAGGGGGAGTTAGGGGAAACCAGGCAAGCAGGCAATTAGGAGTCAGCAGTCCAAGATTGTGAGAGGGATGTCCAATTGCCGGTTTAGACCAGGATCAGGCCTAAACCAGCAGTTGGACATCCCCCAAGGAGGCCCAGATTGGAGAGAATGAACACTTGGCTTCTAGTTATACAATAAGTGGATCCAACACCTGTCACTCAGTCTATTAGTTGATCCAGCATCTTATTCCATCTTAGTATCACAAAAGGTGGAATAGTCAGATATTAGAATTCAGCATGAAGTCCACATCACTTACATGAATTATCATATTAGATGTCAACATATTTGACTTTAAATGTCAAGCTTTCCATTTATTTCCAGTTTCCTAGATATGCAGCTGTTCCTCAGTCCCTGTGAGGATTATCTCCAGGACCACATGTGGATACCGACATCTGTAGATGGTCAAAGCCCTTATATAAAATGGAGCATTTGCATATAACCTACTCACACATCACATATATTTTAAATCATCTCTGGATTACATATAATATCTAAGACAATATAAATGCTATTTAAATTGCAGGGAAACATGACCAGAAAAAAAGTCAGTATAGATGCAACCAGCAACTGTCACAGGCCTAATTTCATAGTACATGTTAGCAATAGGTGATATTTTAAAACATATGTATTTTCAATCCATAGTTGGTTTATTCCAGGATGCAGAACCTGCACTAAAGGCTAACTGTATGTAGGATGGAACAAACCAAACAATACAATGAGTAAGCAACCAACTACAGAGGAGACATTCTGGAGAACAATTGGCCTGATCTCTTAAACCAAGCCTGTGCTTTTGTATTTTGTTTTTATCCTCACACAAGGACATGTTCATTGATTTTGAGAGAGAAAGAGGGAAAGAGAGAGGGAGAAAGATGAAGAGAGAGAAAGACATCAATGGGAGAGAGAAATGTTGGTTGATTTCCTCCGGCACTATCCCAGACTGGAATTGAACCTATAACCTAGGTATGTGCCCTGACCAGGAATTGAACCCATGACTCTTTCATGATTAGGAAGATGCTTCAACATCACACAGGCCAGGGCAGCCAGCACTGCTTGAAAGAGACTTAAGGAACATAACAAGCAAATGCAATGTTTGATTCTGGATTGTATACAACTTTTCTTTTCTCTCTTTATTGATTAAGGTATTACATATGTGTCCTTATCCCTCCATTACAAGCCCCCGCCCCCCCAACCTTGCTCATGCCGTCACCCTCCTGGTGTCTCTAAACATCTAAAAATACTTTTGAGAACCTGTAGGGGAATTTGAATAGGGCCTAGCCATTGGATAAGATGAAAGTTTTTGAAATGAAAGATGAACAATATTAGCAAGAAAGTTACAATGCACTATCTACACTAATAAAAGAGAAACATGCAAATTGACTGTACCTCCACTACGTCCACCAACCACACACACAAGTCAATCAGGAGCAAGTATGCAAATTAAAACAACCAAGATGGTTATGGCCACAGAGCAAGCAGGAGGCTTGGGTTTCCCCAGCAATGGAGGAAGCCAAGCTTCCTGCCCAGGATGGCCTGCCCTGGCCTCTGCTCACGGCTACAAAATTTCAGTTATAGAAGATAAATAAATCCCAACAAAATGGCAGCAGCCACAGAGCTGGAGAGAGCAGGAGGCTTGAGTTTCCCTTGTGATGGAGAAAGCCAAGCTTCCTGCACAGCCTGTCCTTTCCTGACCTCCACTAAAGGCTACAAAGTTTCAATTATAGAAGATAAATAAATCCCAGATACCAGGGCCTCCACTTGGGTCACCAGGAGGCGTGGCTGGCCTACAAACCACCACAGACCCCACCCCATGTCCCAAGGAAACCCTCACCCTGATCTGGGACATCCTTCAGGAAAAACCAGCTGGCCCCCACTCATGTACCAGTCCTACGTCCTATCTAATAAAAGAGTAATATGCAGATTGACTGTCACTCCAACATGCAAGATGACTGACCCCATGTGATCAAAGATGACTGACCCCATGTGGACACAAGATAGTCAGCAGAGGAGGGCAGTTGGGAGAGACCATGTCTGCAAGTGAGGGCAGTTGGGGGCAATCAAGCCTGCCAGGGACGGCGACTAGGGGTGATCAAACTGGCAGAGGAGGGAAGTTGGGGGTGACTAGGCCTTCAGGAAAAGGAAGTTGTGGGAGACCCAGGCCAGCAAGAAGAGAACAATTGGGTGGAATCAGGCCTGCAGGGGAGAGTAGTAAGGGGTGCCCTGCCTGAAGGGGAGGGCAGTTAAGGGAAATCAGGCTGGCATGGGAGCAGTTAGGCATCAATCAGGTTGGCAGGGGAGTGCTTAGGGGGTGATCAGGATGGCAGGCAGAAGTGATTAGGGGCAATCAGGAAGGCAGGCAGGCAAGCAGTTGGGAGCCAGCAGTCCTGAATTGTGAGAGGGATGTCCAACTGCCAGACATTCCTTGAGGGGTCCCAGATTGGAGAGGGTGCAGGCTTGGCTGAGGGACACCCCTCTCCCCCATGCACAAATTTCATGCAGCAGGCCTCTAATGTATAATATAAAATCATTCTATGAGTAGTGGGATACAATGACTTTATATTCTTATTTTTATTCTCTGCATTTTACAATTTTCCAAAATGTATGTATCTGCTTTTGCAATAATAAAAAATGATTTTAAAAAATAGAATATATGTAAAGAACTCCACTTACAAGAACAGCAACATAAAATACATAGACTAATTTAAATATATTGTCTTATAATTTTTAAAAAATAATATGTAAATGTTATGCTTTTTTTTACTCCCAATTTTAGTTAGATAATTTTTTAATTTACATTTTATTACTATGGTACTAAAAGCAACAGCCATAAAAGAAAATTGGCAATTCAATAAAAATACATAACATTTGCAGTTTAGAAATAATTGAATGGCAAATGTTGAACAAGGGCAAAATTTTACTACACAATAACAAGTTAATAGTCTTTATATATAAAATTAATTCTTATAAGTCAATGAGAGAAAATAAACCTCCTGCCTGCAAAGCTGATGATCCTAACAACATGTCTTAGAATGACAAAGAAGGAAATGGCACAGGACTAAGCTCCTGGTACGAAACGAACAGCTCACAGGCAAAGATGGGCCTCATTTATGGCCCTAGTTCAAATGGGGCTCCAAGTTCAAATGGTCCAAAAGTGGGCATAGAACTTGTGAATCAGGATATGGAATGTGGACAAAGCAGTGGGAAGTGATGAAGGCTGGAGAAACTAGGTCACAAAGTCTTATCCAAGACTCATCAGCTGAATCATTACTACATTTAAAGTGTTACTGCTCTAATTTGCCCTGTGAGCCAGGCACGAGTTTGTGACTTATATGTTGATACTGAAAAGTAAAATGATCCAAGAAGCTCTGTAAAATATACTTCAGACAAAGAAATACATATTCTGTGGATGAGTAATCAAGAGGACACTAAAGAAACGAAAGTGCACATTTTTTTAAAATGTGCAAATGATACAAAGTAAGTATACACATTTACCCTCAAGAAGACTTCAACGGAGTGAAGGAGGCTTTAGGTGGAGAGAGCTATCAGCTAGAAGGGAGTTTGAGGAGTATGAGCAAGGAAAATAGAAGTTGAGAGAGCATAACACTGGTTAAGAACTGACTGTGAAAGGAGAAATAGAATGATGTTTCCAGGTAGGAGCAAAACGGGGAAAACTTTCCCAAGATAACAGTTTGTGTGGACCTGTTGGCCTGGCTCTGAGTAGGCCTCCTACATACACCTTTATATTTATAAAAATAGCCCTGTAGTGGGTTGAAAAGTGTATTCCAAAAATGCTTGTCCACCCAGAATTTCAGAATGTGACCTGATTTGAAGATATGGCCTTTGCAGATATAATTAATTCACTGGTTTTGAGTGGTCCTTAGCCTAGTGACTACTGTCTTGATAAGTATGTCATTAAAGACACAGACAGCTATGCTCACAGGGAGAGTGCCAGGGAGGCAGAAATGGGAGTAATACAGCTTTAAGCAAGGAAGGCCAAAGATTGCCAGCAGACACCAGAATTTTAAAGGACTCAAGGAATGATTCTGTTCTAGAGTCATAAGAGGGAGCCCTGCAGATACCTTGTTTGTAGACTTGTAACCTACCTGTGAGAGAATATATTCTGTTGTTTTAAGCTCTAAGTTTGTACTATTTGTTATAGCAGCCCTATGAAGTTAAGACAAACCTTGCACTTGATAGCACAGAGACTGAATTAGGCTGTAAATGTCATGTTAATAGTCACATCCTCTCAGTGATATTGGCAACAAGCTTTTCTATGGAATTAAACAAGTAGATGCTAAGTTCTCTACACAAAGCAACCACGCCACAATAGCCAGGGAAACAATGAATGAATAAGACAAACATGTGAGGGAGAATCAGCTCTATCATACAATAAAAGATACTATAAAATCTTTCATTAAAACAGTTTGGCATTGGTACATGATTAGATAGACAAGGAGTGACTAGAGTAGAAAGTGTAAAACTGGACTCATATTTATATGAAAATGTGTGGCTACCGTTTTTTTCTACAAATGTACTCAGTTCAAATAATTTCTCCTATAGGTAACAGGACTTGGAGGTAAGGCTATAATGAGTAATGGTTTTCAAATGAATTGGGAGAACATCTGACACCTGTAAGTAGCTAATGTGATGTATAAAGCATCCAGGAAAAGGTGGCATTCTTTTTCCACAAATCCCAGGGCCACTGGAGAGGAGCATTCACTGAGAACCATAGATGCTATGGTGATAAAAATGCATGAACATCCTAACATACTCAAAGTAAAGAGGGCCAGATCTGAAAAAGAAGGTGTCCACAGCGACAGAGACCATTAGCCAAGGTGTAGAACAGTCTTGAAGCTCATATGAAGACTCAACTAAGGCAAAAAGCACATTTTCTTACATGGTCCCCGTAACATGAGGCATGATGAGCAAATGGAAAACATACACCCACTGAGCTTTACTCCTGTATTGTCCTGAGGCTCCCTGGTGGAGTTGAGGGGCCAAATATAATGGATGTGCTCTGATCCCAGGGAGGCCCAAGGCCTGAACACTGGAGAGAAGTCACCAGATTTGTCATGGTGTAGAAGTGCTTCCCAGGACTGTCTGGTATGTCCCTTCCCTACTCACCTGCCCAGCTTGTTTCCCCACCGTAGGCTGGGCACACATAGTGCTGAGGGAAAAGACAGAGTTTAAAGCAAACAGTGATGAACTCTGTGCTTCTTTAAGGCCCAGATGCCACCTCAGCTGTGTTTCTCTGGGAAGTAAAGGAAGAATGTGTCTCAATCTCAGTTTTTCTAAAAGAAAAACATTGCTTTCTGCAAAGCAAGAGTAAGCAGTGGCTGACATGATCTTAACACTTAAACAGAGCCATTCAGATGTGGGAAGTGACTGACATCTTGGACCAGTTAGTGAGAACCAGGTTGGGAACATGCCCATAACTCAGGTACCAAGCCTTGTGCTGTGGGGCCAGAATGAGAATATTCAGCTCATGCTTGTGCTTTGTTTTCACGTTTTTCCATTTTGTCAATGTTCTCAAGTGGTGACTTGAGTTGCAGATGGTGATAAATAGCACAATTCAATGTATCCAAATCTAAAATGAGGCCAAATATAACAAAATTTTCAATTGTTCAAGAATATATGCTTATAAATGATTTCATACATGTGGACTCAATTGACATTTTAGAATGATGAAATAAATGCTCTAATAAAAGTTTAATTTATGTTCAGGTCTTGCCCAATTCATTAAATAGGTGTAACATTGGGTCTTTCATTCTTAAGTAATCCTAAGAGTGGCCACTTAAAGAGACACCTGAGCAGTGTAATGGGCCCTTTCAGATTCCAGCGGAATGTGTCCCATCTCCCACTTCTCCATTCGCTCCCTCTATTTACTAGATCAATAAAGCTTCCAGAGCTCTTCTCCTTGTTCAGACAAAAACAGCAAATTCTTCACTCTCACACCCTCACTTCACTAAGGAATTCACTTTAATCATAATTATATTAAAGCTCCTGGTTCTATTCCACAACTGAAGTTAGAAGGATTCTCAGCAAATAGTTTCCCAAAGCCTGTAATTTGCGTAGTAATGCAATCAGCTCTTTGCTGGGATTTACAACAATGACTACTTTTTAGCCCAGCATCATGCCTAAAAAGCATTTTAATGGGCTCAAAATGACCATAAGTGCTGGTTGCAAATGCCTGAAAATTGTGGATAATGATATTCTGTGCAGGAAATCCTTCTCTTAAACTAATCCCACACACTGTTCATCTGCCCAGGTTTTACATGACTTTACTCAGAACTGTATAATGTCTTTTTGGGTTATAAGCCAGTGACATTGGTGAAATTCTTCAGTTTTACTAGAAGACATTTGACACCATCTCCTCAGCTAAGACCACCAGAGAGTGGAATTCATTTTCTGAATAATTTAGAGCAAAGGAGCCATATCAACATCTTCACCTTCTACTCAACTTTGGCTGGAAAGATCAAAACTGTGTCCACACCTACAATCAACTTGGAGTTTCCCTTTAGATAAGTCAGTTGATCAGTTTAACTTTGTTAAATTGCATCAATCAATTATTCTCAGTCACTATGACTGAGTGCAAGTGCTGTGAGATTTATATGAGGCTTCTGATCCAAACAAGACACTCATCAATAAAGCCAAACATTTAAGTGATTCAGAAAATTCAGTTTAAAAAAAATCACTTGGCATCTGTATTCCTGCCAATCACAAACAGCAAGTGTGTTGCCCATGTCAGTGCTGACCACTGTCACTCTCAGATCAGGAGTGAACTGTGCGGCAGGGTTGACCTCTACAGACTGACACGGCCAATTAATTGAAGCGAGATTCATTTGTTGTCTACATGAAAATACCATTTCATTGAAAAAATTAAACAAGGGAAGTCCATGCATTTGGTGAGGAGGGAGTAAGAATAGTAGAGTATTCAGCCAAAAGTAGTTGGGTTGAGAATTGAACTAAATCCTAAATTCTCCCAAATGTATGAAGCAAATGCATAGTCCTCATTCACGTACATGTACTCATGACTTAATTCCACAATTATTTAGAGCCTCTTTAAGACAGAGATTAAAGTCTACATCTATCTGTAGCCACAAGAAGCAACTAGTTAATTAACTGATTAGGTGCACACGATTTTCTAATTTTTAGTAATTGTAAAGGATAAAGGAATCCCTTTGTAAGCTCTGTGGTTTGTAACTTAAGTTAACCCTTGGGCTCCTTTCACTTTATTTTCAGATTTTGGCTCAATGCTCTGCCCAGAGTGGATTGTTAGGCAAGTCTATGGGCACTGCTACCATGGTGAATGGCAAATCTACTTCCAGGAATTCTGCCAAGTACCCCTACTGAAGGGCAGGATAATCATGGCAGCCACACTTCTGCATTGGTAGGTTAAGTTAACCTAGGTCAGTGGTCGGCAAACTCATTAGTCAACACAGCCAAATATCAACAGTACAATGATTGAAATTTCTTTTGAGAGTCTAAAAACCTATTTCTGTGCATGGGCTACAAAATTTCAATCGCACTGTACATGCACGCCCGCATATGATATTTTGTGGAAGAGCCACATTCAAGGGGCCAAAGAGCCGTATGTGGCTGGCAAACTGCAATTTGCTGACCACTGACCTAGGCAGTCAGTGGTATCACCCTTTCATTGTTTCTAGGCTATAGAAACCACTTTATTTATGAGTGGAAGCGACACTGGCCACCTTGCTGCTGAAACATGAGGAGCCAGTGGACACCTGATGACAACACAGTTTCTCTGCCACTGTGGCCACTGCCACTGTTCTCTGGTGGTTGCTCCATCAACTTGTGCCCAGTGTGTACAATGACAAAGAGCTGAGTCCCTGATTAACTTGCAATGGACATGAAGCCCTAGAGAGAATAAGATTTTTTTGTAGTGAGGGTAAGTCTGAGATTAGAGGTTATTTATTTCTATAGCACTCCATCTCTCCTGGCTGAGACAGTCACAGATTCAGCCCCAATAGAAAGATCAGTTGGAAGAGGTGTGGTACACTGCAAGGTGTCATTCAGATCTGGCTCTGTTTCTTCTGCATTCTACGTGCCTGTTCCCTGTGAATTGTCACATCCGGGAGACATATAAGAGGAGGACATATGGGTTCCACTGGCACCTCAGGTGAGAAGTGGAGAAAGAATCCTTCTGTTTCCAAACAGCAAGGTCAACATATTGACCCTTGAGGAGTTGAAAAAGGATATTTCTGGAGTACTATGTTTTATAATAAGCAAATTATTAAAAAAAACACTGATTATTCTTTAGAGTGAGTGCTCTCTATGCCATGCTGGCTCCTGCCCTAGGAAACTCAGGGCTGCCTCTCCTCTAAGCATTCACAGTTACAGCTTCAAATAGGAGCCTTAAAGACCTCAGACCATTGTACATTATGGATAACAAAATGTAACTTGTGACATAATTATAATGGTATGAACTTATTTCCATAAATCAACTCAAACTGGGAAGAGAAGAATAAAAAAGTAGACTGTATATGGCCCATTTCTTAATTTTAAAATCCTCTTCTGATTGATTAAATTGTTTAATGATAGATATAGGAAATCTATAAAACATGGAAACAGCACAGGATTCGGTGAAGTGGCCAGTGTTCCTTTGGTAAAATGATTCAATTGTCTTGACCTGAGTTATCCAGTCTATTTCTGTCATTTCAAATCTTCCTGCTTCCCAAGCCCCCTTGGGATGCTGGTACTGTGGGAGGTCACTCCCCTAAAACTCATTCACTAAAGATCTGAGGATGGGGGCGGATCTGCTAATCTCTCCCAGCCTAGAGTTAGTTAGAAACAGCCGGTGTTCGCCACACCAGACTCTGGTCCACACACATCTCTTCCAACAGCTCTGCCATGTGTCTGTCAGAATGTACATTTAGAATAATGAATTGGTGTCATTAATATGTTGGTCATGTTTCATGGTTGTAAAGCATCCTACAAGGGGAAAGTCGTTGCTGAGGACAGACTGTTTTATAGCTGCTGCTGATTTACAGGCAGGAATGCCAGTTTTCGGTTGCCCTTGAGGATAGCAAAGAGCAAGAGAAACAGGAGTGAAATCATCCAGATCTTTCTTGACCTACACTTATGTGAGGAATGAAAATGCAAAGACAGCATGTACCTCTTCTTCAGTTCCTTTGGTATTTGCAAAGTGTGGAGTTCTCAGTTGGACACCGAGCAAAACAAGCAAGCAATAAGGACCAATATAAAAGATAGAGGAGGAAACTGCAACAAAAATATCCCATTGCAAATGATGTAGAAATAAGTGATCAAAAATAATATTATAAAATATAATGTGAAGTACTTTCATGTTAAAATATCAGTGAGAAGGCATAAAGATGACATGTCCTTGTTTTTGCTTCATAACGTACATTTTGGGCAAGTAGAAATCAAACATTTTATTTTGCTATCAGAGCAAGCTAGGGACATCTGAACATGGGATCCAGAAGATTAGAAGCAGACACATCACAAGTGGTTAGAATTGGGGGGGCAGATATTCATAAGGTAGCATGGGACCACAGACATCAATCCTGCACCCTCCATTTGAGCTTCCTGATTAATGAGTGGCCAGAGCTGGGGGGAACAGAATGAAACTGGTAGAGAACGGGTAAATGGAAATGATAAAACTACAGGAATTATGAGCACTTCTGCTGAACTCTAATTTCTTACACCTGTTTCTTGATTGATTGTCTTTTGAAAGTGCCTTTGGATTCCCTATTATGGAAATGAAATTTTAGTGACCTTGCAATAATCACCTACCTTTCTGATTCTTTACCAGTCGCCTATGTTTAAGTTTTCAGTTCCTCTGAAAATTGGTTGTCATAGGAGCTATGCAATAACAAATGTATCTTGACCCATTTTCTTTAGGGAGCTTATTTTGACTTACCATTATGCAATATAAGATCTTTAGTCATTTTACATTTCTCCCCATCTCTTATCCTATCTTTACTCCCATTCTCCATTCACCAATCATTTTTATATTGCTATGGTTTACAGCTCCCATATTTCATACTATAACTGAAAAGCCATTAGTATTTTACCTATGAATGGTGTTTTTAACTTGAGTACTAGTAACTGATGTTTAACATACTATATTTTGATTGTCAAAATTTCATCTACCACATATCCAACTAGTCATTTAAGGTTTAAAAAACTAAGAGTTGAGAGGAGTGAAGAGACTGACCTGCATATTGCATGCCTTCCAAGTTGATATTACATTTTTTTTATCATTTAAGTGAAATCACCTAGCTTCTTCCTTTTATTTTTATGATAAGTTAATTTTCTTTTTGACATTATTCTCAGAGTCATTGAAGTTTCAGCTAGGTTTGGATTACTTGCTATTTAGATCTTCTGCAAAGAGGTTGTCTTGGATTTTTTAAAAATTGGTTTGATTTGCTCTTGGAATTGATGTCTGTTTCTTGGATTCTTTAGTCACTTTGCTCATGTACCAGATGTTGGGTAGGTAATAAACATTGTAAGTCCTTCTTGTGTGTACGTTACCTTATACTTGGTTGATAGTTCAATGGGGTAGAGACTTTGAGATTCAAACATATTTGTTCTTAAATTTTTTATGACATTTCTGTTTTATTTTTCTCAATTTCTACCTAGAATCCAGAGTTTCTGATGCAAGCTTGAAGTCAGTTGGTTTTATTTCTCTTGAATGACCAGGAGAACACATACAAATACATACACATTTCAAAATTGTATGATAACATGATTAGACGTGATTGTATTTATTCTATACTTGGTGTCTACTTTTAGTATAGAATAAACATAGTCTGAGAACTTATGTTTCCTTTCCTCTGTGACAATTTTTTAATTAAATTTATTGGGGTGACATTGGTCATTATGAACATATAGGTTTCAGGTGTGGGTTTCTATGTTACAAGATCTTTATATTGCACTGCTTGCTCACCCAAAGTCAAATCTTCTCCTGCCATCATATATTAGGATCCCCTTCTTCTTCTCTCCTTCCCCTCTGGCAACCACCACACTACTGTTTGTGTTTATGAGTCAGTTTTATATCCCGCATATGAGTGAAATCATATGGTTCTTAGCTTTTAATGACTGACTTATTTCACTTAGCATAATGTTCTCAAGATCCATTCATGATATTGAAAATGGTGTTATTTCATCCTTTTTATGTCTGAGTAATATTCCATTATGTATATGTATGACATCTTCTTTATCTAGTCCTCTATCACAGGACATTTTGGTTGTTTCCATATCTTGGTCACTGTTAATAAGGCTCTGATGAACATAGGGATGCATATAACCTTATGAATACATGGTTTTGAGGTTTTGGGTTATATACTCAGCAGATGAATTGCTGGGTCATATGGTAATTCTATTCTCAATGTTTTGAGGAATTTTTAGACTGCTTTTCATAGTGGTTACCATCTATATTTCCCCAGCAGTAGATAAGGTTTCCTTTTTTTCCACAGCCTCTCCAACACTTGTTATTGCTTATTTTCTTGATAATGGCCAAGTGTGAGCTGATATCTTATTATAGTTTTGATTTGCATTTCCCTAATTGCCATTCCTCCCCTCCATTATCTCTGACGTAACACAACTTTTACTCTCTATTTGAAGTTTCTTCCCTGGATACTTTATTTCAGCAATAGTATTTTTTAAATCCATTCTTGAGTCCTGGTCTGTTCTGTTTTTGTTTTTTTTTAATTTTTATTAATTTTTTAATACATATCTTCCCATTGCCCCCTGTTCTGATTTTTTGTTTTTGTTTCTGTTTTTCACCTTGGTCCTTTGTGAGTGTAGTATATGTGCACTTATGTGTTGTGTACTAATCTTTTCCTGAATTGTCTGGTATTCTTTATTGCTTACTCAGCTCTTTGAAAGAGAAGTGAAGTTTGTGACAAAGTTGAATTTCCCTTGAAGTGACCAGCCCTTTCCATATGACAAAAGCTCTATGTATGTGAAGCAAGACATATCAATGCCCAGACTTTGCTTTGTGGTGTGCAGATAGGCAATACAGAACTTTAATACCACTACCTTCATTTCCATCAAATGCTAAAATAAAGAAACTAACTTTGAGGAGTCATGTTTCCTTTCTGGGACCCTCAAATTCTTCTTAAAAAATGCTTAATTTCTTAAAATGGGAAATCTTCAGCTCCAGTCTGCCACACAAGTTGAGATGGACAAGGAACCTGGACAAAGGCCATATCAGCAAATTTTCTTAGAGGTTCTTCAATCAACATCCTCAATTTCTGTTTCTCCTCCAGTTTCATAAACATGTTGATTTCAGACACTGTTAGGAAAAATGTTCCCGTGTTGTTAGCAGGGGCAGCATCTTGCAGTATTCTCCAAGCTACGACTAACTCTGCTGACAGTAATCTTAAATCTTTTCCAACACTTTTGAAATATTTAGTCCACTGTTGTGCTCCATTTCCCCAAACTTTCCCCCATTATTAGTGCTTCCATATTCTTTCAAATTCTTCAGTGAATTATAAAGAAAAGGAGAAAAAAATATATGCTCAGTTCATTTTTTAAACATAAACTTTCCAAATAATGCCCAATATTGTTCTACCATCATTGACACTACTTGGATTTTGGTGCCTTTAAATACATGTCCAATTTTTTTTAATATATTTTATTGAATTTTTACAGAGAGGAAGAGAGAGAGATAGAAAGTCAGAAACATCGATGAGAGAGACATCGATCAGCTGCCTCCTGCACGCCCCTCAGTGGAGATGTGACCGCAAGCAAGGTACATGCCCCCAACCGGAATCGAACCTGGGACCTTTCAGTCTGCAAGCCCATGCTCCATCCACTGAGCCAAACCAGTCTCGGCAATACATGTCCAATTTGCTAATGATGAAACAAAGCTTATAAATCTTTCTACTATTTTTATTAGCAGGAAGTTATTACATTCACAGTAAGTTAAAAACATAGTCTTACATAATTTAAAAGCTCACTTAGTTACTTTTGTTGCCCTTAGTTTCCATAGGACATAAAAAATTCTGATTCCCTTTTTTGAAGTTTTACTGAGTCTTTTAGTAAAAATTGGATTATTTCCACCTAGAGCTGAATGGATATTGATACTTGTCAAGATAGCCAAGGACATTAACATCAAAGTGTACAAGACTTAAAATAAATCAATATTTTGAGAGTGATATGGACCTTGGAGAATACTTTGTGACTAAGTCCCAGTTTTACTTAGGTTCTGTTTTCATGAAATGCTTGTGTCTGGGCATTGGGACTAATCCACGTCTACTGAGGTGCATCAGGAAGCATAGTGGACCGCCTTTTTAAGGATTCTAATTAAACTGGATTCTGACTCTGATGGTATTTTCAAACTTCTTGCATAGGCCATCTCCTTCCAGACAAAATGAATGGTTTCTTAAAAGTAAAGTATTTGAAACAGAATTAGGAAGATGGTAAAGTTGTTTATAAACATTTTGGCTGTGAAAATTTTTATTATTTAAGGTTTTATTTTCCTGAAAGTTTCACATAACTTTAGAAAAATTTGATCTAGGGAAAAAAATGTTCTAAATCATTCTTTCTTACTATTTGGAGCATAGTTTCAAATATACTTTGTTAGCTTGCCTCAGTGGTTTGCGGTTGAGGAAGCCCTAAGTGAAATACTATTTAAAGGATATTTTCTAAAATATTAAAAACAATATATACAGAGAAATATTAATATGAGCATATCCTACATAGTAAAAGGCTAACATGCAAATTGACTGAACAGTAAAATGATCAGCCACTATGACACACACTGACCACCAGGCGGCAGGTGTTCAATGCAGGAGCTGCTCCCTAGTGGTCAGTGCGCTCCCACTAGGGGAGCACCACTTCCATGGACAGTGGGTCTAAGCCATCAGTCAGACAGCCTCCAAGGGGTCCTGGACTGTGAGAGGTCACAGGCCAGGCTGAGGGATGCTCCAAGTGCATAAATTTCATGCACCAGGCCTCTAGTGAGTATAATAACAAAATAAAAACATATAATCATAAATAAATGCAGAAGGGATGAAAGAATTAGAAAAAGCCACTATGGCCTAATAAAAAATGGGCCTAAGATAGTGGTCCCAATAGTTGCTACAACCAGTAGGTAAAAAGTTGATGAAAACTTAATGGATGGATCAGGCTGGCAATCAATTTTAACATCACAAATAACATCACAAGACAACCAGGCCTAATATTCATCAGCTGAGAGGCACCAGGATGCTCTGAAAGGCACGGGGATACTCTGAGGGGCACTGTGCCACCATCTACAAACAAGAACTGAATCTAATAAAACTTCTAATTCAAACCACCCATTTATGAGATAAGAAAACATAAGAGGCTGTCAGCCAAATGTAGAACATGAATAATTCTACCATACAAGTGACCTAGTTTTTGTCATCAAAACAAAAGGGATAAGGAAACAAAGATAGGGAAAAGCATGAGAGGGAATGTGCAGAGAAAACTGTTGTTGAGTAAAAGGGGCTTCAAAAACACAGCAGGCAATTATTTAGAGCTTTTTTGTATTCTGATCTGAACAAACTATAAAAAGACAGGTTTGAGGGGATTTGGAAAAAATAAACATGTACATAGCATTAAATGGTATTAAGAAACTATTATTAATATTGTTCAGTGTGGTAATTGATACTGTAGATAATTTTTAAACTCCTTATCTGTTAGAAACACATTATAAGAAAAATAATGTAGTGCTAAGAATTGCTATTTTTTATTTTATATATTTTATTGATTTTTTACACAGAGAAAGGAAAAAGGATAGAGAGTTAGAAACATCGATGAGAAAGAAAATAAATCAGCTGCCTCCTGCACAACCCCTACTGGGGATGTGCTTGCAACCAAGGTACATGTCCTCGACTGGAATTGAACCTGGGACCTTTCAGTCCGCAGGCCAAAGCTCTATCCACTGAGCCAAACCAGTTTCGGCAAGAATTACTTTTAAATTCTCCAGCAAAAAAAGTAAAAAAATAATGGGAGAAGGAGGAATAAATGAGACAAAAATAGAACAAAGTTTTTAAAAGATTAAAATTGGGTCATGGGTTAGTGGAATTCATTATACAATTTCCTCTAATTTTGTATATGCTTGAAAATGGTTATAATTACTATTCTTTATAAATATTTAAATTTGTAATAAAACAAAATAAACTTGTCACTATAATTAAAGCAAAAATTTTAATAATGAAAACAAAGCTTTTCTTATCTTAATGCCATAAAGATATTCTTATATATTATTGTCATATTGATTTACATTTTCACATTTAGAGTTTTGTTTTAACTTGAGTAAATTTTTGTGCCTATTGTGAGGCAGGTATATTTGCCTACAAAACATTTATTAAAAACTTTATTTTTCTATTTAATTTTAACATTTCCTTGATCATATCACAAAGTCTCATAAAGATTTAGGTCTATTTTACATGCTCTCACTGGCTCCATTGATCTGTTTGTTGCTCCCTGCAATGGCATTATAATAAGTCTCAATATATGGTAAGTCAAGTTCTCCATGTCTTTTCTTTTTCTGCAACTGTATCATCTCTTATTGGTCCATTACACCAAACATGTCAAACTCAAAGGCTAACACAGGCTAAATAAACAAGGTAATGCAAATAAACCTATTTTTCTTGTTCTCCAAAAGCAAAATATTTCTTGTTGCACACACCAAATAAGTCAGTCTAAGACTAATGATGTGGTAGTCAGCTGCTAAAATATTCTCTGCTAGTATTAGTAGAGAGAAATGGTGCACCTGCACGTAAGGCACATAAGGGAAATGAATGCAACACAATTATAGTAATCAGTCATTAGTGAATGTTGTAATGCTTTATTAACAACTAGAGGTCTGGTGCATGAAATTCATGCATGGAGTGGGGAAGGGTCCCTCAGCCTGGTCTACACCCTCTCCCAGTCCGGGACCTAAATCAGGATCAGGCCTAACCCAGCAGTTGGACATCCCTCTCACAGTCAGGGACTGCTGGCTCCTAACCCCTGGCCTGCCTGCCTGCCTGATTGCCCCTAACCTCTCTGCCTGGCTGCCTAATTTCCCCCATCTGCCCTCCCCTGCTGACTTGATTTCATCCCCTAGCTACTCTCCCCTGCAAACCTGATCTCATCCCCAACTGCCCTCACCTGCTGACCAATTTGGTTCTGATTGGTCAGTTTCTATGCCAGTATCAAAAGCTTCGCCTCCTAGGCAGCCATTGGCTCTTCACAGTTCACCAAGATTTGGTTCTTGGTTGGTTTCTATGTCATTCAGTATCCCTGGGCCTATCTCCAGGCTTGATCAGAGTGATGTAGCTGATCAACAGCCCCTGCAGAGGCTCAGAGAGAAAAAGAGGTGTGGCTGCTGGTGAAGTCCAGAGAAAAAGAGAGGCAATAGCTGATCAACAGTTACCATGGAGACTGTGGATCAGACCCTGCCTCTCTCCAGACTTGACCTGAAGCACCTTCAGCAGTCAGTGCTGGGTCGCCATGCCTGCACCAGTGGCAGTCAGTGCTGAGTCACCATGGCAACTCAGCACTGACTGCAGGACTGTTGGTGTTCTGTCAAGGCATCTGTCAGTCATTATGAACCCTGGCTTTTTATATGTTAGGATTGTGTATAACATAATTAATATTGTAAAAATTAAGTTATGAAATTTTTATTAAAATGTTTTTTTACATTCTATTATATTGGCTAGACTGCAAAAATATTCATTGTAGGCTGCATGCAGCTCATGGGCCCTGAATTTGACATGCTTGCATTACACTTTCACAATATTCATTATATAAACTGGCATAGTACAAGGCATATGACCACCCTCTGCATCACAGATCCAGACTGCAAATTGCCATAATTGCTTCTGATCTGTGGCTGGTTGAACCTGAGCATGCAGAACCCAAGGAATGGAGGGCAGACTATATTTAACTCTTCTTTTCTTTGTATAAGTATTACTATCGGATAAATTACTGAGGGTAAATTGCTTGATTAAAGAATTTGCCCACTTCAAATTTAAATAAATATTGCTAAATTGTCTTTCTCAGATATCGTACCAGTTTATATTCTTACCATTTCTATATGAAATTGCCTTAAATAGCTAACTTTAAATGCAAGTTACTACTGTGGCAAATGCTGAAAGCAGCAACATTCATTAGCTCCTTTTACTTAAGTAACAGTAGCTTTGTAATATAAATTATTATTCTAGTGGGGTCTTTAGTCAGTTAGAAGAAATACAAATTCCCAATGTTCTTTGAAGATTAGTCCCATGTGACAAAATTCTGCCAGTCAGATGTAAGTTGAAGTTTTAATGGCTGCATCCAGGAAGTCCCCTTCATGAAGAGCTAGTTTATGCTGTTGACTTCCTTTCCTCCTCCCTTTATCTACCTCCTTACCTGAAACTGAGAAACAAAGGCTGGAGTTCTCCCCCTAATCTTAAACTTGGAGTATGAAGGATGATGATCTCTAAGCTAGAAAGAGACAAGTTCACTAGTGATTTTATTGAGCCATGTATATAGCATGCCTTCAATTGTCTAGCTTCATGACTGCTTACCTGAGACATAAATGGCCACCTTGCTAAAGCCAAGCTAAGTTCTACTGATGCAGAAATGAGCATCTGAAAGTGTTAAATTCCAATGTTAAATCCTACAATAAGGCATTAGCTTAGTAGAGGAAGTGATGTAACAGACTGGGATTCATTTACAGGAGCTGGAAAGTGTGTAACCTATGTAAAGTAGTAATGGTATATATTTTTTAAATATATTTTATTGATTTTTCACAGAGAGGAAGGAGAGGGATAGGAAGTTAGAAACATCGATGAGAGAGAGACATCCATCAGCCGCCTCCTGCACACTCCCCACCTGGGATGCGCCTGCAACCAAGGTACATGCCCTTGACTGGAATCGAACCTGGGACCTTTCAGTCCGCAGGCCGACGCTCTATCCACTGAGCCAAACCAGTTTCGGCAGTAATGGTATATTTTGCCAAACAGTTCAAAGTTGGAAGGCAGACCACAGCTGACTGAAGTATATTGTTAGTGCCAAGTGTCTTAAAATTTTAGAATAGGGGTTTTGTTGGCTGTTCTTAGCACTTTCAGTTAAGTTTTACTGAAGATAGAAGAACTAGGGTGGACCTACCCTACCTGACAACACAGAGAAAAAGGAATAAAGCTCTATAAGTATGGAGTCCTTGCCCTGTAGCCTACTGTGTTCTACAACTTGGAGCCTTGTAAGATAGAAAACCTACTTCTTCTGAAGCCCAAACAGAAGCAATGACACAGGATGGCAGTGAAACTACAGTTTTAGCAGAACTCAAGCCTGCTGTCCTGCCATTCGAAGACTGTGGGTCTGATGGCAAAGAGGGAAGTAAGCTAGCTCTTTTTTCATAAGCTCAATTCAGATGCTTCAAAATAGCATCTCATAGCTTCATCTTGATGGGCAGAACACATAGGTCAGATAAAAACATCAGGCTCAAACAGTAGGTCAGGACAAAATATTTGGCTATGATTACTTAACTTAAAATGGACAAAAAGCAAGTAATCCAAAATCTTACTGCATTTTTTTATATTTTATTGATTATTTACAGAGAGTAAGGGAGAGGGATAGAGAGTTAGAAATATTGATGAGAGAGAAACATATATTAGCTACCTCCTGCACACTCCCTACTGGGTATGTGCACGCAACCAAAGGACATGCTCTTGACTGGAATCAAACCTAAGACCCTTGAGTCCGCAGGCCGACACTCTATCCACTGAGCCAAACTGGTTAGGGCCTTACTGCATTTTTAATATTCTGGTATTGTCAAAAAATAAAAAATCCCGAATCAGGCCTGCAACAGCCCAAGACTGTTAATATGCTAACAATCCCTGGGCCCCTGAACTTGCATTAGCAAAAAGTGGTCTGGAGAGCTAGACAGCACTTAAAGGGATCATGTTTTCCAATACATTGGTGCTCTCCAGATGAACCCTCTGATGACCAAGTATAGGAACCATCCAGGGGACAGGGAGCGGATGACACCAGACAAGAAACTTTCTCCCAGAGTCCAGTACCAGGAGAATTCTTTAACTAAGGAATACTCCCCACTTCTGGATCAAGGGAGCACATAGTTTATGCCCATAAGGGTTAAGCTTTCTATGAACCAGGAATTGCTGTCTTCACTATTCTCCCAGTTACAGAGTGGACCATTTTATTGCCATTACTCTGCTCCTTTATTGCCATTACCCTGCTATTATCCTGCTCCTTCTCTATAATGGTGTGTTGAGAGCTAACTTATATTTACATGAAGCAGTCCCAGACTACATGAAGCAGTCCCAGAAATGGACATAGAGGACCATGAGTCTGGACTAGGAACTAGGAGGTAGCAAAGAGTTAATGCTTTGCATTTTCTCTCTTGGAGAGGAGTGTGACTGTGTTGTGTGCACAATATATGTTCCCATTATTATTTCAGTAGCCAAAATTTCCACCATAGCAGAAAACTCAGTTTCCATTCTCCCTTTCTTCCTTAGTAAGAATATTTCACAATTTTGGCTGAGCCTTCAGCTCCCAGTTTTTCTTGCATTTAAATATGAAAATATGTTTAAATTCTGGTCAATGGTATCTGAATGAGGCTACTTCTAAAAAATGTCTTTAAGAGATTACTGATGTGTGATATTTGCTCCTTTTTTATCTCTTCTTCCATCTTGATACCTAGAACTTAGATATGGCAGTTGGAGTTCAGACCTTTAGCTTTGATCATGAAAACAAGTTTTCATCACAGGAATTATGAACTGATGAGTTGAAAAGAACATGGGTTAACTCTTGACTCTGTGGAACTCTCTCAGTACTGCAGGGCTGCCTAACTATTTACTTAAGAGACAAAAAGATTTCTGATTTGTTTAGTCATCTTTGTCACTTATTGCCAACCTAATCTTAGTTTACACCCTCCCCAAGTAGTCCTACATAATGCAGGAGGTGAGTGGTGGGGAAAAGGGAAGAGCAGAGAGTGGGGATAGGGAAGCTGGAGTTGTGCTAAGGAGTAATTTAATTTGTACCTGACTTCCCTTATTCCTTAATTAAATCCAGAAACCCCAAAGCAGAAACATACAAACCACATTCTCCTTGATGCAGCAAAGTCTGCTGAACTACACTCAGGGAGTGCTCTGGGGCATCTGAGGCCAACTACTTCATGGATGCTCTCCCGGGAGAAGCGAGTAATGCAGTGACATCTCGTGTTAGGACATCTGACTCCAGATTCATGTCCCTTCAGCCCATGGGGCCTTTGAGCTGGCTGGAAGTCATTCTCTCCAGATGGTGCCTCTTGTTTCAAAGGCACATTTTGAAGCCTCAGCAACTGATCAAAAAGACTATTAAATATTGTTCTCTGTGTGGACAACTGCAGTGGATATAAAGCTGCAGGAAGTGGCTCTGTTGACTTCTGAAGCTGGTCTTATAATTTTTTTTCAGGGGTTCATTCTTTTCTTTAATTGTTACCTCCTTCCTTTCTTTATTCTTCCTTACCCCCATTCTTTTGCTTCCCAAAACACACCCAAATAGTTCTTTCTTAAATTTAAAGCTCTGGCTTTGATTTGTTAATTATGCACTGACATTCTCTTGGAAGAAGATTCAAAACTCACTGACTACTGCTTGGGCCAGTGTGGCTCCCCTGACCATTGGTTAGAGGAAACTATTAAAAATGAGTGCTTTTTGTTAAATATTTAAGGAGAAGGAAAACAAACACATGGAAACAGCTAGCATATGGTTGCCTAGGACTGGTCTCTAAATTACCTAGATTGTTATCTAGTTTAATATGAAAATATACACCAGCTGTCTTGATGAGCTCAACCAGAGAAGAAGGTTAGGTAGCTTTTTGTACCACTAATTCAGTATTATTGGACCATTTCAACAATGATTCTGAATGTTGAAATGTTATTCCCACCCTCATTCTCTAACTTGATTATTTTCTGGCTTCAATAGAAAAGGTAATGAGGATGGAATTCATTTGAAAATTACAGATTTTCCCATCAGCCTCACTTCCAATGGCTGAATTATATGACAACTTGCCAGCTACAACATATGCTAGCTAGCATCACCTATCTTGATCATTTCTCCTCAGTTCTACTGAAATGACCTGAATAAATGTGATCTTTATAAAATTTTATATATGTGTATATTTTTTCAAGTATTTTTCTTACTTAGAATCCATCTACTGTTTTCTGTGGTCTACAAGCACCATTTAAGGCCTACTTCACACTTGTTTCCCAGACACAACTCCACCCACATGCCTACCAATGAAATCTACAATGTACTCACATTGGATTTCTTGTTTCTCCTAAAATATACCACACAATTTCATGGCCTCTTTCTGTAAAACACTGAGAAAGATGAACTGATGTGCCTAAAGTCATACAGCCTGGAAGATATAGAGTTGGGATGAAAATACAAGCAATGGCAGTAGATCACATGCATTTTTCCACTGGGCTGCCCACTGGGTTAACCAATTAAATATGGATGTGTGGATTGTTCCTAATTTTTTGGTATTATGAACATTGGTGGTTACTCAATCATTTAATGCCTCCATGATTATTGCCTTACAATTGATGTCTATGCATGGGATTACCAAATCTAAAAGTGCTGTACATATTGCTACAATCTTTGTTGTGGACAATTTTGTAATACACATATTTTAATCTTTTTAATTTCACTACAGAAAACAGAATATCATAATTTAGATTTGTAATTCTTTAAATACTAAATCAATAATTTTTAACCCTATGTAATTTGCCTATTTATACATTTTATCCATTTTGTTTTCCAGTATTAGTGTTGTCTTTTACTTGTATACTAGAAAACTCTTTATATATTAATATATATATATATATATCCTTTGTCTATAATAAATGTAACAAGTATATTTGTGACAGCAATATGATTTGCCTTTTAATTTTGTTGTTTTTAATCTCATCCTTGCTAAAAACAAGAACTGTCCAGATTAAATAATAATCAATAGACTGGCTGTTTCTACTGAATGTGACTGTTATTTGATGGCCAAACCCATTTATATATTTTACAGTTCTGCTGTGGAAGACAGGTTGACAAATGTTGCTCCATATTTAATTTCCTGGACTTAGCAGACTCCACTGGAGCACTTCCTCTTTACCTAGGAAATACCACTTACCACATTGCCTGGTTCTCTACTATCAAGGTTATTATTAAGTAAATTACATTACTCAGCATGCCCTTCTGTGAGGTTCTTTTTATCTCTGACCCTAGTAAACTCCTCTTCAGTGAATCATTATATCTTTATATTCAAAGATATTTGAGTACTTCCTATGTGTTCCACATTGGTCAATAAGCAACATGGACAATTTTTTCTCTCATAGATTTATTTCTGATGAATCTTATTACTATTTTATAATAAATAATAAATAAAATAAATACATGTTATAGAATGTTAGAAAGTGGGAGGTAGTTTTAAATGGAAAAAAAAGTAGAGTAAGGAGCTAGGAAATAAGTTATGTAGGTATGAGTTGAAATATTAATAGGGTTGAATATTTGGAGAGCAAAAAATTTGAAGGAGAAGAATTAGTTATATAAATATCTAAGGAAAGGGCATTCCAGACAGGAGAAAAAGCCATTGCAGTCTCCCTAAGGTGGGAATGTAACTGGTATGTTCAAGGAATAGCAAGGTGGTCAGTGTGCTAGATATTGAACAAGAGGGAGAGTAGTAAGGGCTGACATAAAAAAAAAAAGTAGCTGGTGGTTTTCTGATATTTAGGGCCTTTGTGTGCTTAGTGCCTAAGTAAATGGGGAGCCACTGCAGGTTAAAGCAGAGAGTGATACCATCTGGCTAATAGTTTAACAGAACCACTTCAGTTTCTGAGGTTGAAAATAGATTACAGGGGATATGAGGGTAAAAGCACAGGGACTATTTAGAGGGTTCACATTGTAATCTCATCAAGGGATAAGGTTGGTGGGGACCTCAGTGCTGTTGGTGAAAAGTGGTCCAACTGGGGTTGTGCACTGAGAGCAGAACCCACAGTACCTCCTGGTCCATTAAATGCAAGTGTGAGAGAAGGAAACCATTCTAGATTGTAGTCCTCCATGTTCCTGCACCTACCCTCCTTCTCTCTTATTTTCTGGAACCTGCTGTCTAAATAAGAACAGAGGGTGGGGGATGGTCTCAGGAGCCAGCACTCATGGGATAAAAGAAAGCTTCCAACTTCCAGATGATGTGTCTTCTGGATCTCCGAGTGCAGAGACGGGGTAAGAGAGTAAGGCAGGTATTCTCACTTTTGCCTGGGGCTTTTGTGCCAATTAGAAACCATGAGCACACCAGGTGTGAACCCTGCCTGGTGCATCATCAACTCTGCTGGCCTCTGAGTCCAGGATCAGACATTGTCCTTAAGTGTCAATTTCTCAAGGGAGTTTTCATCTGTGTGTGTTGTGTTGTTTTCATATGCATAGCAATGGGAAACAGGAAAACGATGAACAGAAGCCATTACAGTGAAACCTCCACATAACGGACTAATGTGGGCAGGGGCTACCCATTAAAGCCAAAAATCTCTTATATAATAAAGTAGGTTTTCCAAATGGGTAGGTTAAAAAAATGAGAAATTAGTTTGTTTACCTGTATTTATTCATGTAGCATTTTAAAATTAACAAGGTGTTAATCTTCACATATGACATACAGTCCAGAAATGTTATCCATTAAATCTGAGGTCTGTGAAGGCAAGGTCCGAAAAATCAAGGGTTTACTGTACAGATTATTCCTTTTTTCTAAAGATCTGTAGTATTTTATTACTTTTTCTTGTGAAGTAGGACATTTAAATTGGATCTTCCTGTGTTAAGTCATTTAGATCAGCTAACATTCAAAGCACACCAATAGACACTGAAATCCTTGTCCTCGCCTGTATGTACTGCACTTGGGGCTGATGTTCAGAATGTTAAGTTAATATAGGCTTTTATTTATCATAGCAATGCCTCTGTGGAGACATTTTGGACAACAAATCTATTTTTATACCTTACTATGTGGTTCTACTGCTTTACACTGTTTCTTTGGGAATTACTTTATACTCACAGAGAACGGAGAGTTCCCTTACGCCCCTTATCCAATCTCCTCCTCTATGGACACTTTACTTGACCACGCTATATCTGACAAAACTAAGTCACTATATTACTTTGGTACATTAACATTTTTACATTTCCTTTAACTACAAACTTTGTTCAGATTTCACTAATTTTTCCACTTATGTCCTTTTCTGTCCCATGACCCAATCTGAGTTCCTCATTTCATTTAATGGTCCATCTCCTTGGTCCCTCTGTTTTCTCTTTGTTTTCCATGACCATGACAATTTTGAGGAGTACTGGTCAGGCGTTTTGTAGCATGTTCATGATTTGGGTTTATCTGAGGTTGCTCTCATGATTAGATGGGGGTTGAAGATTTGGAGAAAGAATACCACAAAGGTTGGTTGTCTTTCTCATCACATCATCTCAGGGTGTAACTGAAATCCATGTGTGTCTTATCACTGGTGAGGTTAACTCTGGTCATTTGGTGCCAACAGTATTTGCCAGGTCTCTCTCTCTCTCTACAGTTATTGAGTCCAATCAAGGTCCAGCCCACATTCAAAAGCAATGAGGGAACGAGGAGGTATTTTTTTTTAAGCTGGGGATTTAAATTTTTACTTAAAAAAAATGGGAGGATTCAGAGAAGGAAATAAATATAAGTTTTCTAACAGTTGGTTTTGATATCCTTAGCTTAGAGGTGACTCCTCAACTACTTTCTCCCTTCCTTCCTTCCTTCCTTCCTTCCTTCCTTCCTTCCTTCCTTCCTTCCTTCCTTCTTTCCTTCCTTCCTCCCTTCCTTTCTTCCTAATCTAATAGTTTAATCCCTCAGGAAAAATGTCTGGTTATCTCAGACCTCCTGAGAAACTTGGCTTAATAATTCTGTATTGCAGCACTTTGCACTCTCTTCCCTTGACTGTGTAAAATGTAAGTGAAGACTGAATCTTGGTTAAATGAATAAAAAGATGAATGTCTTTCATGAATTTCTCCTTTTCTTCCCCTCCTGGAGGGAAGGCATCAGATTAAATTTTTCTCCTTCCTCCTCTCAGTCATTGAGATTGTAACTAATACTCAATAATGCCCTTTATCAAACTGGATCCAATCAGTGATGGAAGTGCTTCTAAATAATACACAATTCTCTCATCAAATTGGCAGGCCCCATACACGCCAATAGAATTCGAGAGTGGAATTCAATTCCATGGCTGAGTCCCAATGACATTTTCTCACTAAGATTCATAGTCATCATCATCACTGGAAAGCTTGGCTATTCGCTTCCTATTGTTCCTTTTCGACAGTCTGTTAGCTTTGGATTTTGCTTTGTTTTGTTTTGTTTTTTCAAAAACAAAGAATAATACATGGACTTTTGAGAAAAGCACAAAGTTAATGAAATGTTACCAAAAGGGATAGAAAAGAGGAACTACAAAGGACAAATTAAATTCTGCCCTATTTTAGCTTCAAGGATGCCAGGTTCTGTATCTTAATAAGCATAAACCATTCTTTGTCATGTCCAGAGGGAGAGAAGCTTGGAGAAGGAAGGATAATGAATGCTGTGGCACACTGACTCCTTTTCTCTCAAAGATGAAATCCATATCCTTGTGGAAATCTTAGAATATATATTCATATATGAAAATAGCAATTTTTTTCATAATCTTGGACAAATGAGAAAGAGGAAAAATGTATATTGTTTTAGAGATGGGTGGTCTCTTTGTATTTGTCTAGAATGAGGGGAAAATGTTCTTAACAAAGAAGAGGAACTTATCCTAGGGGCTGAGAAAGTGGGGAGGAGGGGAAGGGAGATCCAGGAATTTATTATCAAACTGAGTGGTATTAACTGAAGTGATACCCCTTCTTTACCCAGCATGGCTAACCAAAACAGTAAGAGACCACTGGGGCCAGGCCCTGTGAGGCAATTTTGGAGAAAGCAGAAATAAATGTATGGGCTTAAAGGGTCATTTTGAAAAGAAGTCAACAACCTTTTCCGTTTTGTTTTTTTTTTTCTTTTTTTCCCTGCGGGAGGTGAGGTAGAGTGGGATGAGGTGGGGTGGGGTGGAGGGAGGTAGAGTGAGGTTGGGTGGGGGGAGGTAGGGGAGGTTGAGAGGGGTGGGTGGTGTGGGAGGAGGTGGGGTGGGGTGAGGGAGGTAGATGAGGTTGGGTGAGGGGAGATGGAGTAGGATAGGAGAGGTAGAGTGGAGTGGGGTGGAGTGGGGGGAGGTAGGGTGGGGCAGGGAAAGCTAGAGTAGGATGGAGTAGGGGGAGGTGGGGTAGGGTCAGTGGTGTGGGGTTTGGTGAGGTAGCGTGTGGTGGGATGGGATAGGGGGAGACAGGGAAGGTAGAGTGGGGTGGAGTGGGGGAGGTGGAGTGGAGTGGGGGGAGGTAGAGTGAGTGGGGTGAGGTACAGGGAGACGGGATGTAAAGACAGGTGGAATGGGGGAAGGGGAGATGGGGAGGGGGTCACTGTCTCTCACTTGCTAAGAGGAAACCTGAGCATACCTGAAGATGTGAGGCTGTTTCTTTCTTAGGCATGACATGGGCAATGATGTTGCTTGACGGATTTTTGGGATGGCTGAGAGAATAATCACAGTGGATGTAATGCTCAGCAAACTACTGCCCTGAGCCCAGTCCAGTTGTCTTTGTAAATAACACAGCATTGGAACCCAGCGATGGCCATTCATTTGCATGTTGTGTGTGGCTACTTTTGTGTGATGATGGCAGATCTGAGTAGTTGCAACAGAACCTCACTGGCCTGCAAAGACTGAAGTATGTGACCTTTTCCGTAAAAATGTTTGTCAATTCCTTTAATATAGAGCAGTGGTCGGCAAACTCATTAGTCAACAGAGCTAAATATCTACAGTACAGCGATTTAAATTTCTTTTGAGAGCTAAATTTTTTAAACTTAAACTTCTTCTAATGCCACCTCTTCAAAATAGACTCACCCAGGCCATGGTATTTTGTGGAAGAGCAACACTGAAGGGGCCAAAGAGCCTCATGTGGCTCATAATCCGTGATTTGCTGACCACTGGTATAGAGAAAGAGAAAATGAACTTGGGGTTAATATATCCAGCTGCTGGTTCCAGATCTATCTCTCTGGGCCTAGTGTCTGTGAATGGGTTCTGTTACCTCTCTATATCTCAATTTCTTCCTGTGTGACGATTTCTAATTTCTTTCAGGACTTTCACCCTGAAGCCCAGTGAAAAAGGTGGCCGAGTGCTGCCAAAGAAAGAAGCAAGCCTCCCAGAAGAATGAAAGTATGTAACCAATGATATGGAGAGGGAGATGTTTTTTCGTCCTTTGCCCACCACTTTATGTTTCCAAGTAAACACCATCATGCAACTAATACTAACATCAAGACTGATGATCTATACCTTTTAACTAAAGAGCTGAGACTATTACTATTAGTTGTAGCTTTTGCTAAATTGATATGCATTTCTATCATCTTTTTTTGCTTCCTATCTGTGCTTTGATCAGATATCTCCTGTGCCCAGTCTTACATCAGATTAATCCATCATTTCCTTACAGTGATTTTGTGGCAACTGTCTCCACAGAGATGTAATCTAATAGCAGTTCATCTCAGCTGTCTTTGTGTCTTTCATCTCTTCCCCTAGGGGCAGCTCTGTTGCCCCCACATGGGATAGCTCCAAGGACACATGCACTATTCCAACACATGCACAAACCTGGAATCTTGAAGCAGCTAACACCCTCTGGCCAATAAGTGATGGACAGAAACTAGCAGGTAAGCATTCTCCTCTCCGGTCCCTTGGGTGCACCACTGTGGGGCATCTGACTCAGACTTTCTCACCGGGTGCCTAGTAAGGTTTCAATGGTGATTATCTAAATGTTTCATCCTTGGAGTGGCTGTCTGTCCTCCCCGGTTTCATATTCCCCACCTCCACTGCTGCTCTCCAGGTCAGTTCCTATAACAGACTACCTGTACAGAAGCTTTAATTTCAGTCTTGCTTTTGGGGGAAACCCACAAAAGGCTATCTATTTTCCTTATTTTCTTTTTATTTCTTCCTCTTACTCTTTTGGAAATATTGAGGTATTTTCTCCTTATTCTACCTTTCCTCTTTAATGGTTTGAAATTTATATACCACATTTATGTTGATTATTAATTATTTTAAAAACATTAACATGCATCATTAGCATACTTTTAAGTTAATACTTTGCCTTCTTTCTGAAGAATACAAGGAACTTTGACTATTTTAATTCTAAATGATGTCTGGTTTGTGTGATATTATTGTCAGTATTTAAGCTCTGTACTTCTTTAACTCAATAAATTATATATTATTGCTGTTATTGCTTATGCCATCAATAACTGTTTACATTTTTTCCTGAGTACCATTTCCTTTACTTGGTTTCAATTATATTTTCAACCTTCCTTTTTCCTGAACTATAAACATCAGAAGTGCTACAAGTCTCTGACATCAACTTTCTCAGACTTTGCATATCAGAAAATATATTTTTTAAATTCTTGTTTTTGAAAGGTAACTCAGCTGGAAATGCAATTCTAGGTTGACAATTATTTTCTTTTATCACTTAAAGATATTATATTACTGTTTTCTTAATGTCTGTTACTTTTTAAAGTCAGATGCCAGTCTTCTTTCTTTTCTGTGTAACTCTTTTGCTTTTCTCTGTCTATCCTAAAGTCATTTTGTTACACTTAGCATTTTACTATTTCACTATAACATGTCTACATTAAAGATTTTTTAAAATTTCTTACATAAAATTATTGTGTTTTTTAAATCTAAGAAGTGTTATCTTTGATCAATTCCATAAAATTCCCAACTATCAAATATCAAATAGTCTATTTCACTTTTTTATTAAACTTTTGGAACTTTAATTAAGTGTATATTTTATTATTCTTGCTCTTTCTTCAATATTTCTTAATATCTTTTTCATTTTTTTCTGATTTTCCATCCTCTCTAAGAAGCAATCTGTTTAACACCTTTAAGTCTTCCTTCCATTTCATAAACTCTTTCTATAGCTCGGTGCAATCTTCTGTTTCCTCCTTTTATTGAGCCTTAATTTAAATATATATTTGTGTCATTTTATGTATTTTATTATAAAGCTATTTTAGTGTATTTATTGATAATAAATCAATCTTATTATTTTTTATAATCTTTTGCTTCTCCCTATATTTCTTTAAGCATATTAGACATAGATATGTTATACTTTGTATCATATATCTTCAACCTGAACATTTTAAGGTATGGCTCTAAGCTTGGTTCTACTTACTCTCAATCATGATGCTTAGTGGCTTTATGTGTTCGTTATTTTTTATTATGAGCACATGTTTGCTCAAATTCTATTATGGAAATTCTTTAGGGCCTGAATTGTGATTATTTGCCATGAAGACATAGCTTTTGACAGATTCCTTGGACTACTACCTTAGTTCACTTGTAAGTGGATTTTCAGTAAATTTCTCAAATTATATGTTATGGAGCCATGCAAATATTATAAGTTCAGTGTACAAAACCATATAAGACCAGCCATAATCATGATTTCTTAGAGGAGAACTGGCCCTACTTACCTACCCATTGAGAACCAAGCCCAAGACATTTCTGGAATTGTTCTACTTCACTTTTCCTTGAAGAGACACAATTATGTGCCCCTGATAGATGTTGGGTCCTCTGATATACCCGCTCACCATGCAAATTCCAAAGGCTTTGTCTCCTCCCTGATTTGCAGGCAACTATTAATGCCAATGCTCTGGTCTTCTCAGATCAGCAGGTGCCCAGGGACAGTGGTGACTCCTGGGCTCTCGTAACATCTGAGTTCATGTGCCCACATTTTTCCTACCTTCAGGAGAATATCCTTGCTTTATTACAATTTCATCTGTGAATTAAAAAGGTTTCTAATATGTATTTTTCTAGAATTAGTGTTTGATAAAAAGAGTTTCAGGATTATTGGTCAGTCCATGTATTTAAAAACTGAGTTTCTTGAAATTAGATATCACAGATTTGATAGTTCAATATTTGGCATGTTCCCCAATATGTTCTTATTTAAGCAAATAAGAAAGGCCCTTTCGAAGATCAAAAATATTTCACATTCCCATGTAATTATTTTTCTTTTTTATAGAAGACAAATAGAGTAATATAAATGTCATATTATTATTAAGAAAGATAAGCAAACTGTAAGTTCATTTACAAAAAGTTTCATATATATAACAAGAAGGAAATATGTTGTATCTAAAATTTCCATCTTTAAAGCTTTCTTTGCTTAGAAATCATGCTTGATATCATTATATATACAGATATACACTATACATATATAGCTATATACTTTTTATATAGATTATATAGACATATACTATATAATTATATACAGATATATATATATATATATGTATGCACTATCTCTCTCTATATATATATTTTTTAAATAAATCTTTATTGTTCAGTTTATTACAAATGTTCCTCTTTTTTCCCCCATAGCTCCCCTCCACCTGATTCCACCCCCCATACCCTTACCCCCTGCCACTGTCCTCATCCATAGGTGTAAGATTTTTGTCCAATCTCTTTCTGTACCCCTCACTCCTCCTTTCCCTGAGAATTGTTAGTCCATTCCCTTTCTATGCCCCTAATTCTATTATATTCACCAGTTTATTCTGTTTATTGGATATTTTTATTCACTTGATTTTTAGATTCACTTGTTGATAGGTATGTATTTGTTATCACTTTGTTCATAATTTTTATCTTTACATTTTTATTCTTCTTTCTCTTCTTAAAGCAAACCCTTCAGTATTTCATATAATCCTGGTTTGGTGGTGATGAACGCCCTTAGCTTTTTTCTTATCTTTGAAGCTCTTTATCTGCCCTTCAATTCTGAATGATAGTTTTGCTGGGTAGAGCACTCTTAGTTGTAGGTTCTTGCTATTCATCACATTGAATATTTCCTGCCACTCCCGGCTGGCCTGCATAGTTTCTGTTGAGAAATCATCTGACAGTCGTATGGGTACTCCCTTGTAGGTAACTAACTGTTTTTCTCTTACTGCTTTCACAATTCTTTGTCTTTTGCCCTTGGCATTTTAATTATGATGTGTCTTGGTGTGGTCCTCTTTGGATTCTTTTTGTTTGGTGTTCTGTGCACTTCCTGGATTTGTAAGTCCATTTCTTTCACCAGGTAGGGAAAGTTTTCAGTCATTATTTCTTCAAATAGGTTTTCAGTATCTTGCTCTCTCTCTTCTTCTGGTACTCCCATAATTCTGATGTTGTTCCAGAGGCTCCTTACACTATCTTCACATTTTTGGACTCTTTTTTCTTTTTGTTTTTCTGGTTGGGTATTTTTTGCTTCCTCATATTTCAGATCTTTGATTTGATTCTTGGGGTACCCTAGTCTGCTGTTGGATTTCTGTATATTATTCTTTATTTCAGATAGTGCATGCTTAATTTCTGACTGATCCTTTTCTTTTTTTTTTCTTTTTTTTTTGGTATTCTCATTAAGATCCTTGAAGGTCTCACTAAGTTTCTCAGAGGTCTCAATAAGTTTGTCAGCAGTTTGTAGAAGATTCTTGAGTAACCTTACAAATGTGGTTTTAAACTCTATGTCCAGTCATTTGCTTTCCTCCATTTCTTTCATTCATGACATGTTTCTTGGTCTCCACATTTTGGCTGCTTCCCAGTGTTGATGGAGTGGCTTTGTGTGCTAGCTGTCCTTAGGACCCAATAGCTCTGCCTGCTCAATCACCTGAAGTGGATGCTCTCGGTGCACCCCTTTGTGGGCTGGGTTCACAGTCTTGTTGTAGTTAAGCCTTGATTGCTATTGGTACATTGGGAGGAATTGACCTCCAGGCCAGTTGACTGTGAGAATTAGCTGTGTCTATTCATGGAAGCACTGCTATTCTGGAGACACTCCTATTGGGCAGAACTTGCTTCAATGGGGCTTTGGTGCTCACTGAGTCTGCCTCTTGAGTGTGTCACTTATGTATGTGAGGAGTTGAAATCTGGTGTCATCTCACACTGACCTCCTGGTACCCTGGTTTCTGGCTCTCCAAGGAAGTGCAAGTCAGCTAGTGTATGAGGCCACCCAGCAGGAGCTACAGGGAGCTCTGCAGATTTCTCCTCTATGCTTGGAGTTTGAAAGTTTTGGAGTTTATTTCTCCTCTCTGCTTGGAGTTTGGAAGTTTTGGAGTTATCTGACCCAGCTGCAATTTGTTAGGTTAGGCTGTCAGAGGGCAGGCCATTCATATGCAAAAGTCGCCTCACAGCTGGGTAAGTTTCATAAAGTGGGTGGGGTGGGGTCTTAAGGAGTCTCTAGGTTAGGGCATGGCAAAAAGAGATGGCTTCCAGTCAGCCCTCTCTGCCACATTCTTTTCAGTGTCCCTCATCCCGCACCCCAGTGCAGTAAACAATGATTCCAGTGCGCAACTCTGCGAGAGAGGCACCCTCCCTTTCTGACCCAATGGCAGACAGTCCAGTTTCTCCCTGTATGAGTCTGGGTCCCCAGAATCTCGCCAGAAAGTGGAGTTCAGAGAGTTGGGAACTTGTAACTCCCTCCCAATTGAAAAACAACAACGCACACCAGCCCGATTCACGTGAGTCTCCATACCTCTGCCTTTCTGAGCCTCTGCATGTCCTATCAGGTCTAGATGAACTTTTTGCTTTCTATCTAGTTGTAGGACTTCCACTCCACCAGCTTTCCCGTGGTTCTGGAGGAATAGTTGTTTTGTCTTTTAGTTGTAGTTTTGGTGTGGTTTTGAGAGACAGCATGTACAGATGTATATCTTATGCCACCATCTTGGTTCCCTCTCTCTCTATATATATATATCTTATACATAGATGTATAGCATAAGCCTATATATCTATATCTATATCTGTATAACTACAATTTCTGTCCCAAGGAAGAAAACAAATGCGTCAGAATATCTCTCAGCTGCTTGTACAATTGCTTCCACAAAAGATCAGATATGGAGTTGCAGAAGAAATCTACTTGTGTCCCCAGTCCTATCACTGAAAAAGTCAAGCTATTGCCAAAGTCTAGTCTGTTCACCAATTAAATGACCTCCTTTTGGTGGAATACTAAAAGGATACAATTAATATCTGAATGGTGGATAGCATTCCACTGGGTTGAAAAATAAATTTTAAAAAGAAATAAAGTGGATCTTTAGAGCAGAGAGAGACTAGTCTCAAGTTTTCTCTTAGAATTCTGATTTTCTCCATCCTGTTATAATGAAAAGAATCAAAGAGACTATCCCAGAAAGGAGAAATATTTCTCATTTTCTAAACCTTACCACCAAAATACACACCCAACACACAAAGCCATGAAAGTGAATTGCATTATCTTTAAGCCATGATCCATTATGAAAGTAAAATTCCATGGAAAGTACTTTGTTGGATGGATCTATGACATACTAGTAGCTTATAACATGTTCTATGTGGAGCATATTTTCTAAATGTGAGGTGAGGATCCTGCTATGATTATTCCCACTGATCATTATATGTAATCTGGGTGCACCAGGGCCCTTTCTTTTCTGTGAACTTGGTGAGGAGGACAGAAATGATGCTCAAAATACTCCATCTTGCTCTTTTTTTACTGGCAGTCTTCTCACAGAGCTCCTAGGTCTCCCTGCCATAGTCAATATCCAATGTCCAACTGGGCATATTTATGATGATACTAATATGTTTCCCCATCTATATGTGGAGGTTATTACCTCCTTTGGCCACTCAGCATCCTGTATTTATATAGTTCTGCCCTATGACAGTCTTGATTACAGGCAACTAGGATGTGGATCTATTACCCAGGTTCTGTGTCATAGAAGTTTGAACTTCTTATAAAATAAAGGATAACCTATCTTTGCAGCCAGCCTGACATGAGTAAATCCATGAATAAGTGCTGAAATGAGATGCCCAGATTTGTGGGGTTTTTTTAATGTTTTAATTAAATTTTTTTAAGAGAGAGAACTAAACATCAATTTGTTGCCTTCTGCATGCACCATAACCAGGGAACCTGGGTACGTGTGCTGGCTGGGAACTGAACCAGCTACCTTTCAGTGACTGGATGACATTGAGCCACACCAGCCAAGGCCAGAGTTGTTTTTCTTATGGCCTTGAAAGGACAGACATTCCACAGTCTCTGTGACATTCCTTCAGCTAAGTGGGCTGTGCTGCAACATGCACATGTTCCCATAAACTTCTAACTACTTCAATTCTTCCAGTCTGTCAGTCCTCATCTTTCTTGTGATACTCATTTTGTCAAACAATCTATGAAGATGTCTAGGAGACATGGAGAAGGACCAAAACCAAATGAATATTTTATAAGTCTAGATGTCCAGAAGTAAAGCTGGAAGAAGGGAATATATGAATTAAAAACTGAGAAAAAAGAATTGTTGTTTCCCAGATTAACTGAACTTGAGAAGGTGAGAGAGGTGTTGAAAAATGGGAAGATGGCTAGGAAACCACTGCATAATTTTGTAGTGTCACCCTCCCTCATCTGTACTTCAATATCCACACATGAATTATAATTGGACATCAAAATCTTTAAGATCCTTGTCCAACTCAGACATCGTACTTTTTAAGAGAAAAAAAAAAAGTCAATCTATGATTTTTCATTCAACCAGTCAAAATCCCCTAACAATTTAAACAATAGGGCACCAACTAGAATCAGCCCTGCTATCACAGATGGGAAGGTGGGCCAAACTGGGCTAAGGACTCAGCTGCTGGGAGCCTAATAGCAGCAGCTCAGATTTCCTGGTTCCAATGGGTTGCGACGCACTCGGATTAGCTTTGCCTACAGCCTGTGGTTAATGACTGTTCGTATGGTAACAGTCCGCTGTTATGCCGATAAAATGCCTGTAAAGACTATGCTTGGATTTTTGGGAGAGACCGCATATCCCCCATGATGGCAAAGTTGTTTAGAGAACAGAAAGACTCTGGATTGGGTGCTGCCCAACAACCAGTCAAACATCAGGCTCTGAGCATCCATCTTTACGATGCTTGAGGCATTTAGCATCCTGTACCATGAAATGGAACATTAACACCCACCAGGATGCCTGCACTCTCTCTCTCCTCCTTCACTGTTCTAGTAAACTCTCTCCCTTTCTTTTACTATTGTTAGGCTTAAAAAGGACTCCTACACACTCCTATAGGGAGGGATATATTCATATTCCGGATATATTGATATTCCAACAGGATTCTACACTAAACATGATTTTGAATCTTCTATTACTAAAGGAATTGATAACGTACCACTCCAGAAATTTTCAGGGCTTCTTATTGCTGAAGAATAAAGTTCAAACTCATTTATTACATTTAAGCCCACTTTATATGCCTCCAGCTTCGGTTCCAGGATAATTTTTTCACTACTCAATTTCATTCTAATCTTGCTGTAGCCAAATATGATTTTTTAAATTATTTTAGATCATGGCTGGGATTTTTCAGCCTTCATTTTTGCTCACTCTCTTGTTGCAACCAGAATGTCCATCTATCATTTCCACTCACTGAGATCATCTCTATCTTTAAAAGTGCAGCCAAAATGTTCTTTATGTACAAAGCTATCACTGAGTCCCTAGCTGTCTTCTCTATTATTTATTCCCTTGAAATCATGCTTTGTAGCTGAATGATTTGTATCTGTACTTTGTCATCTCCTAGTGGGTTCTCAGCTCATTGAAAATAAGAGCTGTATCTTATTTACACTTCTATTCCCCATGAGCTCCACACAGGACCTCCCAGGATAGCTGCCCAATGACAGCTGAATCATCCCTATTTGCATTATTTTGGATGCAAAACTTAATCCCAAAAAGCCAAAGGGATTTTAATGTGGACACCACACCTCTCTTGGTAGACTTGTGATTCAGGGATACTAAGAATATATGGAGTTCACTTTGATTCTTTGGACTGAGATAATGCAATCAAACTGTGGGAGAACACTTCATATTCCTTTTTTAGCATTTGTATTTTCTGACTAAATCTGCTTTAAAAGTAATTATGTTTTGGTAGGCTTGGAATTTAGTAAGTTAGTAACTTAAAGCAGGTTGAGTCAGAAGCAAGTTGTAAATTTTAAAGGGGAGCTTCAGGGCTTAGGTGTAAAGAAAATTACTCCTTTCTGATTGAGAATATAATTACAAAGATTCATACACAGGTACAGAGAAAGACCATAATCTTCCCTCTTTGGGGCTCCTGCCAAGTTGCATGAAAGAGGACAGTAGAGTTATAAAAAGAAGCAGGAGATAAAAGCTTCTGGGGATATTTTTCCTTATATGATATTATCCTACTATCCCCCCTTTTTTTATTAATGGAGACTTTTGTAAAATTTTAATGCAATCTTGATAACTTTAAATTTTAATTTTTTGAACAAAAATATGACTGCTTTATGTTCATTGCATGTTAAGCAATTTTACCATGAGATGAACTACCCATAGAAATTTTAGTTAATACTTTATAAACAGCTTTTTGTCCAGTACAATTAAATTTTCTTGAATATTCACTTATTTCAATTAGCCAATTTAAATTAATCTGAAATGCAACAGAGAGGAATTGACAGTTCTGCTCCAATCACAAAGACAAGAGGAGAAACAGTCCACAGATGGAAGATGCTGACGACGCCTTGCCATGCTAGCACTCAGCAGCTGTGTGTCGTTACAGGAAGCCTAGGACCAAACCAGAGAGGGTCGGACCTACATTGTCACCAGTTGTCCACCATCCAGATACCATTGCTGACGTGTACACATAAGGAACTGTTTGACATTGAAATTGGGACTCAAACATTTTTGTTGTTGTTGTTGTTATAGGTTTATTTCTAGCTTGCAGAGGCAAGATTTTTTTTTATTGTGTTACATGTATACATAAGGCAAGATATTTTTAAAGAAAATAATAAGAGGAAAAAAAAAACCAGATAGAGAGGCAAAGAAGCAGTGAATAGACTGTCATACTACAGTGGGAAGGCAGGGGAGGTTGCCGGGGAGGGGCTGTAAGAGATAAACCTAAGGACTTGTATTCATGTATATAAGCATAACCAATGGATACAAGACACTGGGCGGGAGAGGGTGAGGGGGCGGGGGGAAGACAGGTGAGGGCATGTACTGAGGGTAGGGAAGGCCAGGGGGAGGTCAATAGGGGGGAATAAAGGAGACATATGTACTACTATTTGTAATACTTTAAACAATAAAAAAAAAAAGCTCCTGGGGAGGCAACAAGGAAAGCGGACTGGAAAAACAATAAGTGGTTCTCTTTGAAAGGAGCCTGCGGAACCTCATGGCTACCACAGGTGAAAGGCCTGAGAGAATGTCAACACCAAGGTAGGTGGGTGAAAAATCAACATGTACCTACATATTATCATGTCTTTAGGAGTGACCTACAAATAGGTCTTTTGAAGACAACGTCATTTTATATTTATTACTAACCTTTCAAGGATGTCCTTTTTCTTACCTATTTGGAAAACATCTCCTAATATTCTTCTCCCAAGAACACAAGTTTAAATGGATGGGCTATTTCCAGATTTGGATGAGTATAGGAATAAAGAGGGGAAAGGAAGAGTCATCTGTGATAATGTTTTTAAGGTTTCACATTCACCTTTCTCCCATAATTATATTTCAAGTATGTGATAGAAATTGAATTAGTGCTGCTTATAATATACAAACACATGTTGGATATTCCATTGTGAAAACAAGACAATGCCCCTACTAATAGGGTAGATGCACTGTGACAAAAAGAAAGAAAAATAAAACACGTGGTCAAAAATATTTATTCTAGTGATAGAAATACTAAAATAGGCTAATAGATTTGTCCCAGAATGTCACAAAATGTGGAACACGATGGCCCAAAATCTCTGTGGTGACCTGGCTATAGGTAATATTAAATACTAATGTATGTAGGCATTCACAGAATGCCACCTATATCAAAGTCATGGCCTTCCTCCTCTTCTTACGTGAACACAATAATTTTCTGATGAACAGTGGTACTCCTTACACCTTTTCCCAATGACCCATAATTTGAGATAATTTGTTGAGAATGTACACTTAGAATCAAGTATACCAACCCTTCTGTTTTCCTGTGGAACCTCTAGACATTAGTGACCACAGACGCTACAGTCTACTCCAAGAAGAAAAAGATTCTCAAATGAATATTGATAGAGTGTAGCAAGTGCTAATTTTTAAAATCAAAGTAAGTGCTGGGCAGTAATGGTGCCATGAATGAAGTACATAGTAGAATTTATTAACTGACCCTTGAAGCCTTTGGTTCTTCTGTCAAACTTTGGGTGTTAATAGTTAAGTAGGTGATAACTTACAAGATAGGTAAAGCATACAGCAGGTGATCAATAAATAGTGGGTGTTACTGTAGGAGTTTAAATATAGTTGAGATGACTTGGAGAAGAAGGATGTGGAAGCTGAGCTAGGGCTAAGTCAAGTTAGACAGAGAGGTAAAGAGAGGGCATCCCAGAAGAGTCCCTAGAAGAGGGTGAGGCATAAAAATCAATTGAGAAGGGTAGGAACAAAAATCAATTGTCTGGGGCTATGATAGAGATTCTGGTTGGAATGCAAACTTTAAACAGAAAATAAGGATTAGGTATGGATGGAACAGTGCACGTGAGGGTCACATGCAGGATGGTTTTGAATTTCATGTGCAACAGTTTATGCTCTCTGCTAGAGACAATGGACAGCTACTAGATATTTTTTCAGTCCAGAAAATAAATAAATAAATAAAAGCTGCATTTTTGAAAAACTAATCTCACTGACATAGGAAGGTCGAATTGGGATGGGTAGGAGGAGAGACACTAGTGATGGCTCATTGGTGACTCAGTGGGGGAAGAGTGAAGGAAGACCAAACCACAGCTGGTCACTGGTTGGGATAAGGAAAAGGGTAGGATCAAGATTTCAAATCCCGTGACTAGTAGAATGAATGATGGTGCCATGGGCAGAGATCTAAGAAGAGCTTTTGTTTGAATAGAGCAAGAAAGGGTATGAACAAAAGTCTCCAAAACATCTGTTTCAGTCTCTTTATTGGAGCTAATAACAGTATGTCATATTTATGTTGGTCTCTCTATGTCTCAGACCCCATGTTAAATTGTTGTCCAAATTATCTCTTTTCTACTTTACAAAACTAGTAAATAAGAATCATTCTTATTATTTCCATTTTACAAATTTATAAAAACCAATACTAAGAAGGATTAAATAATTTGCTCAAATTATAAAACCACTGAGTAAAAATAACAGGATTCTAACCCAGAACTCAGCTCTTCCGCATTCTGCCTTCCTATACCGCTGGATTTTAGTTAGAGATGTTGTGTCCACATTTGATGTCCAGATTCTTAAAATCCTGGAACACAGGATGACTCACTCATTCATAATGAATGAATGAGCAAATGGAAACTACAGAGGTAATTGGATTTGTTGTAATGGGAAGTACAGAGGAAGGAAAAAGGGTTGAAAACTGGCTATTAGGATGTGTTCACATTTAAGGTGTAGGCTTGGAGACAGGAAGCTTGGATTATCTTTTCACTTGCACTGCTTATAAGCACTCTGAGCTTTAATTTTCTCACTCTTGATATGGTGATAATGTACTTATCTCAAAAAGCTTTGAAAATCAGAGCTCATAGGAATGAATGTGTTTAGTATCCTGTAAAAGGATTTACAAGTATTATGTATTATGGAGAATCAGGAAGACGGAAGTGGAACTGATGAAGGTTACATAGAAAAACCATGCCCAGGTCAGTGTGGTTCAATTGGTTGCACGTCATCCCATGCACTGAAAGGTTGCTGGTTTGATTCCTACTTAGGGTACATACCCAGGTTGCAGGTTCAGTGCCTAATTGGGGTGCATATGAGAAGCAACTGATCAATGTTTATCTCTCACATGGATGTTTCTCTCTCTCTCCCTCTAAAGCAAATTAAAAATTACATTAAAAAGTATATTTAAAAAAAAACATTAGAAGAGAATCATAGCACATAACACTTTGGATGCTGAGAAAGAAGCATTTCAAGGCAAAAGGCATAGTAAAGCATTCAAAGTGATGAGAAAAGGTTGATGATTAGTTGATCTTTGTTGACCTTGGGGAGAATGGTTTCTGTTGAAAGGTGGAACAGAAGCTAGATTTTTCAAGATTAAGAAGAAAGTGGGTGGTAAGGAAATCAGGGGCTGTGGTGTGTAGATCACTTAATTAAGAAGTTTAGAGTAAAAGGAAGCATAAAAAGGGGGGACAGTAGCTTGAGGGGCAGCTTAAATTATTACCGCTTCCATGATAGAGACATTTTAACAGGCATCAACACCTTCAACTAAAGGGATTAAGCATTGTTGGTGGAATTTCAATCAGCCAGAAGGTTGGGGGGGGTGTATTTTCTTTTGTGATATTCTGGGGACTTTTCAAAATTCCTGAAACCACACCATGACTGGGCATTGATCTATGTGCCTCACTGGTAAGCTGACTCTATACAACTACAGAATTTGAAGTTCTCCTATTCTTCCCTCTAACTATTTTACATTTTCATAACATTCTAACAATACTTTCAATGATTTGCTGCTGATGAAGTAGACCTTGCAGAGATGGGAATAAAACCCCAGTTATCTCTAAATTCTACTTCTCTTACCTTCAGAATTCCAAAACACCAAACTACATTAAGAAGTATAAGTTAGGGGAAGGTGGGGAATTTTGAGTCATAAGCAGCTACATAAGTAGCTATCATAATGTTCACAAAATTTAATTCATAGGAAGAGGTAGTGTTTTCTTTATATGTCTTCAACTAAATATTTTAGGAAAAATAAGGCAGTTAACATTGCTTTCAAATTCACCTATATTCCTGGTTCAAGCCAACTGAGCACCCTTGTCCCCAGCACACACCTTGTCCAAATCATAGCCAGCTGTTTTTAGTGGCCCCTCACACTAATGTTGGCTCTTTCTCTTCTCTGCACCTGTGCTCACCTTGTCCCCCAGTGACGGCCTCATCATGCAGCCTCACTTGCTCTCCTTGCTCTCTCTAAGTCCAATTTTATCTAAAAATCTCAGTGCAGTTAACCTGACAACTCTTTTCTTTAAAGGATTTTTCTTTTCCAAAGCCCTACAGATTGAATGCATTCCATATTAACTTGGACTTATATAAAGTTTTGATTTCAGAATTGTTCCGTGCCTGGTAGCTCAAGTTCTTGTCTACAGGTACCATTTCTTATAAGTATATATCTCTTAAATTCCTGTCTAACTCTTGAGCCCTTAGCAAATGCATTTGTATGTATATATTTGAAAATATTTCAAAGCATGATTTTAAATGTAAACACCAGGGCCTTGAGAGAAATTTGTCAGTTGCTGATTTGATAACAACGAACCCAGCATGTCTTAAAGATGCTCCCTTGGGTCAGAATTACCCATCATGCAGAGTAAGAGAGCAGTGATGGTGGCCAGGAATGGGAAGGTGGACTGACAAGTGAGGTGGAAAGTTGTCATCTTAGATCCTGAGATATCAGGAACCCAGCTGGAATCAGAAGACTGAATTTGTAAGGTTGATGTATTCATTTTCTTTAATGTCCATAATTATCTTTCATGCCAGAGACATCACATTGATTTCTGGTGTGTGAAAATAGAACAGGACTAGGATGCTCAGAATTTAACATGGGAATGCTGCGTTCCTCTGCTGGGCTGACAGTCACATGGCATCCTCTTCTGTCTCTTTCTCTTCTCTCCACAGTCCTGCAAGAAAAGTCAAGTGAAGATCAAGGTTTCATGTTATGCTTCATGGTTTCGCATGTATTTTACAGGGTTTAGCATAGCTAGTCCTGAAGACACTCCATTAGGTCAGATGATATTATTGGATTTCTTCTACTTCACAGCCGTGGAGGCACAAGCACAGAGAGGGTAGGTGGCTTGGCAGAGCAGCCAGGCAATCTGGTGGCAGAGGGACACTTCACTGCAAGTGTCCTGGCTGCTATTGTGACTGCCTGACAGGATGCTACAAAGAATGCTCAAACTAAGAATGAGGGAGGAAAGAGCCTGCAGCTGGCTGTGAGTGTAAACCATCCTGATCCTGAATAAGAGGTGTAGATGGAAAGGATGGATCTCCAGGAAAAGTAGGTTTTAAGCTAATTTGAAAGAGGGAAGGGGTGAGACACAGGCAGTGGCTCTGAGCACAGGACTCAGAGCTGTGTGAGGGACTCCTGAGGGGCCTGGAGTCCTGCTGCCCTGTGCAGACTGAGGCCTGTGGAAAGGGCAGGTCAACACACAGGCTTGAGACAAGTGAGTGTTCTCACTTCCTTTTCCCTCATGGTTCCTGGCCATGCAAAGGCTGAATGATGGTGGTTTATCATCACAGGGGCTCAAGTGGACAGCAAAACCTGGTGAACTAGCCAAGCGCAGTCACATCTGGAGGCTGAGATCCATGAAAATGTGAAATGTACCTTCCATTAACCTTTCACAGAGACCTGGCCACTGACAATGTGTGGGAAGGCTATCAGCTGGGAGGGGAACGCTCCCCTCCGGCCAGGGCCAGGTGCAAGAAGCCAGAGCCCTGTCCCTCAGTGCCACACACCATAGCCAGTCTGCACCCCAGCCCTGCCCACGATGAAGGAGGACCCTGTGCCATTCCTTGCATAGGACTTGCTGGTTTTGCAGACCTGAACTCTATACAAGTGTCTACTTTAGAGCCAGGTGGCTGGCAGTGGGGATGGGCCTCCTTCCAACAAAGAAGGTTTTGGCTACTTAAGGACAATTTCTAACTATTGGTCTCCTTGAGGAATTTTACAGAGAATACCAGTATATGTTGCAAGACAGGATATGAATCATTGCAATGGTAAAGATATCACAGCTTTCTGGTGGAGGTTACTTTATAATTAAATATTTTCTACATGTTTGTTCTCTGAAATTCTTTCAACCCATGATGTAGACAGAGCCGGCATCATGGATATGATGCAGCCAGCCACATGGATGGTTTAGGGTCCCCCAGATATAAAGGGCAGAGATGGAACTTTGAATCACAAGGAATTTTTGAGTCCAATGTCCGTTCTGCATCATGGTGTCCAGCCAGGACCTAAAGGGAGACAGGATGAGCTCTGCAGAGAGAGGAGGGCCTCCCTTCTACCCGAAACACCTCAGTCCTGACCTGGACAGGAAACCTGAGAGGGTTGCAGCAAGTCTGCTCTGTTGTGCAGGTAGCTGCATGCTGGCCCATCCCAGCGTCCTCACAGCAACCCCGGGGGTAGACACTATATTCCCTGAAAGGAGGGCAAGGACTGAAAACTGAAGTGGTAAATAATCCCTCCTCCACCATCACTCCACTAGTGGAAGATCTGGATTCAAACATAGGTTGGCTAATTCTCAGTCTCTGCTCTTCCAACTCACAGCTTCCTGGCAGGCAGACCCACTGGCGATGGGAAGGAGCCGATGGGACCCTGCAGCCTCCTGGCCTAGGCCACTCAGCGCAGCGATCCCCAACCCCTGACTTGTCCTTTCTGGACCAGGGAGGCTCTTTAAAGTGGCTCTGGACCTATCGGGAAGGGTTAGGAAATTCGGGGTTTGGAAAATAATAATAGACACTTGTAAAGTCCAAATCTGCAAAACCGGTACAGCTATGCCAGGAACAGAAGCCTCGTCCCCTCACTTATAAAAGGGAAGTAAGAGCACCCATCACTGTGCAGGACTGCTTTGAGGATTAAAAATTGCTGGCCATGAAAGGCCTTTGCAACGCTAGTGTATTCATATTCTTATCATTAATAATCCACAAACTCTCTCCCCTCTTCTTTTCTTGCTCATTTTCAGTCAATGTGAGGCAAGCAGAGGAGTTGGAAAGGGTATCTGGAGCCAAGCAGAATGATTGGAAATTCTGGGCTCCTGTGTAAAGCCCTGGTGGAGACACAGTGAGAATTTCCTCTTCGCTGAGTTTCCTTTCGCGCCAAAGCCCTCCACATCTTAGGAAGCTTTGTTCAGGGCAAACCTGCAACACTGAAGTCATCAGGCCTGTAATTTACCCCCTACTAGAACATGAGAAAATGTAATCAAATAAATATTATTGTTTTTCCTTCCTTTCTTAGCAAATTACCACCTTCCGCTCCTCTCTTCCCCCGAGCTCTGCAGCCGGGCAAGTCTGGAACTGATCTCCCCACAGAAAAACCTTTTTAATCAAAACGCTGCCATCTGTGAGAAGTTCCCATCCTTAAGCCCAGAAAACCCCTTCAGAAATCAGGAAATTGATGCCAATTTGGCTCCAACTGAAGGTACTCAGTTGGGTTATTAAATCCCACATAGTAATTTGCATGTATGCCATGAAATAGAAATTATCCAACAAAATGTTTTCTGATGCCACCAGGAGTTCTACTTTCCTCTCCCTTGGAAATCTGCAGGAGTGGCACCTTCAGTTGGAGCAGTGTATTAGGGGGAGATGTTGGGGGGGGGCAGGTAGGAGAAAGAAAATGAGGAAAGGAAGGAAGAATACAAATGGGGGAGGGTTTGTTTTTTCTACATACCACATATATCTGTTCTAACGTGTGTGTTTCCTAAATATATACACCAGTGATGTGCCGCTGTGGTTGGCAACTGTTCATATATACGCATGTCCCCAGATACATCCATGTTTTCTAAAACATTCTAATGAGGGTAGATTTCACCAGAGCCCACCATCAGGAAAACAAGTTAACAGTGATGTTCAGCAGAGAGGTGAGGGTCTGCTTTGAGAACTTCATCTTGGTTAGATGCCAAGACAGAGAGCAGCAGTAAATGAACTTGCTTCCTTGTTTCCTTCATTGTTCTCTTCAGCTTCCTCCTTCCTCCTTTATCTTCATCATGCCTTGCTTTCCCTTTTATGTACATCTACTGTGCCTGCATGTATTTCTAATAATATTACAAACACATACTGTTTTTAGCTTTATAAAAAAATGCAGCTTTATGTAGTCTCTATACACTCTTCTTTCACTTAATGGTGTATTGCTAAGATGTATCCAGATTGTGGCATGTCACCAAACTTACTAATTTGGGTAATATTCCATTGTGTCAACATGGCAATTCATTCAGCTACTCACCTTAACGGAAATCTGAGTTGTTCCTTGTTTTTTCTACATTGTGAAAAGCACTGTTAAGACCAGTTTTGTACCATATTTCTCCTATATGCTGGTTCTCTTACTATACATGTAGGAGTGGGATTGCAGAGTGATTGGGTATATGAACGTTCAATGCTAGGAACAAAAGTCTCAAAATTATTGGACCTCAGAGAACCTACAGATTTTTATCTTCTGCAGCACTAGAGATTGCCAGCCTTATAAATGTTGTTAAGCAGATGAATATAAAATGATATCTTGTCATCATGAATTCCATTGCCATCATCACTAATGACTTCAAACCTCTCCAACATGTTTGTTGACTATGTGTGAACTGCCTATTTATGACTTATACTTATTTATCTATTTGTTCTCTTATTTATTTACTAGAGGCTCGGTGCATGAGATTCGTGCACTGTGGGGTGGGGGTGAGGGATCCCTCAGCCTGGCCTATGCCTTCTCACAGTCCAGAAGCCCCACCATCAATCTCCCCAAAGAGGTAGGCCCTGCCCACCTGCCGCAGCCAGCCATTGGGTGGCCTAGGCCTCCTTCTGCTAGGTGATGGTGGGGCCCCTGACCAATCACATCACACCTGCCTTGGCTGGCCTGGTGCCAGTGGGTGTCATAGCATGGTCATTGGTATGGCTGTTTGGTCAATTTGCATATTATGTGTTTATTATTTTAGATAGAAGTTATTTCTTCTTGATACAAATGCTCTATCCCTATGCATTGCAAATATCTTTTTCTAGTTTGTAAATTATTTTCACTTTGAAAGGTATCTTTTAATTAAAATTTTTTTAATATTTAAATTAGTTAAATTTGCCAGTTTTTTTCTACAGTATGTATTTTTGTGCCTTGCTTAATAAAAATCACTCTTACCCCCAGGTCTAAATAATATTTATAATTACTACTAAATATTTTAAAATTTTATTTTGACATTTGTATCTTTAATCCATTTCAGATTGACTTCTGTGTCTGGTATGAGGTAGTGAATACTTTTTCTCTATGAATAACCAGATTTTCCTGCTCTATTTATTAAAATCTCTTCTTTTCCTACTAATATGACTTATCACATCTCTCACTACCAAAACACTTTGTGGGCCTATTTCTATGTTTTCTTTTTATTCTACTGATCATTTTGTCTATCCCAGTGCCAATATCAAACTACCCACAAAGCTATAACATTATAGGAAGTCCTATTCTATAGGACAAGTCCCTCCTCACTGCTTATTGTTTTTTTTTTTAAAAAAATTCTGATAATTCTTGGTCATTAACATTGAATATAAATTTTCAAATTATTTTGCCAAGATATTTCATCAACCTGAAAAATTCTGTTTGTGTTCTCTCTGAAAATGCAATTAATATTTCTCCCAATAGGTTATTGGGAGAAATATTTGTACATTCATGATATTAAGTCTTATCAATAAGCATGGCTTATTTTTAATTTAGAAATTTTAGTACCTCAACACATTTTTAATTTTTTTTCTGAAGACATCATATAAATACAGTGCTGGTTTTGTTCCTGTATGCTTCCTGACCTCTGATACTACTGTAAATTATGATATCTTATTAAATTTTCTAGTTATTTGTTACTGGTGATTTGAAATTCAATTAACTTTTGTATGTACATCATACAGGAAAGACGTATGTAGACAGGAGGGTGTTGCAGGTGCTGTTTTGTTTGGGACTGAATCACTGCAATAGTTAACTAGCACACATATATTCTTCTCAGGCTATCATAAGTACTGGACTTCAATGTTACTCTAATTTGAGTCCTGAGTTCTTCTGGACCAGGCATCAAATGTAGTAAGTTAGAAAAAGGTACTTCTATGTTTTGAGGCAATAGCAATGAAGAAGCAGGAAACCTCTAGTAATTATTTTCTGACTATCTTCTTATACACACACACACACACACACACACACACACACACACACACACCTCATCATCCCAGAGTGTATTATATCTTCCTGCTATTACTTCTACAAGATTACGCTTAGCACAGGAATCCTGCAGTTGTGTGAGTCCAACATCTTGGTTAGACTCAGAACAGACACCTCAACTGATTACTTTCAACTCCTTCATTTCACAGAAGACACTAAAGCCAGAGAAACCATGTGGCTGGCACACAGCCCATTATTGATGGATGCCAGTACTATTTCTTGCCCCAATTGTCCACTGCAAACCAAAGTCACCTTAGAATTATTTTAATGTTCAATTAATTATTATAGGAGGTTCAATATTACAAAAAATTAATGTTTGACTATAATTCAAATAGTTGATTATAAAGGTGAATGTGTCTTTTTAAATATTTTACATCTTTCAAGAGTATTGACCACTGTCCAAGGAAAAATTCCTGGGAAAACTGCATATACCACAGACACAGCTTTCTATGAAACTTCCTGAGTAGTAATAACAGACTGAAGAATCTCCCACAAACTGGGTGAAATTCCAGCAACCATAGTGAGTGCTCATGACCCTCATATGTAGAAAAGCCCTATGAAATACAGACTCTCTACTGTTCACAGGGATGCAACCAATGAGTCTGAAGATTCATTGTGAGCAAGTTACATTTTATCTGGGAAGGAAACAAAGGTTGGAATGAGCTAAAGGCTAACTGAGATGGCAAGATTGACCTCTTATTACTAATATCCTACCATAAGCCCTGTGTCTGAACCATTTCCCCCTTAAGCCAGAGAAAACAAGCTATAAAGGAAAATGTGTCCCAGGAAGGAGGGTTAAAGATAATTTCCACAACAAACACCCAAACTTTGTTGGATGATTTCATCAGCATCCATCTCCAACAGTGAGAGCTCTATAAAATCCAGAAACCAGAGATGGGGGACCAGATACTGATGTTTCTTATGAAGAGAACACACATTTCATCAATAAAAACTAAAAAGGAACTGAGCTAGCCAGATATTCACTCTCAAGCCTCAGTTCTTGTCTTGCACTATCTGTGGGAACATCAAGAAAGACACACTTTCCCTGTATCAGAGGTAGACGTCTGACTACCAATCCCACCCTCCTAAGACCTCCTATCTTCAGTGACTCAGCATTGCTAAGCATTAATATCATCCCAGACTGCTCCGTTGTCTGGTGAACAGTTCAGAATCAGAACCTCAGACAGAGAATCTAAGAAGAAAAGGCACTTTGTGGAGACTTGCCTGGTAAAGTCAAACTCTTTCACAGTGACAAGTAATCCTAGGCCTTGTGGGTAGGACTTTGAGAGTGCATGGTCAGTTTCTTTCTCTTGTTTATCTATGTAAAATAGATTCTATTGTATCTTAGAGCTAGAATGGCTCCTAGAGCCATTTTCCCTTTTATGTGTGAATAAATGGAGCTCCATGGTGATGAAACCATTCATCCAAGGTGACTTTAGTACTAAGAAACAGATCTAAGTTTAGAATGTTTTTTTCATCAGGTGCTGTCTCTGGTTTCTGTTTCATTCACAGAACTTCCATCTTCTTTCCCTTATTTTTACCAGTTCCTCTCATCTTTTTCCACATTTCTTTCCTAAACCCTACACTCAACCACATGGGCAATCTGGATCCATGTGAGGACTCTGCCTCAGTGGAGGAGAAATATCATCAACAACAATTTTATTCATCTGGCATTGTCTTCCTATACTGCCATTTTCTAGACCCAATTCCCATATTCATCTCCATAGGTCTGACCAATGGAGACCTAGATGATTGTCACCTAAGTTGTGTTCATTCCATGTATTCATTTATTCAAGACACATTTACTGAACTACTTGATGCCAATAACTATGTTAGAAGGCTATATCCAGAAAGTGAAATAATTATATAATTTTAAACAAATGAGGAGGTATATTCACACAATAAAATAATACTTAGCAAAAATAAAAGGGGGGGCAATAAATAAAGCAGCAGGGATGATTATAAAAACAACTCATACAGATCAGACATCCACTTTTACTGAAGAACAAACATACTTATGACTACATTGATGTAAAGTTCTAGAAGAGTTAAAACTCAACTATAATGACAGAAAGCAGATCAGTGGCTATCTGGGTGGGGATGAGGAGAAAGAAGGATATTGAGTTGGAATTGGCATGAAAGGGAAATTTCCAGAATAATGGGAATGATCCAAATCTTAGTTGATATGGTGATTATATAAATATAAACACTTGTCAAAACTCAATGGAAAATTTTAATATTGGTCCCACCTCTCCAACTGATATAAAACTAAGACACAGAGGGGTAAAGGGACTTGCACAAAGTCATTAGCAATGACTTAGAGAGGAAGCTAGAACATATCATGTGTCTCATTTAAATCAGTTTTCTTGTTACCTGTTGGCTGCAGGTCTTCAAATGAGGAGCTTGAGCTCACCCAATTTAATGTCACTCTCTTTCATTCTGGTGCTTATTTCCCTAGCACACAATGTGCAACAGTGAAAAGAGATCTACATAAATGGTGTCTCAATGTTGTTGTCATTGTCACTGGTTTTTCAGCAAATACCATAAAAATTTAAAACTAATGTGACCTGGTATGTTCAACATATACATAGAAATATATATATATATATATATATATATATATATATATATATATGCTATTCAATTAATTTAAACTCTCTTCTAAAGTCATCAAAAAACTTCTAGAAGTAAATGTCCCCATGCTGGAGTAGACTTACAGATAACAAGGTCTTAGAATATTGCAAATGACTTTTATAAGAAGACAGCACGAAGAGACCCTCTGGTAAAATTACTTTTTTTAGAATGATAGAATAATGTCTTCAGAACTTAGAAAAAGAGGAAAAACTATTGTCATCAAACTCCTTCAATATATTAAACTGCAAAAAGTAATAAGAACAAGGGGTTTGCAACTAGAGAATCCTATGTTTTGCCTAGCTATCTTCCATTCATATGGAGAAAATAAAGAGAAACACCCCACAAAGGTGTTGTATACTCTAGCCTACTCAACTATTCTCCAAATTATTTTGAAAAATACTCTTCAGCTAAGGGAGAGATTGACAGCAATACAAACATAGTAGGTGACTTTGATACCCCACTGTCACCTCTGGACAAATCCTCTAAACAAAAAAATAGGAAAGAAACATTAATCCTAAATGACTCACTAGACCAGATGGTATTAATTGACATCATCAGAACATTTTACCCCAAAGTCACAGAATATACATTCTTCTCCTGTGCACATGGGTGATTTTCAAAGATAGATGATATGTTGGGTCATAAGAAAAATCTCTTCAAATTCAAGAAGATAGAAATCATATCAAGCATTTTCTCAGACCACAGTAGCATAAAACTGGAAATCAACTATAATAAAAACAATAGAAAGAAATCAAACACATGGAGACTAAACAGCATGCTATTAAACAATGACTGGATAACCAGAGAGATTAAGGAAAAAAGAAAAAGCATCATGGCAAAAAATGACAATGACAACACAACAATACAAAATTTATGGGACACAGTGAAAGCAGTTTTGAGAGGGAAGTTCATAGCCCTACAAGCCTACTGCAAAATACAGGAAACAATGGTAATAAATTTCCGAACCCTACAACTCAAAGAGCTAGAAAGAGAGCAACAAGAAAAGCCCAGTGTAAGCAGAAGGAAGGAAATAGTAAAGATCAGAGTGGAGATAAAAAGCATCGAGACCAAAGAAACAATTCAAAACATCAACAAAACCAAGAGCTAGTTCTTTGAAAGGATAAACAAGATTGATGGACCTCTAGCCAGGCTCATCAAGAAGCAAAGTGGGAAGACCCAAATAAACAAAATCAGAAATGAAAGAGCAGAAATAACAACAGACCCTACTGACATACAAAGGATTATTAAAAAATAATATGAACAAATCTATTCCAACAAATTGGAAAACCTGCAGGAAATGGACATATTCCTAGAAAAAATATAACCTTCCAAAACTCAATCAGGAAGAATCTAAACATCTCAATAGTCCAATAACTATGGAAGAAAGTGAAGCAGTAATCAAAAAGCTTCCAGCAAACAAAAACTTGGGACCAGATGGCTACACAGGAGAGTTTTACCAAACATTCAAGGAAGAATTAAAACCTATCCTCCTCAGACTATTCAAAAATATTCAAGAATAAGGAATGCTTCCAAACACCTTCTACGAAGCTATCATCACCCTAATACCAAAACCAGATAAAGACAACACAAGGAAAGATAATTATAGGCCAATATCTCTCATGAACATAGATGCCAAAATCCTCAACAAAATTCTAGCAAATCAGATCCAGCAGTACATCACAAAGATCATACACCATGACCAAGTAGGATTTACCCCAGAAATGCAAGGATGGTACAATATCCGCAAATCAATAAACGTGATACATCACATAAACAAATTGAGAGATAAAAATCACATAGTCATATCAATTGATGCAGAAAAAGCATTTGACAGAATCCAACACCCCTTCTTGATAAAAACTCTCAGCAAAGTGGGAATAGAAGGATCATACCCCAACATCATAAAAGCCATATGTGATAAACCCACAGGTAACATCATAATCAATGGGCAAAAACTAAAACCATTTCCCCTAAGAACAGGAACAAGGCACGGATGCCCATTCTCACCTCAACTGTTCAACATAGTACTGGAAGTATTAGCTATTGCAATTAGACAAGAAGAAGAAATGAAAGGCATCCAAATTGGAAAAGAAGAAGTAAAGCTGTCCTTATTTGCAGATGACATGATACTGTACATAAAAAAACCGAAGGACTCCATCCCAAAACTAATTGACTTAATAAATGAATTTGGTAATGTAGCAGGATACAAAATTAATGCCATGAAATCTGTGGCATTTCTATACACTAATAGTGAAATTACAGAAAAAGAGACAAAAAAACAATCCCATTTACCATCACACCAAAAAAAATTAAGATACCTAGGAATAAACCTAACTAAGGAGGTAAAAGACCTATACATAGAAAACTACAGGACACTGAAAAAAGAGATAGAGGAAGATGTTTTCAGATGGAAGAGCATACCATGCTAATGGATTGGGAGAATCAACATCATTAAAATGTCCATACTACCCAAAGCAATCTATAGATTCGCTGCACTACCCATTAAAATGCCAACAACGTATTTCACAGAACTAGAAAGAATTCTTCAAAGATTCATCTGGAACAAAAAAGACCCTGAATTAGCCACAGCAATCCTGAGAAAGAAGAATAAAGTAGGTGGGATCTCAATACCAGATTTCAAGCTATATTACAAAGCAGCAGTTCTCTAAACAGCCTGGTACTGGCATAAGAATAGACACATAGACCAAGGGAATAGAATAGAGAATACAGATATCCAACCAAACGACCACACTCAATTAATATTTGACAAAGGAGGCATGAACATACAATGGAGCCAAGATAGCCACTTCAATAAATGGTGTTGGGAAAATTGGACAGATACATGCAAAAAAATGAAACTGGACCACCAACTTACACCAAATACAAAAAAAAAAACCTCAAAATGGATACAGGACTTAAACATTAGATGGGAAACCATAAAAATACTAGAGGAATCCACAGGTAGCACAATCTCAGACATATGCCAAAAGAACTTCTTTACTGATACTGCTCCAAAGGCAATGGAAGCTAAAGAGAAAATAAACAAATGGGACTACATCAAAATAAAAAGCTTTTGCACAGCAAAAGAAACCATCAACAAAACAACAAGAAAGACCACTGTATGAGAGAATATATTGGCAAATGTTATCACTGATAAAGGTTTAATCTCCAACATCTACAGCCAATTTATACAACTTAATAAAAGGAAGATAAATGATCCAATAAAAAAAATGAGCAATGGACCTAAAAATAGAACCTTTTTTAAAGATGACAGAAGGAAGGCCAAGAGACACATGAAAACATGTTCAAGGTCACTAATTATCCAAGAGATGCAAATCAAAACGACAATGCGATACCATCTTACACCTGTCAGAATGGCAATCATCAACAAATCAACAAAGGACAACTGTTGGTGAGGATGCTGAGAAAAAGAAACCCTTGTGCACTGTTGGTGGGAATGCAGACTGGTACAGTCACTGTGGAGAACAGTATGGAGTTTCCTCAAAAAACTAAAAATGGATCTCCCATTTGACCCAGCAATCCCACTCTTAGGAATATATCCTAAGAAATTAGAAACACCAATCAGAAAGGATTTATGCACCCCTATGTTCATAGCAGCACAATTTATAATAGCTACAATTTGGAAACAGCCTAAGTGCCTGTCAGCGATGAGTGGATCAGAAAACAATGGTACATCTACACAATGGAATTCTATGCTGCCATTAAAAAGAAGGAATTCTTACCATTTGCAGCAACCTGGATGGAACTGGAGAGCCGTATGCTTAGTGAAATAAGCCAGTCAATGAAGGAGAAACACCACATGATCTCACTCATTGGTGGATAATAAAGAACATTATAAATTGATGAACAAAAGGATAGACACAGAAGCAGTAAAGCATCAAACAGACTGTCAAATTAGAGCAGCAAGTTTAAGGAGAGGTGGGGTAGATAAGAGATCAACCAAAGGACTTGTATGCATGCATATAAACATAACCAATGAACACAGACACTGGGAGGTTGAGGTATGCCTGGGAGGGGGCAGGGCATGTAACACAATAAAAATAAATAAATAAATAAATAAATAAATAAATAAATAAATAAATAAAAAACAAACTAATGTAATAATTATTGCCAATATAGTGGGAAACAACATAAATGTCAAACATTAATGAATGAGAATATTTAAAATATTATCATCTGCTAGATTTAAAATTACTTCAGAAAGCAATGAATACTTTATAAAAATGGGGGAAAATGTCAAATATTTATTCTGCTAATTGACTTAAAGGTCATGATTTTGTTTTTGTTGCTGTTAGAGAACTAGAGTTTCCTTAATTTTTCTAAATTAAGGTAGTCATCTTTGAAAATAATGTTGAACATGTAAGTTTCAGATCAGTAAGGGATGAATGTATGTGTTGATACAATGATGTGCCAGTCACTATCCTAAGTGCTGTTTGTTAACTCCTCATTATAATTCTGTGAGGTAGGATTACTATTATCATTCCTATATTACAGACAAGTAAACTGGGGGAGGTTGCCTTCATAAGATCTACAATAGTAGATAGAGAAGTTGGAAGTCAAACCAAACAGTCTGGCTCCAATCACATGCCCTTAACCAATACATTACAGATGCTTAGGTAACATACTGAAAAACTGGAAAAGCAAAGAAGAGAAGGGAACAGGGAAAGGGAGAAAAGGAAAGGAGACGGCTTTTCAAGTGCACAAAATATATTAGTAATTACAAAAGAAAAAGAGGAGGAGAAACAGGAGGAAGAGAGAGAAGGAGAGGGCTAAGTTTCTCCAGTAAGAGATAAATATTCTGAGATGATATTTAAAGAGTAACAAAACAAAACAAAAAAAAAAAACCCACAAAACTCTATCCTAATGATATTTATACAACTCCTACATTTTACATGAAATTGTGTCAATACTCATTCTACATAAACTGAAAAGTTAAAGATTTGTATTGCAATCCCACAACTAATCACTAAGCATACTGTGAGAGAGCATAGTTAAAAAGCCAATACATAAATGAAAGGAACATTAAAATGTACCCAAATAATACAAGAGTAGTCATGAAGGTGGAACAGAGAAATAGTATAGCATAGAGAATGAACAGAAAACAAATACTAAAGTGGTAGACATAAATAAACTCCAATTAAAAGTCAGAGTTTGTCAGTAGGGTTACAACTGCAACACCCAACTAAATAGTGTTTATAACAGACATGCTAAAATGGGTTCCATTGAAAATAAGTGGATTCAAATGGATACCCAGTGCAAAGAGTAAACATAAGAAGACTGGGTTGGCTATATTAAATCAGAAAGATAGCTTCGCCCAGCTGGTGTGCCTCAATGATTGAGCATTGATCTGTGAACCAGGAGACCAGAATTTGGTTCTGGTTCGGGGCACATGGCCAGGTTGCGGGCTCATCCCTGTGTGGGGCATGCCAGAGGCAGCCGATCAATGATTCTCTCTCAACCTTGATGTTTCTGCCTCTTTCTCCCTTACCCTTCCTCTCTGAAATCAATAAAAATATATTTTTTAAAAATCAAGATAGCTTCAAAACAAAGAGTATTACCAGTAATTACCAATGATGTGCCAGTCACTATCCTAAGTGCTGTTTGTTAATCCCTCATTATAATTCTGTGAGGTAGGATTACTATTATCATTCCTATATTACAGACAAGTAAACTGAGGGAGGTTGCTTTCATAAGATCTACAATAGAAATATTCTATAATGCTAAAATAATAAATTAATCAGGAAGACATAATACTCACTTGAGGGTATGCATCTCATGACTGAGGGTGAAACTCCATAAAACAAACACTAGCCGAATTAAAGTTAAAAAGACTAGCTAATTCCATGATAATTTCTCTCTCAGCAATTAATAGAATATAAGGAGAAGAAACAGTCAACTTACACAGAATCTAAATGATACTCTATTAGGCTGAGGTCTGGCATTGGTTGGCTGCTGCGGGGATAGCCCAGGCTGACAAAGATGGAGCCTGTGAGCTGAGACTCAGGAAGAAAAAGTGACCATTGCTGATATCTGCCATGGACATGGAGTAGCAGGAGAAGGCTGCCCCTACCTCAGTAAGCTTCTTAATACTGGCTGTGCATGACAATTGCTATATTTGTGGAGCCTTTAAAACATATTGAGTCTTTGCTGCAATTCACCTGTGGGAGAGCCCAGGTTTTGATATTTTTCTGTAATTTCCTCAGATGGTTTCAATGAGCAGTGAGGATTGAAAACCACTGTCCTAAACTGAAGAAGTGGATAGTCCTACTCTGATGAAGAGGTATAAAATATTAAGGACCTTAAATGCATCATTTTATCTAGATATTTCATTTCTAGAAAAATAATAATGATGTGTCCATTAATTTGTATTTCAGAATGTGTTTTGGCTCAATTTAAATAGCAATAAATAGATAGATAGAAAGATAGATCATATATACATATTCAACAATGCAAGACTTATTAAACAAAATAAGAAAGTACAATGCATATCTCTTAATAAGATCATTATATGTATTTTCATATTAAATATGCACATAATGAGGTGAGAATTATATTGCAAAGTGACCTATAAAATTTCTATTTTTGAGAAAATATATGTATACCCATAAAGAAAAAGTCTTAAGATTATGATTCAAAATGTCAATCATATGTATCTCAAGGTAAAGGCATCCTAATCCATTTAAATAATGTTCTTTGGGCTCTTTATTTGTGTAAAATCAATACACACATTTGAGTAATAAAAAATCAGCTAGGAGAGCCACTCCCTCCCTGTTTATAGTTCCTAAGCTGAAATGGGGCTGCCTTCCATGTAGTTGCTCTAATTCCTGAAAGAGGGTCAGAGGATTATCATTCATGCTGGTGGAGGAATTAAGAGGAACCTTAAAACTCTGTGAAAGGCTTTGCACTGCTCCATCACCTGAGGTGAAAAGCAAACAGGGAGGTTCCTTTGATCCATGGCGCCCATTCCTTTCAGCCTCTTTGGGTAAGTCTGGAGAGGGTGAGGCCAGCTGGTCCCTGCATGCTGTCCTTTCCAAGGTTTGGCTGAGGAAATTGGAGCTCCCTACATCTACCTCCAATTATCCTTCCACCCAAGAAGCTCACACCTGTTGACCTATCTTCCAAATGGAAGGAATGTGGGCAGACTCAGCTAGAAAACTTAGAAAGAGGGCAAAGCTCCTCTGGAGCTCTCCACACCTCCCTCTTTCCCACATCACCTCGCCCTTTGTCCTCATGTTCACTGCTTTCAGGACTTCAGATTCTCTGTTCTAAGAACAGAGAATTCTAGATCTAAGAACAGTGGTCTCAAACCATTCTAGTTAAATCACCAGGATTTTCGTTTTGAGGAAAGGACAGAGAAGGTTCACACAAAAATGAATTTCCAATGGAAAAATTTAAGCACCAACATTTTGGAAGGGTTGTGATATTGTGGATCAAAACCCCTAACATATCTGTGCTTCTGCACCTGCAGTCTCAGCAGAAGGAAGTGGGATTGACACCCACAGGGCTAGCTGCTGAGGGGACAGCATCCTTTAAAAATTCCAGGGAGGTTCTTCTAATGATTTCGAGAAACTGAGTGAGAGTGTGTTTTCTAATTGGACTCTGAAAGTGCCACCCAGAACCCTGCATCCTCTCATGCACCCATGTCCTCAGTCAGGCAAAGTAGCCAGATGTTCTCAGTTCTATTCCTATTCTATTCAATTGCCTCCATATCACAGGACCAGCACCAGGGGATGTACTTACTACAAATGCTCTAGGGAATATTTCTAATCAGGTCAGCAGGCAAAGGCTCTGAGGTGCCTGCACTTCCTTCACCACAGAGTAATTGTTTGCTCTTAAAAGGAGTTGTCAAGTACAGGTTCTTTTAGCCCCTCCAGGCTTCCCTGCTGCCAGGATGATGAGTGCTTGTCAGTATCACCTGCAGTGCCTGATTATTTCAGTGCCCCATCACCATACAGTGATCATTTATTACAGGGCAATCTTGTGTGACACAAAATATGGTGCCCTTGTTACTCCTCACTCTCTAGCATGCACTGACAGCAAATGAAAATGACACTACCTGCCAGGACCAGCCATAATTCAGCCTTATTTTCCAGAAAACCTTCATGGGGCACTGTGAAATGATGGGATGTGCACTGTGTAGAGATTACAGAATAGTCTAGCTATGGTGTGTTCAGGTAAAACAGCCCAACAAACCATCAATGCACCCAGAAATAAAAAAAAGAAAAACATTGTTTTTCTGGATATTTTATTCCATACTTAAAGCAAATGAATTCAATGCACCATCCCTCTTTCATCACAACCAAGATGATCAACCTCACCTTCACTGAGATATGTTTGAAAAATAAGAGAGAATACTTCTATATCCTAATCTCATTCTCTGCCATCCCACTAAACAGCTAAAGTGATTTGTATCTGAAAAAGTACTTACCTGCACTAATAAAAGAAAAAGATGCAAATTGACCCTACCTTCACAATGCCCACTAGCTAGTCAGAAGTGAGTATGGAAATTAATCCAACAAAGATGGCATGTTAATTTGCATATGCAGATGCCAAGCAGTGGGGTGTGGGACACTTGTGCCATTGCCATGACACAGGCATTCCATATCACCCTAGCCACTCCAGGCCTCTGGGCAGCATGGGAAGATGAAAAGGCGGTTCCTGCTTGAGCAAAGGCAGTGCCTGCAACCAGCAAAAGGAAAGCCCATTCTTGCATGAATCTTCAGGCTTTGGGCCTCTAGGGAGAATAGTAATTGACAATGATGATAACTGATAGTGATGATCCAGCTCATAGAATGTATTCTACTCTGCAATATATCAAATTTATTTTTCATTTAATTATTACAAGGAATTCCGTGAAATGCAGGTAAATTGTATATTTTTTAGACAAATAGGAGAATCCTAAAATATATACTTTACTTAGCATTGCACAACTTTTGGAAGAGGTGGGGGAGTGGACAAGGATGAGGAACTAAGCCCAGGTCTCCGAGGTCAGCCATGTTTCTAAACTACTTGAAGAATGCAACTTTAGTATTTTTTATTTTACAGATCATGAAGTAAATTCAACATAATTATTATTAAGACAAGATTAGAAAGCAATAGACCTGTACAACATGAAGTAAAATAAAATAAATACTTAAGACAAATTATTTTATACCTATTAAGCAGTGGATGGATTATTTATTTCTGAGTATAGTTTAAACATAACAACTACAATATATCAGTCACTGAGTCAGATATTGAGGTACAAAGATGATCTCAAGGAAATCCCCCCTAGTTAAATATTCTATATAAAAAAACCTAACATGCTAAGTATCCAGTTGTCCAGATGGCCATTCAATCAATCACTGTGTAATATGCTAATGATATGCTAAGACCACTCAACTATTTGTTATGACATGCACTTACCACCAAGGGAAAGACACTCCAACTGCTAGATGATCTTGATGCTAGGGTCTAGCCAATTGGGACTGAACAAGAAGGGTCAGGTGCACCCTAGAGCTCTCCCATGGTACCTCCTCAGCTGGCCAACCTCCTGTGTCCCTCCTGGGCCCTGATCATGCACCAGTGGGGTCCCTCGACCAAGCCTGCACTCTCTCAATTGGGACCCTTCAGGGGATGTCAGAGAGTTGGTTTTGGCCTGATCCCACAGGCCAGGCTGAGAGACCCCCTGGTGCATGAATTTTTACACAGAGCCTCTAGCCCTATATAATAAAAGGCTAATATGAAAATCGACTGAATGGCACAATCACCAGTCACTACGATGCATACTGACCATCAAAGGGCAGATGCTCAATGCAGGAGCTTTCCCCTGGTGGTCAGTGCACTTTCCAGCAGGAGCACTGCTCAGCCAGAAACCGGGCTTACAACTGGTGAGTGCAGCGTCAGTGGTGGGAGCCTCTCTCCCATCCTTGGCAGCTCTAAGGACCCCTCAGAGGATGTCTGCCTTCTGGCTTAGGCCTGATCGCCATGGGGGCATCCCCTGAGGGATCCTGGGCTGTGAGAGGGTGCAGGCTAGCTAAGGGACCCCTGTCCCCAGTGCACAAATGTTGTGCACTGGGCCTCTAGTAAAGTCATAAAATGCATGACCTTTGGTAACTGCCCTTTCGCTTGTCATGTGTACAATATTAAATACCTATGCTGCAATGTGTATCAGTACCTCATTCCTTTTTATGAATGATTACTATTCTATTGTATAGATATACTACATTTTGTTTATTGACATTTGGGTTGTTTCCACATATTGGCTACCATAAAAGAATTTTATTTCTATATGTTAATATCATACATGAGATGGCCAATAAATATATATAAACTACTCAACCTCATTTGTTATCACAGAACTAGAAACTAAAAGCAAAACAAGATAATTTTTCAGTTATCAGATTAGCCAGGACTTTCCTATTCCAATGGCTGTTGCCTGTGAGGGTATGGTCTTCATCATTCACTGGTTGTTGAAGGGCAAACTGGTGCAGCATTATTCTAAACTGGGTTGCTAACATGTACTAAGAGCCCTAACATGTTCATATAAGTGGACCTCCCTAATTATCTGAAAAATGAGACTAAGGATCAAATATGAAACAGAAGAATATTTTATTTGTGAAAATATTTATTTATAACAATGAAATATAGAAAACAAACCTAAATACTCAACAATAATGAATTGTTTAAAGAAGTGGGAAAATAGTTAAAAGGTAGGTAGATTTTTAAAATTATAATTTGAAAGAGTGTTAGTTGTATTAGAAAGTGTTTTTCATATTCAGTTAAAACAGGATAATATAGTTGATTTCAAATATGTGAAAATTTCACAAAACTTGGAATTTGAGGAAATCCACAAAAATGTTAATATGATTTTTTCTCAGAGGGAAGATTATGAATGATTTATATGGTGATATAAATGAAAAGAAAAGAGCAAAAATCTTAGGCATAACTATACTTATTATACTTGAAGTTAAAAAAAAAACAGTTTTTAGGCACATGTGACAACTCTCCTTTTAAATTGTAAATGTTGAGAGGGCAAAGAACTATCTTAAACAGCACCATTTCTGTGCTGGGCATACAATAGATTTTTTTAATTAATAAAAAAGCATTTTCACTCTTATAATAATACATTTAACCCATTTGGCCATGTACTAGTATATTTAGAAGTATTTCCAGTAATAAAATATTCAAGAACAAGATAATGGATGTATAGCAAATTGAACAATCTAAGTCTCTGTAATTCTTTTCAACATAATCATCCCAAAAGTAGTGCCTTGGGGAACTAGGCTGAAATAAGGGTGTATGGGAAACATTAGATGTTTCACGGGAATGAATGTAAGTGGATCCAATGACAGGGGCAAATGGTTGCTATGACACCTAAGGGGTGAAATATGTCCCACATAGGTCCTTTGCCAACACAAGTGTGTTTTTATCATATTTCCATGCATGAAGTGGCAGGTGGAAGAGGGAACTCCAGTCACTGGAGGGAAATTGAATAGAAATGACCTTTATAGTTATGCAACTTTTGCAAGTTGTGAGTTTGTCAAAGCTTTAAATCCATTGCTTCAAACATATTTTTTTCATTATATTTAAACATTCAAGTCCCATTATGGAAAATATACTTCCACATGGTCCTAATTCACTTATACTCAACTTATCAAAACATTATCCCATAAGATTAATTTTAAATCTAGAAAATTATCTGAGCTTCTTGTATAAGGCTGGCATTAGTTCTCCTTATAAACAAGTTCTTTCAATTACCGGTTTTGCATGCCCTTCAACTGTGCATGTGTTTGCTTGACTTGAGTGGAAGTCAACATTGAATACCTTTGAATTTGAGCTGCAGACATTATCCATATAATTCAAACATAAGTATCTGCATGATTCAAATGATCTCAAGTAAATATGGTAAAAATTCTGCACTTAATTTTTTGTTGTAGACACATCAGAGTTGATACTTTTACTCTATGTACATAACAAAGTCACTTTGAGTTACCCTAGTAAAAAATAATAATAGATAAATTAATTATTTTAATAAATTAATTATAAAATAACACAAGCTCGGGCTTGTGTTATTTACACCATGTTTTCATTTAATCCTCATATGATAAAAGGTTCATATTATATTGATCCCATTTGACAAATGATAAAATGAAAGAAAATAATGATATATCCACAAAAAAATGGACTCACACATCAATATTCATAGAAGCTTTATTTAGAATAACCCCAAACTGGAAATAACCCAAATATCTACCAACACTAATATGTGTTACAACATTGATAAATCAACACATTTTATTGAGTAAAGACCCCAGCCAAAAATACATAAATGTAAAATACAAAAGTCATAGAGTATGATTATTTTTATATGACTTTCTAGAACAAGTAAAATTAATCTATTATAATAGAAAGAAAAGAAGGGTACATATTGATTGGGAAGGGACATAAGGGAACTTTAGGTGTGATGAAAATGTTGGTCGTGATGGACACCACCATTTTGATTAAGATGGTGGTTAAATAGGTATATGTGTTTATCAAATGTTTATCAAAACTCAGTGAACTATGCATTTTATGAAAATCATACCTCAAAAGGGTGATGATAGATAGATAGATAGATAGATAGATAGATAGATAGATAGATAGATAGATGTAGGGAGTATCTTTGAGTCAAGCCTTGGGCTGACCTCTGGCAGGGCCACAAAAATAGTCCCAGCCTGGAGGGCAGAACTCTCCTACCATAATTAAGGCTGACTTTGTAGCCCTCCATAATTCTTTCATAATTAGCTAAAGGGCTGTGGCGGGTGTAGCAAGTGTTGCCAAAACAAGAACATTTGTATAGATGTTAATCTACCCTTGTTTTAATCAGATTATAAAATAAAGCATCAGCTTGCAGACGGGGTCTTTCCTGTCTTTATCCAGGTATGGGAGATCCACTAAGCCCCAGCTGTGTTCTCTTGTTTGTCTTTTCTTCAATCCTTCACCACCCCTCCTCAGGTTCACCCTTAGCCATGCTAGCATGGCATAGATAGATAGATAGATAGATAGATAGATAGATAGGTCTTAGTTTGGGGGATTTTAAAAAGTTCATTCATTTTTTCAAGGTTATACAATTATAGTGAAAGTGAAATTTGAACATAATTTGAAAACAGGGAGTCTGACTCCAGTCTGATACTTCACAAAATAATGACCAAGTACATTTGGAAACAACTATATGCAGCACATTTTCTTATGTCCTGTAAGGATAAAAGAAATTCAATTAAATGAGTTAATACATTGCCCTAACCGGTTTGGCTCAGTGGATAGAGCATTGGCCTGCAGATTCAAGGGTCCCAAGTTCAATTTTGGTCAAGGGCATGTACATTGGTTGCAGGCACATCCCCAATGGGAAGTGGCCAGGATGCAGCTGATCGATGTTTCTTTCTCATCTGTGTTTCCAACTCTCTATCTCTCTCCCTTCCTCTCTGTAAAAAGTCAATAAAATACATTTAAACATAAAAATAAATAAATAAATAAATGAGTTAATACATGTAAAGTACTTACTGTAGTCTCTGACATAAAGTAAGAGCTTGAAATTGTGATCATAAGATATGAGCCTTGGCCTCACAGAAATAATAAGATGCCTAGGGAAAGGAGACATTAATTCATAAATGATTAAACAACAATATAAGGATCATAGTTTAGTGTAAGAAATGTCACATGGAACTAGCTAATGCCAAGGCCTAAAATCTCAGTGTCCACAGGTGCAAACAGCTGAACAAAAGTGCAAGTAGGGTGTTGGCAATGGAGGACACAGCTCCAATCCAATGTACCAGCCATGCCACATGAAGATGCTAACCTTGTATTGACAATCTATTTTAAAAGAATTCAGAAATTTAAATGTTTATGTGAAATCTTTCAATTTTTTCATGTTGGCTATTAACTCAATACTTTAAAAAGTGTATGACCTTTGGGTTATGAGCTACAAAATGTGGCCTAAAGCATAATCTTAAGATACTCTTAGAAGACATCTAAATATCTGTCCCCCATATTACTCTCCTGTCACCTCAATCTTGAGGAGGGAATCCGGCCCAGAGAGTTAAAGTCATATGTCCAAACAAAATCACCCAACTAGTTAGAGGTATAGCTGGGAATTCAAACTAAACTACACAGACTTCAGTGTTGAAACAATGGCAAAGCTCACCCCATCTCTGTGAGTTTGGTCTCCTTGGGCTGGACTACAGACAAAAAGGAACTGAGCTTGGAGTACAATTTGGATAGAAACAGTCCAGGTGAGGGGAATGTCATCGTAAAATAAAACTCAACATGTGTTCAATGGACTTTAAGGTCATTCTAGTTTGAGATGGGAAGTTTTGAAATGGCCGAGTGAGGGTCCTAGGAGCCAAAGATGTTTTCTATTTTATGCCTCTCTCTCCATAGGGGCATAGAAGGTCCCTAGGGCAGAATGGCATAATGAGAAGTGAAAATGCATTTTCCCAAGGGCAGGATGATACAGTATTCATCTCTGCTGTCAAGAGATTCCATCACCCATACCCCTTCCCTTTTGCACCCAACTTTCCTATCTAGGGGAAGAGAAAAAGGAGGGGACAGAAACAGAGGAAGTATAATAACTAGAGAATTAGCAATAAACTAGGATAATATTTCAATCAAACTCAAGGAACCAGATTCAACCCAAAGTTTGCTCCTCCCTCCCCCACCACCAAATTTAGTTGGGTTCTTAAAGAAGCAATTTTAGAAGCATATTTGTAAGATATCCTAGCTGAGTAAATTGTGACCCTATTCCAAACATTTCAATTACAGATATAAGCAGAAATAGAGATTAGTACGTCTAGATGTTCTTTATTTCATAAGTACATTTGAATATTCATTCAACAAATATTTGTTGCATGTTTAATATATGCCAGAAACTATGTTAAACCATGGGGATTCAATGTTGATTTAAAGTAGACATGTTCCTCTTACTAATGAACCTTAAATTCTACTCATGGAAATAGGTAAAGTATTAATCACATCCATCAAATAAATGTAACGGTATAATATGATAAGAGCTATAAAGAGTCATTGCATGGGCTCTGAGAACAATTGGTAAGAGGATTGAACCTAGTCAAGGAGATCTAGGAAGACCTCTCTGAAAAGTAGTGTTTCAATTGAACCCTCAAAATTCAAGAAGGCACTTTAAAAGCAGTAATAATAGAGAATTCAGGCAGAGCAAACAGCTGTTGATATGTGCAGAATAAAACTCATACTGGCTTACAAAAGAAGATTATTGAATTTTTAGAATTTTCTCAAGTCATTTGATGTTGTCTTGGAAATATTTAACCATGAACACTGGTAAAGGCTACAATACAAGGTGTTTTGTTTTGTTTGTTTGTTTGTTTGTTTGTTTTGGTGAGAGTGCTTAGATATTTTACAGGAAAACTGATTTCTTTTCTTTGTATTTTTTGTTGTTATTATTAATCCTCACCCAAGTATACTTTTTCCATTGATGTTCAGAGAGAGAGAGGAAAGAAAAGAGAGAGAGATGAATGTAAGAGAGACATCCATTAGTTGCCTCCTATACTCACCCTGATCAGGGGATCAAAACTGCAACCTAGGTATATGTCCTGAACAGGAATTGAACCCACCAACTTTTAGTGTATGGTACGATACTCCAACCAACTGAGCCCATGGTCAGGGTGAGAAAGCTAGTTTTTAAACAATTGCCAGCACACTATCATGAAGTATTGTAGTCAGAGAGAAGAGAGCTGATATATTGGACACAAAGAAAATCAAGCGTTAAGAGCAAAATACAAGGAGGAGAGTGATGTGTGATGAGCAGACTGTTAAAGAGTGGCTGGGCATGCACAGTTTTGAAACCTTGTTAAGCAGTTTAGTTTTTATTTTAAGAGAAATGGGAAGCCATTTAAGTATTTATAAACAGGATAAATAATTTAAGCAAATTGTGATTTTGATAAGAACCATCTGGGTATTTGGAGACTAGATTGCAAGAGGGCAAGAGAAAATGTGGTTGACTAATTATAAGACAATTAGAGGCCTGCTGCATAAAATTAGTGCAAGGGGCTCAGCCCTCGCCACTGTAGTGGCTGCCTAGGTCCCACCACCCCAGTTTCATCCAGAAGGATGTCCAGAAGGACATCTGGTCTAATTAACATATTACACTTTTATTATTATAGATAAGTAGTCCAGGAAACAGATAATAGTAGCTTGGACTAGAGTGTTTCAATAGAAATGAAGAGACATACAAATTAAATACGTTAAATTGCTATCTCAACAGGATATGGTTAAGGACTTCATATGGGAGTGAACTGTTTTATATATATTTTTAATGGGATGTATGCTCAAGACCCTTCACAAAGATAGAAAATGTTGGAACAGGATCAACATTTTTAGTGTCAAGGAGAAACATGTGAGTTGTTTGGGGGCACATTTGGTTTGATAATTTTGAGACACCCAAAAGGGCCTGAGAGATGAGGGGTCTGAACTGGAGGTATACATTTAAAAGTTTTATTTAAGAAATAAATGGAAATTTGGGTGTTGAATAATGTAGTAAGAGTATGGAGTGATAAGAGAATAGGACTTAAAATTGGAGCTTTAAGGAATTTCCAATTTTAAAGACATTGTTGAGGAAGATGAGCCTGAAGAGGAGGCTGAGAAAAAGCAATCAGAATTGTGTGAGCTTCAATAGCAAGTTGCTCACAGGTTAGCATGAGCCACTACTGGTCTGTCAGAGCCCAAGGGCAGATTGAAGAGAGTAAATAAAGGAGTATGGGGACAGGAAGTCTGAACAACACTTTTGAGAAGGTTTGGTTGAGGTGAATAGAAGTAAGATCCAAATGGCCATCTGTTTGTTTTTTTGTTTGTTTTGTTTTTAGGTGAAGAGATACTAAAAATACTAAGAATATAAAAACACTGGGATAGCCCACGTTGAGAAGGATAATCTTAATATATGAAAAAAATAGGGTAGTCGAGATGAGGGGCTATACCCCCATAAGAGATCCCAGAGCCTGTGGTACTGAGGGAAAAGAAATACCTCTGGGTTGAGACTATACTGGAAACCGTATTTCTAGTGGCTTCTATTGCATCATAAAGCTTATAAATTAAATTGCTACATCTTCATCTAGGAGAAAAAACTGCAATAAATTCCCCTGTGGTTTCCTACTGAAACATTTCTAAACCCATCATTTCAACTGTTATGCATGTTGAATTTCTCTGGTCTTAGAGCAGAAATTAATGATCTGATACAACCATGCATTTCAATGCATTTCCTGAATATGTATTGGGAAGTCAATACATATTCACTCTGCTTAGCACAGGGAATTTAAAGATAAACAATTCACCCTCTGTCCTGAAAGAGTTAATGGAATAAAAATATTTATACAGCCGAAACTGGTTTGGCTCAGTGGATAGAGCGTCGGCCTGCAGACTGAAAGGTCCCAGGTTCAATTCCGGTCAAGGGCATGTACCTTGGTTGAGGGCACATCTCCAGTAGGGGGCGTGCAGAAGGCAGCTGATCAATGTCTCTCTCTCATCGATGTTTCTAACTCTATCCCTCTCCCTTTCTCTCTGTAAAAAATCAATAAAATATATTTAAAAAAATTATACAGTTAATTATAATATGACTAGAGACCCAGTGTGTAAAATTCATGCACAGGTATGGTCACTAGATCTGGCCTGCAATCAGAGCCATTTTCCCTGGCTGCCTGCAGCCACCCACTCCCAGTTCCCCATTTGCTATTGGGCAATTGGAGCCTGCTAGCCAAGGAAAGGGACCGAGAGGTGGTCAGTGTGCCTCATAGTGACTGTTCAAGTGGTTGTTCTGGTCATTTCACTGTTAGGGTCAATTTGCATATTACCTTTTTGTTATATAGGATAGAGGCCTGGTGCATGGGTGGGGGCTAGCTGGCCTACTCTGATGAGGAGCCCAGATCAGGGTGGAGGGGTCCCTCCTGGAGGGTGGGGCTGACCTGGGTGAGGGACCATGGTCATTCTGATCTCTGGTCATTCTGGTTGTTCAGCCATTTTGGATGCTGGGCTTTTATTATATAAGATTGAAAAAGCATAGCAATAGAAATATAGACAAAACTGAAGTTTCCCAGAGGAGGGAACTAGCTGGTTACAGGGCCAAGAAAATGATCCTGTTTCTAGATTCCAATTACAATGCCTTTTTCACTATCCATATATAATATTACTCTTATTATTCCATAAGAAATATTAGATATATGAATTTATTTGTGTAACCCTCAGAGATAATAAAATCTTTCAGTCTTCTTGTTAATGCATTACCATCACTAATCCAAGATCAGCACTCATATATAACTACTGGCTGAGAACTATATGATTTTGATTCTCATATAAACCACTCATTTTCATTTAAACATCAGTTTGGAAATCATTAAATAGTAGATGGCCATCATCCCATATCCATTATTCACTAGAACAATTCCACTTTAGCTATGTCCATATAAAGCCACAGAGTTAACTACGATTTTGTAATTTTGTGTGCATTTGTTTTTGTTGTTACTGCCTTTGATACATTTCTAACCTACCAGTTTAAAGTAACCAAATGCTTGGCCATTTTTTGTTCTCTAAGTTTAACTGATACTAAAGGTTTAAAAAGTAAATTTTAGTCATTCACATTTTGGCATTATATGGAGTAAAATATGCGTTAAAATGGATTCTAACCTCCTTTATTTTTTTTTTCAGAAATTCATCAAATATTTACAGAAGACCCACAATTGCCTGGGATAAACAAATTGTATCCTGGGTAAAAACAAAGGAGACTATTTTGGTTCTCAGGAACTTGTGGTATAAATCTAGATATTTTATTTTGTACCTTTCCAGACCTTTCATTTTTATTTCAAAACAGTCACCAGCACTTTTACTGGGGAAGAAAAATAAATCTTTCTAGAACAACAATTGTCTACAAAGAAGGGTATCATGCTCACATTCACATGAATTTTTTCTGAAACTTCTAGTATCTAACTCATTGACTCTCTTTTGAATTTTCTCCTGCTTGGCACAGGAGGAACCGGGGGTTGGAGGGAGGCTGTTGCACTATTTTCTTTACTTGGATGAGAGAAGAATTTTGCTTAACTCAGATGGGAGAAGTATGTGGTGAGTGAATGAGTTATGATAGATTTGTGAATCTGTACCCTTCACAAATAACCTACCGCCTGCCAATTAACCGGCATCACACCAAGTACCCTGGCCACTGAGAAATTTTCAATTTTGAGAAGAAAATGATGGAAATAGCAACATGTCATGAAATTTATGCTAACCAGGTATATGAGCAGCATGCAGTGGAAACTCTGAGAAGATGACATGCCCTCCGACCAGAGGGTTCAGGAAAGCTCCTTGGTGGTGTTTGGGGAGGAATAGGATATAGACATTTGAAAAACATGGGAATGACTTTCCAGAGTGGCGCTCCTGTCTTTGCAGAAGTTATAAAAATTGGAAATCACATGGGAAATACCACTGCATTAACTCACATAAGAATGCCACTGTTGTGTTTTTTTTGTGTGTGTGTGTGTGTGGTTTTTTTTCTCCAATTTGGGAACCACTGAAATGTGCCCCTGTTGATGACTGGATTTAGAATAATTTGTTGTAGCAAATTAGAACCACAGACTCCAAATTTCCTCTCCTGGTTGTTATGACTGAGGCCTCTCTCAACAGCCAAGCAGGCCTCACTGCAACTTTCTCTGCTCCTCACCAGTGCCCAGGAGGGTGGGCAGGGAGAGAGTGCTGCTGTCCTACAGGAAAGAGCTAGATTCTAGGGGCAAAGTACACAACCTCATCAGAGTTGAAGGGAACCTGCACCAGGCAAATCTTATCTTGCCCCAGGCCCAGGTCCTGAGAGAAACAGTCATGCATCTCACTTAGGGAAAAAGGCAACAAACCAAAGAAAGAGATTAATTTTTTGAAAACCAAGTGCTAACGTGACAGTGGTTTTTCAAGAGTGCCTTGAGCATTAGTAGGTCATTAAATCTTTGCCAAGAGGCCAGGAAAAAGTAAAAGAAGGATAAAAGTGATCAGGGTGCTGTTTAAATTCACACAGCATGGAATTTAATCAAATCACAGAACAACAGCAGTGATGAAGGAACCACAGGCCCTGCTGAGGCTGGAGGCCCCTCCACAGTGTCTCAGGACAAAGCTCTATTCTCTCGCTGTCTCCTGAAGAAGGCAATTCACCAGAAACTGTATGATTCTCCTCTGAATTTTGGTTTTACTTTTATTATTTGAGAATATCAAAGTTTGATCTTCTTTCCAATTTTCTTCAGAAACTTAAAAACTGGTTTTTTTTTTGAGCCTTCCAGATATATCTTCTTTAGGTTGTTCTTTATATAAAATGGTTTCCTCAGCTTTTGCTCACATTGCAGGGTCTCAAGCCCCAAGTCATCTTCACCAGCCTGGTCCTGCCCTTCCCTGGAAGATGCCCAGCAGGTCTGAAATGCACATGGTATATTTCACCCAACAACACAGAGTAATGAGTTCCTGTTACCATCACTTGCAAAACTTGTCATTTTGTGTAAAGTAGCCAAAACATATTAGTTAGAAAAGCAAACTTATTTTGTCAACACTTTTATTTTTCATTCTGTTGTTTTTTCACTTTTATTTTCTATTGGTTTCAGTTGTAAGCTTGGTGGTTAGACAATTATATGCTCTACATAGTTCTTCCTGATGTTTCCTGTACCCACCTGGCATCATGCATAGTTACACAGTATGATTGACTCTAATCCCTATTCAGCACTCTACATCCCCAGGAGTATTCTGTAGTTACCAACTTCTGCTTCTTCACACCTTCACCTTTCACCCAGTCCCCAGTGCCCTCCCCTCTGGCAGCCACCAGGTTGCTCTCTGTATCTATGACAGCACTAGTAAATTCACATCAATCCAATTTTCGGTTATTTGCCACAAGTGAAAGGGAGACAAAAGTGATGTGAAATTTGGCCATGTGTGAAATGCTAGTGTGACATGAAGGGAAGGCCCTGCAGCGGAGCCATGCCTGTGCACATAGAAGCACATGCTGCATGTCCACACATTGCCCCTTTCCATTCACTTAGGTAGAGGCCCAGGATCTGGTTGGCCTGGAGGAAAAGTAAGGTGGATCATTCACTCTGCTGATTCCATCCTTAAAGTTCAATGATACTTTATAGAGAATATAAATGTCACTCATAAACTTTTGGATATAAAAAATAAGTAAATAACCCTTAAAATTTCTATAATTGAACTTAATAAAATTATCAAACCCCTGTCTGGTGATGGGAGAAAATGAAACTTTCACTTCAAAGTAAACTCAGTCGCTTCTAGACTATGTATAATTATTTCTGGACAAATACTCAATCCAACCAGAATTTTCTCCACCACTCCTGGCCTCTCCCTTCTCACTGTCAGTGATTGATGTTAGCAGTTGGCTGGAGAAGTTGCCTCATGTTGCCACCATCTCAGTTGCCACAGGAATCCCATACTGTTGTGATTCTCATGTTACCGGGAAATGAAGAGACTTCAGTTCTTATCTTTTTATTTTTATTTTTTTAATATATTTTATTGCTTTTTTACAGAGAGGAAGGGATAGGGATAAAGAGTTAGAAACATCAATGAGAGAAAAACATCAATCAGTTGCCTCCTACACACCTCGTTCTGGGGATGTGCCTGCAACCAAGATACATTCCCTTGACCAGAATTGAATCTGGGACCTTTCAGTCTGCAGGCTGACGCTCTATCTAATAAGCCAAACTAGTTAGGGCCTTATCTTCTTGAAGGAAAGATTTCAGTCAATAGACAAAGTGCAGCAAAGAAAGCAAGAATGGATTGGTTGCATCAAAAGCACCCTAAGGACAGTGGAACAAGGAAGGTTTCAGCATAGAAGAAGCGTCAGTGGAGCCCAGGCTGGGCTGCTCTGGCTCACTGAGAAGTCAGAGAAAAGGGGGCCTTGGAGACAGGGGGTTAGTCCAGGATGAGCTGCCACTCAGCACATTGCTCCTCTGAGAGCATTGCGAGTCTCATGGGGTCCCTTAGAGTTTAGGAGATGTGTACCTGTTGGGGAAGTATAGGAGAGAAGAAAAGGCAGGAATGTGCTCCCCAGAGGGTGTGCACTGGGACCTTTGTCTTGAGGGTTTTTATCTCTCTCTTGCAGGCAGGAATCTTAGTGGAGTCCTTAGAAGGATCCCAATAGAATATTCATTAGTTTTCCAGATGTGCTTTTTCAGGATGGTAGACTCTGCTGATTGGTCAGCACCAGGTCTAGGGGCCACTAATCAGTGCAACTGGTCCTGGGGCAGCAACTGTCACTTGTCTTGCTGCCTTTCTGGGCCTAGAGCTGAAATACAACTGACGCCTAGATGTTATCTTTAGGAAGAAAAGAATAAGGGGTGTAAACTGTATGACTGGTGATATGCAAGGGGACGATAGGTTACCCTGGAGACGAGGTCCTTGTTTTCCAAGTTTTGTCCATGTCTAGGCACTTGGGGCTTTCTATCCTGGTGACCTTCTGTGCCTGGTCCATTGTCCTTGCTCTGCTAATGAATGCCTACTATATTCCCATCTGTGCTTTGTGTTTGGCCTCTACCCCACCATTCAGCCCTCTCTGATACCAAGTCTACTCTATTTCTTCATCCCAACAGGGAGATCTGTGCATATCTACTAATCTGTCCTCCTCAAACTCTCCTCCTGGAGTGGCAGGAAATTCCCATGTCCTCTCTCTACAACTCTGAGGTCATGGGAGACTGGAGGACAGAATTTACACTAAATGCATTCTTCCTGAAGAAACCAGGCCACATCATCATTTCTGTTTCTCACAAGCTTAGAGAAGGAAGGCCCATTAGAAGGCTCCTGGATTTCCTGGACTCAACCTGAGATAAAAGGAGGAACAGGCTTCTTTTTCTATGTGGCCGCCCCCCCCCCCATTTCTCTCAGGATTCTTGGTTTTCCCCTGGAGAGCAAAGGGATTTGTATGTGGTCCCTTTTCACATACAAAAGGGACCTAAGTGTTAATTGTACCCTCTCTCATCTCTCTCCTACTGCCTACTGCTACCCTGTACTGATTGGGGTTTGGAACTCTCCTCCATCCCTGTGCACTGCGGTTTATGGAAGAAATTCTATCCTCCACATCTAGCAGATCTGGAGCCATTTGGGCTTCAGAAACACGCTCTTTAAATGCTAAGTTCTTGGCACAGAAAGCTCCAGCTTCCAAGACCATGTCTCTATTACTAATCGTTATAAACGCTCAGAAACTGAACTGACTTCTGTATTTTGGGGAAGTGTCTGTCTTTATCTTAAAGAAATGCAGTTACTGAGTCAAGAGAAAAGTCCTGAGACAGCATGATCAGGACAGGAGAGAAAGACCTTGATTATCATCCAGGGTCTTCACATCTTCATACCTGTGTTATTGAGAGCTGATTTATTGATTCAGTAACATGGGTTTCATATCCAGTTATCTATCTTGTAACAAAATATAACAGTCTATAAGTTAGTGAGGTAATCATTCAGGGTCCTAGTGAGAAATATTCACCCCCAAATGGTTCCAATGAAGACAGTCCAAGGAAGGACTAGTTATACAGGTTTCTATTGGTAGATGAAACCAGTGAGGGGGGTTGAGGTCCCCAGAGACTAACAACAGTGGAAGTCATTACCACACTAGAGCTGAAGAACAACTAACAAAAGGGGTAAGGAGTGTACCGATGGCCAGGCAGTTGCCATGAAGGAAGAGCCACTCTAGAGGAGGCATGAGTGAGGGAGAAGCCACTTCCAGATACTAAACACAAAGCAAGAAAGAGAAAGAATTAATCGACTTCATTCTCCTCTTATCCTCCTGTCTCTCCTGCCTTCTGTGGACCAAGCACAGCCTGCATGCAAGCCCAGGTGAGATTTCTCAGGACTTGAACTTTGAGAGCACAGAGAAGGTTACAAACTAGGTCTTGAAGGAGAAAAACAAAACTAGTGAGCTAGTGGGTAACATTTAATAATCCATTTTACTTTATTTTAAACTTTTTAAAAATTGATTTATTTTAGAGAAAGAGGAAGAGAGAGAGAGAGAGAGACTGACCTAGTGTTCCACCTACCCACACATTCATTGACTACATCCTATATGTGGTCTGACAAGGGATCAAATTCAAAATCTTAGCATATTGGGGCAACACTCCAACTAACTGAGCTACCCAGCAAGGGCCAACCCATTTTAAATCCTTGCCTTCCTGCCCCTACCCTCTCCTGAGTTCATCTCAGTGGCTTAAGTAGAAAGGTTGTGAGTCATTAATTCTGAGCCTTTGTCCAGATTAAGGTGGGGCACCAGTCACTGTTTCAGTTTTTCAGATGTAGGTTTCAGAATAGGCATATGGCCCAATTCCAGTCAGTGAAAAAAGATGAAAGGTCAGCTGAAATGTGCCTGAAAAATACTTCCCCACTCCAAAGGAAAGATAAGAAGATAAGACCTTTCTTCTTTGGGTATTGTGTATCTAAGTATGATGCTCTGAACTTTCTCTGCCATCTTGTCCCAGCCTAGAGAGAAAACCAAAGCCAAGGATGCCAGACCCTTGGCATCTCAGGATAGTCTAAATTTGGTTTCAACCAATCCTGACATCAACCAACCTCAATGCCCATTCTACCTCTAGACTTACTGTTATATGATAAATGAAATATCTGTACTGCTTAAGCAGTTTGAATCGGAATTAAAGCAAAAAGCCTATACTAATCATATGCCTAGCTTTGACATATATATTTTTTTCTTAATGATGGTGGAATAAAGAAAAAGATGGGGACACTGAAAGCACACAAAACAAAAATACAGATGTGAAACCACATTAAACTGAAAACTTTGTATAGCAAAACCATAAACACAATAGAGTGAAAAAGTAACCAAGGGTCCTGGCTGGTGTGGTACAGTTGGTTAGAGCAATGTCTCATGCAGTGAAGGGTCATGTGTCAATCCCCAGTCAGGGTAGATACAGGAGGCAACTGAATGATGTTTCTCTCTTACATCAATATTTGTCTATCTCTCCCTCTTCCTTCCTCTCTCTCCAGAATCAGTGGGAAACATATCTTTGGATGAGGATTAAAAAAACAACTCAGAAAAGGGAGAAAATATTTTCAAACCATATACCTGACAAAAATTAATTTATAAAATATATAAGGAACTCCTACAACTCAGTGACAACAGTAAAAAAATTAATAACCCAATTTTATTTTATATAGATTTTTATTAATTTCAGAGAGGAAGAGAACAATAGAAACATCAATGATGAGAGAGGATCATCAATAGGCTGCCTCCTGCAAGCCCCCTACTGGGGATCGAGACTGCAACCCTGGCATGTCTCCTTGATCAGATTCTAATGTTGGAACCTTCAATCTGAAGGCTGACACTCTATGCACTGAACCAAACTGGCCAGGGCAATAACCCAATTTTAAAAATGAGCCAAGGACTGAAATAGAAATAAGACATACAATGACCAATATGTACATGAAAAAAAGTCCAATGTCACTAATCATCAGAGAAATGTAAACCAAAAACACAATGAAATATCACCTCAGACCTGTCAAGATGACCATGATAAAAAAATCAAAAGACTAAAGGTGTTGGCAAGTATGTGAAGAAATTGGAACTCTGGTGCACTGTGGGTAGCAATGAAAACAGTCACTATAGACAGTAGGACTACCACCCGACCCAGCAATCCGACTTCTGGGTATTTGTACAAAAGAAGTAAAATCTGGATCTTTAAGAGATATTAGCACTTCTATGATCATTGGTGCTGTATTTACAATAACCAAGATGTGGGGGGAAAAAACTTAAAATAAGCAATCAACAAATAAACAGATCAAAAATGCATATATACATGCAATAGAATGATAATCAGGACTCACAAAAGAAGGGAATTCTGTGGTATGCAACAATTTGGATGAAGCTTGAGGACATGATGGTAAGTAAAATAAGTCAGTCACAGAATAACAAATACTACATTATTCCACCTATGTGAGGTATATAAAATAGTCCAACTCGTAGAATTGAGAGAAGAATGGTGGTTGCCAGGTGCTGGGGAAGAGTAAAATGAGGAGTTATTAATTAATAGGCAAGTTTTAGTTAAAGAAGCTGAATAAACTCTAGAGACTTTCTGTATAGCAATATACCTATTGACAGCAATAATGTATTGTGTACTTTAAAAGTTGTTAAGAGGGTATATTTTATGTTAAGTGTTCCTATCACAATAAAGGAGAGAAAGATGATGGGTTGTTAGTAAGGTAGTATAAAAAATAAATAAAATATAAAAATAAAAACCAAATCGATACATACACTAGACTCAAGAAATGACTGTATTAAATCATGTGTACATTTTGTTATTACTAAAAATACGAAGGGGAGGAGCTCTCATTCAGATGTGACAAAGTATGTTCCAAGACAGCAATTTTCAACATTGTGCCACAAGAATTTTTAAAACATGCAATACCTGTCTATGTAGTCAAAGGCACTGACTTTTTTTCTGTTAGATTGTCAAATAAAAAAATGACAACAGCAGAGACCGGTCTGGCTCAGTGGATAGAGCATCGGCCTGCGGACTGAAAGGTCCCAGGTTCGATCCAGGTCGGGGGCATGTACCTTGCTTGCGGGCACATCTCCAGTGTGGGGTGTGCAGGAGGCGGCTGATCAATGTCTCTTTCTCATTGATGTTTCTGATTTTCTATCCCTCTCCCTTCCTGTCTGTAAAAAAATCAATAAAATATATTTTTAAAAAAATGACAACAGCCAATTCAACAATAGCTGCTTGGTCTGAATGCCCTGTCTTAAACCATAAATATATAGGTCACATAATAGTTATATTTTATTGTTCATGTAGCATAATAATATTGCTGATTGGTTAATTCTTAGTTCCAGAAATCCTTACATACACTGATAGGCATCTGATTTTTTATTTTATTTTTTTAAATATATTTTTATTGATTTTTTACAGAGAGGAAGGGAGAGGGATAGAAAGTCAGAAACATCCATGAGAGAGAGACATCGATCAGCCGCCTCCTGCACACACTCTTCTGGAGTTGTGCCCACCAGCAAGGTACATGCCCCAGACCAGAATTGAACCTGGGACCTTTCAGTCCGCAGGCCAACACTCTATCCACTGAGCCAAACTGGTCTCAGCAGCACCTGATTTTTTAAAAAATAACCTTGGGGCAAAAATGGTAGGTATTATTATTATTATTGTAAATCAATCAAAATTATACCTATTTTTTAATCAGATTGGCAAAAACTATATATTTTGGTGTGCCTCAGAACTTTTGTAATTAGTTTATGTGTGCCACAAGATGAAAAAGATTGAAAAATCACTATTCTATGATAATGACTCAAATTAAAAAGTATAGAGCTTGGAATTATTCAGCCTGTAATCCCAGCTCCACTCCTGCTGGGGTCTGAGACCTTAGGTAAGTCAGAGAATATTGCTGACCTCTGTTTTTTGTCTATATATCAGTAATAATAATAACAGTTAGAGTAAGGCATTGTTATGATTAAATGGCATAATACATGTAAAGCGCCTAGCAGAGTTCTTGGGAGGTAGAGTAAATTACTCCATATATGTTGGTTTCTATCATTAGTATTTTAAAGAGATTTGGTGAGAAGTGAGAACTTATTACCTAAGTTGACTGCATGCCCAATAAGGAAAATAAGTACTTTGTTAATTAGATAGAGAAAAGAAAAAGTTAATCTGAAAAAACACAGGTCTTTGGGGCATACATCCATGTTTGCTACAAAAAATAACAAGTTATAGTGGACGTAGAAAAAGCTGGTGTATTCCACTTGTACACATGGCAGAGAATATTTAAGTTGAAAAGCATAAGATATGAAGATACCTTATTAGTGTTTCTATTTATTTAGTGTAAGCTACATTTTGGAATATATGTTGGCTTTACTTTATAATATAAGTCTTAGTCTGAAAATTAAATAGAGTTTTTGGCTTGTGGTTTTATTCTACAAATTCTGTATCCCATATTGCTCTTGGATTTTCTTATCTCCTAAAATGTTGGGCTGCATCACATTCAAAATGAAAGGCCACAAAAAGGGAAAAAAAATAAACTTTTCCAGTTTCCTGAAACCTAGGATCAGCACAAATGATGACAAGCTCATGCACAAGACAACCTATACAACTACATGTTTCAGCCTTATCGAAAACTCTCAAGACTTTAGCAGCACTTATTAATACAAAGGAAAAGAACCCAAGTGTCCATTGATGGATAAATAAACAACATGTGATAATCATACAATGAAATATTATTCAACCTTTAAAAGGAAGGAAATTCTGACACATCCTACAAATTGAATGAACCCTAAAGACATTATACTAAGTGAAATAAGCAAATAACAAAAGGACTAAGACCATGTGATACCTTTTATGTGGTACCTGTAGTAGTCAAATTCCTAGAGACAGAAAGTAGAATTGTGGTTGCCAAGGTAGAAGGAGAGCGAAATAGGGGGTAGTTTGATAGAGTTTGTTTTGCAAGAAAAAAAGAGTTCTGGTGATTAACTGCATGACAACATGACTGTATGTAACACTACTGAACTGTATGCCTAAAAATAGTGCATTTTAGTTATATGTCTTATACCAAAATGAAAAAATAAAAAATAATTTTAAAATGAGGAAAGAAAGAAAATTACTTTAAAGAAAATATTACAGAAGGAAGTATACAACTCTCTATAATTATTTCTAGAAGATAAAATCAAATTAATACTTTCTAACTTAATTCTATAAAACCAGCATTATCCTAATACCCAAACCATACAAAAACATTACAAGAAAAATACAGACAAATATCCATCACTACATAGATGTCAAAATCTTCAATAAAATATTAACAAATCAAATCAAACAATCTATAAAACCAAGTATGATTTGTCTGTTATCCAAGTCTAGTTCAATATCCGGAAACTAATTAATATAATCTGTCATATCAAAATGCTAAAGAACAATTTAATAATTATATCAAGTGATGCAAAAAAATATTTTACAAAATCCAACACTTAGTTATGACAAAAAAAACTCTCAGTAAAGTAGGAATAGAGACTTGCTCAACTTGATAAAGAGTATCAATAAAAGACCTATAGCTGACACCATACTTAATGACTTCATGCTAAGAAACTTGAAGTTTTCCCTCTAAGATCAGAAGCAAGGCAAGGATGTTCCTTCTCACCACTCCTTTTCAATATCATACTGGAAGTTTTAGCTAATGCAATCAGAAAATAAAATGAAATAAAAAGTATCTAGATTATGAAGGAAGAAATGAAATTGTCTTTATTTACAGAGGACATGATTGTCTATGTAGAAAGTTCAAAAGAATGACAAAGCTCCTGAAATTAATAAGGGAGTATAGCAGGGCTTACAGGCCCCAAAGTTACTAATATACAAAGCCAGTTGCTTCCCTATATGCCAGCAATGAACAAGTGGAATTTGAAACATAAAACTCTAATGGAAAATATAATAGAATAAAACCAATGGAACAATATTCCTGTTCATGGATAGGAATATTCATTCACTACTCTCAAAATGTCAGTTCTTCCCATTTTGATCTATAGACTCAATGTAATCCCAATCAAACTCCCAGCAAGTTATTTTGTGCATATTGACAAAGTTACTCTAAAGATTTTATGGGGAAGTAAAAGACCTGGAAGAGACAATATAATATTGAAGGAGAACAAATTGGAAGACTGCTACTTCTTGACTTCAAGACTTACTATAAAAATATAGCAATCAAGACAGTGTGGTATTGGTGAAAGAATAAACTAATTAGATCAATGAAACAGAATGAAAAGCCCATATAATTGACCCACATAAATATAGTCAACTGATCTTTGACAAAGGGGAAAAACAATAAAATATAGTCTTTTTGAAAAATAGTGCTGAAACAACTAAACAAATGAGTCTAGACACAGATCTTCCTCCTTTCACAAAAATTGACTCAACATGGACCACAGACCTAAATGTATAATGCAAAACCATAAAACGCTTGAAAGATAACATGAAAGAAAATCAAAATGACCTTGGATTTGACAATGACTTTTTAGATTCAAAACTAAAATACATGATCCATGAAAGAAAAAATTGATGACATACTGGACTTAATTAAAATTAAAAATTTCTGCTTGCAAAAGGCACTATCAAGAAAATAAAGAGACAAGACACAAACTGGGAGAAAATATTTGCAAGTGACACATGTAATAAAGAACTGTTATTCAAAATATACAGAAAAAATTTTAAAACTCAACAATAAGAGGATATAGAATAACAAAAATCTTCATTGTTGATAGCGGGAGTACAAAATGGTACAGCCACTTTGGAAGACACTTTGACAGTTTCTAACAATACTAAGTATATTCTTATCATATGATCCAGTAATCGCACTCTTTGGTATTTACCCATAGGAGTTAAAGATGATGTGCACGCACAAAAAAAAACCTATACAGGCATGTTTATAACAGCTTTATTCATAATTGCCAAACTTGGAAGCCACCAAAAGGTAAATAAATAAATAAATAAATAAATAAACTGTGGTACATTCAGACAATGGGATATTTTTCAGCACTAAAAATAGATGAGCCTATCAAACCATAAAAAGACTTGAAGGAACCATATGTCCATATCACTAAGTGAATGAAGCCAATCTGAAAAGGCTATAGACTATACCTTCAACTATGTGACATTCTAAAAAAACAGAACTATGGAGATAATAGAAAGATCAGTGTTTATCAGGGGTTAAGGGGAAAGGATGGCTGAATAGGAGGAGCACAAAGGATTTTTAGGGCAATGAAACTACTACATATGATACTATCATGGTGGATATGTCTTGTCAAAATCTATAGAATGTACATCAAACATGAACCCTAATGCAAACTATGAACTCTAGGTAATTAGAATGTATCATATAGGTTCATCAATTGTAGCAAAGAGACCATTCTGGTGGGGAATGTTGGTAGTAGGGGAGGCAATGGTGGGAAGGAGTACGTGGAAAAATGTCTGTAACCTCTGCTCAATATTGCTGTGAACCTACAAATGCTTTAAAAGTAAAGTTTAGTGTTTTTAAAGAGGAAGTAAGAAAATATTAAAAAGTTGAAAGTAGAATATGTCATGAGTTTTACAATTATCTTGCATCAGAAAGTCCCTCTGAGGCTGAATGCTGAGCTTCCATGGATGTGGCATTTCCACTGTGACTTTGGTTTTCACCCTCCAAACAGAACAGCTAGTCTGTGTCTAATTTGTTTGTTTTCCCCTGCAGAGATGTTTAACAGTCCCCTAATCGCTGAGATGATCCCATAAAATTTTATGACAACAATTTCTTAAGCGAAATTTCCATTCACTCTGTTTTCAAGACCTTCAAAAAAGCCAGAGAAAATCAAACAGATATAACTCCGGGCATTTTCCTGAGATCTAATTTAATTATAAATCATGACTTATAAGTAAGCTTGTGATTCCTCTGCAGCACAAATAATTTACTGCCCCTGTGAGACAGTGAGCTCCTCTCAGAACCAAGAGCTCCCTGATCCACATTCCTTTGGGACATTTAATAAGTTATGTTCTGAGAATGTGATGTGTGACATTTGAGGTTGGCAAGCTCAGTCCTCCACCCCTAGCTGTCAGGCCCGAGTCAGCCTGTGCAGGACAGAGCAGTGAGAGAGGCCTGGAGTGTTCATCTTCTCCATAGACAAGCTATTATCTATGTTTTCCACTGTGCACACCTTGGTGGCCAGAAAATGCCTGGGCTGCACAAGTATACACTCTAAAGAGAGGTTTCAGACATGGACTCTGAAATTACTAAGTGTGGAATGCAAATTGATTTAACAACTTGATGGTGCTCAACCAGCTGAGAACCACACCAGCCAGGGCAATAACATTCTATTTTAATTCCGAACCCAGAATTGTGTAATTACCATTGGGCAATGAAAACTACTACATATGAAACTACTACATATGATATGTGGCCTTTAGCTCTGCCTGTTGAAGTGGGCTTTTTTTTACATGAACATCTGGACATTTGTTCAAGACTTCTGTCTGAGAGTTGGTCTTATAGCAATGACAACTCAGGGCTCTGGTCAAGGCAGGTGGGAATCACTCACTCCAGGGAGAAGGGATGGAACTGGCCATTGAGATGTATTCCATGCCACAAAGTCCAGGCAGAGATTCGGAATGGGAATAGCTCCTAAGTCTGGAGTCCAACACATTCCTTAAGCAACACCCAAAGCATGGACAGCCGAGGGAGATTCCACAGCAGCTCCACAGTGGCACAGTAGGAAAGGACTTGTGTCAGGTCTCTCGCTGCATATATTTCATCACACGATATTTCATCAAGCACTTGACAGAACAGTCAAAGGGTCTGACATTTCATCATAAAGTTTTGAAATTCATCGCTTACTCGGAGGCCAATAAAAAATGAATGTAAGCCATCTCTAAAATGATAAACTTAATCAACTCTGAAATCATAATACAAGGCCATAGAAAAGATTTTGTAAGATGTTGACTTTTAAATTTTTTCCAGTAATACATGGATTGTCTGCGGGTGTGAGGGTAACTCGCAGTTTAGGCCTGGCTCTTCTCCTTGACATCTGTGTGATCAAAAGGGAGATGTTTAAGCTATTTGAACTTAGTTTTTTCTTCAAAAACAAAACAAACAAAGTAATGGTAATATTTTATTGAGTTATAATTGATCTGTAACATTGTATTTATTTTGGGTGTATAGCATAATGATTTAATTATATGTATTCATCTTGGTGATTTTAATAATTCCCATCTATACACAGGCTTATGCAAGTCAAGATAGAAAGAAAAACGTTTCAAAGTGGCAAAATGCTTCTTAAATTTAGGAAATTACAAATATTTATATAGATTCATGCTGCACACTTTATAAAGAATTATCTTAATCTTCTCAGTAGCCCTGTGAGATACTCCCATCATTATCCATTTACAGAGAAACCAAGACCCAAAGAAGTTTCTTCCCCAAGGTCTAGCACTTATATGGATATTTTGTATGTGTGTTTTTGTTTGTTTGTTTGAGTTTTTGTTTTTGTTTTTATTTTATTTTTAAGCTCTGGCCAGTGTGGTTCAGCTAGTTGACCTTTAGTGTTATTCCATGCACTGTAAGGTTGATGGTTCAATTTCTGCTCAGGGCACATATCTAAGTTGTGGACTCAATCCCCAGTTAAGGTGCTTATGGAGGAATGGATTGATGTGTTCTCTCTCTCTTTCTCTCTCTCTCTTTCTCTCTCTCTCTCTCTCTCTCTCTCTCTCAAAAATCAATAAAACATTTTTTAATTTAAAGTATTAAATATAGTTTTCTACAATCAGGATGCCAAATTGAAAAGTGCCATGGTAATTACACAATTCTGGGTTCTGAATTAAAATAGAATGTTATTGCCTGGCTGGTGTGCCTCTCAGCTGGTTGAGCATCATCTCATGCGCTAAAAGGTTGTTGGTTTGATTCTAGTCAGGGTAAATACCTGAGTTGTGGGCTCAATCCATAGTAGGGAGCATGGAGGAGGCAGCCAATTAATATTTCTCACATGAATGTTTCTATCTTTCCCTTCCTCTCTAAAATCAGTAAAAACATACTTTAAAAGAGAGAGCGAGAGAATGTTACAGATGAAAACTGGCCTGAGCCCTTCTCCTCATCAAGCCTGGAAAGATGGCCATGCTTCCTCCCTGTGCTCCCTCTAGGCTCCAAGGAGCCTCCACCCTCTTCTGCTGGAAGTTGAACATCATAGTTGTTGCCACAGTTCTCCTAGGTAGCCTTCGGAAGCTGCTTCTATTATGCTGCGGTTGTTGATTTTTCTTTTGAAAGGTACAATCACATTTTCAAATATAAAATTATAAATGTCAATGGGTATTATTAATTTGAAATTATGAATTATCCCTCTATGTGGTCCAGAAAACACAAATGTGTGAAGGCAGGGTCATGCAACACAAGGTTAAAGTGCTAGGGTGAGATCACAGCCCACCCCAATGATCAGGGGCTCCTTCTGCATTTCAAATAAACATAAAAAATAAATTAATAAACACACTTAATATTTTATTATATTTGTGCAGACCTCTCTTTTTTTAAAAAAAAGAGGGAACTTTATAGCTAGAACCACAGCCTCTCTCTCCCACTTATCCCTGTTTCCTCCTCTCTCTTGAGTAGCTACATCCTGAAATTAGCATGTGTCATCCTGTATGTATCAGTTTCCTAGGACTTCTATCACAAAACATCACAAGCTGATGGCTTAAACAACAACAACAACAAAAATTATTGTTTCCCAGTTCTGGAAGCCAGAAGTCCTAGATCAAGGTGTTAACCCATCTGAGGATTGATAGGGAGCACTATCTTCTAGCTCTTGGCAGTCTCAAGAGTTCCTCAGCTTGTAGATGCCATTCATCATCTGCTGGTGAATTTTCTGTGCATGTCTAGTTTTGTGTCCAAATGTCTTCTTTAATAAAGACAGCAGTCACATTGGATTAAAGTTCTAATGTCCTCATCATAATTAGCCTGATTATCCGCAAATATCCTATTTCCAAGTAAGGTCACATTTACTGATACAGGGGTTAGACTTCAACATCTTTTGGGAACACAATTTGCACATCACACATCTCATGCATGTTTTAGGGCTTGATGTAACCACCTTTTGCATATTGATGATTTTGTTGACAATAAAGACTTCCAGCATTTATGATCAGAATGGCTCCTTGTATAAGTTCAGCAAGTCACATGAAAACATGTGATGAAACATACATCACTAGAGGCTCAATGCACAAAATTTCATATAGCAGTCCAGAAGCCTCAGGGGATGTCTGACTGCCATCACTGCTGCACTAGCTAGCCGTGAGCCCAGCTTCTGGCTGAAAAGTATTCCCCCTTTGGGAGTGCAATGACTCTGCATTGAGTGTCTGCCCCCTGGTGGTCAGTGCATGTCACAGCTGTTGGTCATTCTGCTGTTCGGTCAATTTGCATATTAGCCTTTTATTATATAGGATTATGTATGAAAACATGCAATGGAAATAAAATTCTAGTTTAAAATCCACCCCAGCTGTCCCAGTAGGGCTCAAAGCCCTACACCATAAAAGCTCAGCCATGAAGTTTAAAGCCCCTCATCCCCCAGGAAGGATACAAAGTAGGAAATGTCCTTTCCTGTCAGGAAGTGAAAGTGGGGGGTATGTATTCCTGCTTCTGCATCCTGGAGCAGTGTGGGTATTGCAGGATGATTGCCCCAGTACAGCAGTAACAAATCCCAACATCTCATGAGCTTTTCAAAACAAAGGTGTGTTTCTTATTCCTTTAAAGTCAGATGATGAACAGGCATCCTGCCTTCAAATTTGAGCTCAGCCAATCTTAACTTAATTCTGTGGCTTCTGGTGAGTTGTCATGGCATGAGAAGAGAGACATATTGGAGGCACACCTGCTCTTAGCCATATCAACCTGGAGGTGGTAATTGGCTTTAAATAGACACATGGTCCAAAAGAGAGAGAATAGAATGGAATATTTAATGAGTATTAATTGTCTCATCTACAAAGGGGAAGAGAGAGAGAGAGATGTGTTTACTCATGCTTTCCCCTACTTACAATGGAACTTCAAAAAAGGAAACAATAAAAACATCTAGACAAGTGTGGACAAATACAAAAATGTCAGGAGATCCTGGCGATAGACTGGAAATGCTGCTATGAAAATCACTACCACCTGTGTGTTCAGCATAGCATAGAATATAAGGACAACCTTGCTGAAGGAAGGTGGCAGGTAGGTAAGTCTACTGCTATACTCCTGATACTCCATGCTGCTTGGGAAATCAGGAGGTTCTGTGGGACCCACAGGGGATATGGAGATGATGAAAAGGCCAGTGGATCACCGAGACCGGTTTGGCTCAGTGGATAGAGCGTCGGCTTGCGGACTGAAAGGTCCCAGGTTTGATTCCAGTTGGGGGCATGTACCTTGCTTTTGAGCACATCTCCACTGTGGGGGTGCAGGAGCCAGCTGATTGATGTCTCTCTCTCATTGATGTTTCTGACTTTCTATCTCTCTCCCTTCCTCTCTGTAAAAATAAATAAAATATATTTTTAAAAAATGGCTCGTGGATCAACAGAAGCCTGGAATCCTGACAAAGAAGCTGTAATATACAAAGCATTTGCAGCCAGAAGCCAGTGTCCCAGACCTTTAATTCTAGAGGTAGCTGTAGGCTGATGTCGATGGTGTCATGTCCCAAGAAAAGGCTGCATTCAAATTTGAGCTCAGCCACATTCCAGGCATCAGTTGCACATAGAACTTTTCACACCTAGGGAGCTCAATCAGAAAAAAGAAAATCATCCAGAAGTAGAAAAACATAGGAAAGACCATGCATTTTCTCAGAAGAGACTGAGTCATCTGAAAGGCTCTTAAGTTGAAAGCCATTATGATACCAACCACTGGCAAATTTAATTTTTCATTTTTCCTGGCACAGTGAAGAGATTTGAGAAAAATCAGACATTTTAGAGAAAACAAAGACGGTGAATTTTCTGTTCACATCAAAATACAGTGAAAGTAAATCTGTGAACTTGAAACACATACTAATTTAATTACTTTCCACGGAAAATTCTATAATTAGTAATTTTCATAGAAAAAAAATACTTGCATTGAGCTCTTTAACTCGAAGGCAAAATAGTTGCATGATTTCCTCGGTTTCATCTATGGCAGCTATGGAATTTCATGTTTTAATGCACAAAGCTTCATTAGGGAATAAATGTGTAATTAACTATTTGACCCATGGCAGGACCAAGACCCAGTAGCTGACAATGGGGTCATCTGAGCAGGAGAATATGTTTGGACTGGAAAGGCCTGCCTTGTGCCCAAGGACAGTGAAGAAACAGTCTGGAAGCAGGGCCACTCAAAGGCAGGAGCCTGGTCTTTTCAAGTCAGTGTGCTGCATCCAAACCAACCAGGTAGAGAGACTCACTGTCAACAGAGCACTGCATGTTGATGACTCCACCTCATCAAGTAACAAACAAATTATTCACATACAGACAAGGATCTCAGAGAGTAAATCCATGATGGGCTTTGGTTCGTAAGAAATTTAAGATTTCAAGGATATTATTCAGCTGCTTAAAAAACAAACTGAATAATCCTAGACTATTAACAAAGACAGTGAATGTTTTGACAAGTTGTGCTTATCAGATTTCATCTAGAGCACTAATCATAGGTAAAAGTCAAGACAGATATCCCAGCCTCTGAACAAAATAGGTGGGACAGCTCTGAGAGTAAGCTCCACACAGTGGTACTGGGCAGGATTGAACGCTCATTACCATAGCAATAACGTACTCATGCACACAGCCAATATTAGCTTCCTTTTCTTTTCTGTCTGGCATCTCCACTCCCACTTATGCTTGCTAGGATAACCTGAATTTCAGTCCTCATCCAAGGGTCCACTTCTGGAAATTCAGCCTAAGATGCTACCATGCCAGTTTGCAGGTATCACATTGAAGGAAGGATTTTGATAGGAGAGGTGAACCCAATGTGGAGAGACACAAAAACTAAAGGGTCTAGTAATGGTGCCTTAAGAACAGTTAAAGAGATGAGAGACATTTAATCTTAAGAAGAGGGGACTTATAGGATACAAAGATTTTGAAGTGTCTGAAATCCTAGCTGGGCATGTTGATCCAGTTGACCACTGACAATGGGGATGTGGAGGTAGCTATGTTTAGGCAAACTGGGTTCTTTAGTCCTAAGAAATGGTTATGGCTTGGAGACAACAAATAATGGCTAACAAAGTCCAGGCCTTGATAGATTGAGCATTTTCAGAATGGAGATTAATGTTGAGATAAAGGTTTTCAAAATGTTGATGTTTTTGAGATAAGATTACTAATCAGGCAACAGTCACAAATCAGATTGTTTTCATTACTGAGGGTTCTCTTCATTAGCCCCCTGGATGGCTAATGAATATGCTGTGTCTCCACATTTCTGTGGGGATTGACTGGCTGCTTTGCAGCCTCCTACTTGTGAGGATGAATGACATAATCACCTCCTTTCAAGAATCATAGAATAAAGAATTTGCACTTAAATAAAAAGACAAATGCATCCAAACATATTAAAGATAAGCACTGTTCAAAGTACTATTAACTTTGAGATGTGAATCTCTTTTTAGACTGCATAAGTTATTACCTATAAAATTTTAGAGTAAAATATCACATAAAAATGTTATATAGAAATCAGGAATATTTTACTTAAAAATTAAATATTACTAAAATTTTCTTTCTACCTAAAAATGTAAATTAAAAAGTACTACAGTTAAATACTCTAACTGGATAAATCATGGCATTAATCGCTTGGGATCATTTTGGTGGCAGTTCATTGAAAATTCAACTAACTGTGGCTTATTTCATGGAGATACTTGGTGCTCACTTATCAAGGAGTCCAGTGTTGGATCACTGAGGCAAATATCAAAGTCTCAGTTCTGTTTTTCTTTCCCCTTTGCATCCTCAGCATCTTTGCTTTCACCCTCACGTTTGTTACCTCATGGTGGCAAGATGGCTGCCACTAAAGCATCATCTTCTCACAAAAGAACATCAAGTACCAAACACAGATCTTTATAGCAGATTTATTCATTATTCCTAAAGCCTAAAGCAATCAAGATGTCCTTCAATAGGAAAATATATAAATGAAGTATGGTATACCCATACAATGAAATATTATTCAATTTTTATTTTTTTAATATATTTTTATTGACTTTCACAGAGAGAAAGGGAGAGGAATAGAGAATTTGAAACACCAATGAGAGAAAGACATCGATCAGCTGCCTCTTGCACTCCCGCCACTGGGCATGTGCCCGCAACCAAGGTACATGCCCTTGACCGGAATCAAACCTGGGACCTTTTAGCCCACAGCCAATGCTCTATCCACTGAACCAAACCGGTTTTGGCTATTATTCAATTTTTAAATGAGCTATCAATCCAAGAAAAGACATGGAAGAACTTAAATGCTTATTGCTAAGTGGGGAAAAAAGGTCAGCTTGTAAAAACTACACACTTCATGATTTCAACTATATGACATTCTAAAAATAACAAAACCATGGAAATGGTAAAAAGATGAATGAGTGCTCAAGGGTATAAATAGATGTAACACAAAAAACTTTTAGGACAGTAAATTATCCAAAATATTCAGTAATGGGTACTATAATATGGATACATACATTATGCATTTTTAAAACCTATAGAATGTACACCACTAAAAATGAATCCTAATGTAAACTTTGGACTTAATAAAAATCTGTCAATATTGGTTCATCAATTATAACAAATGTACCACACTAATGAAAGATGTTAATAATAAGAAAAATTTTGTGAAGTTTGGGGCTTGGTGTGGTTATATACAACTCTTTGTTGTATGTGCTCAATTTCTCTGTAAACCTAACTGTACTAAAAATAAAATTTATTAATTATTTTAAAAGACTATCCAATACAGAAATGGAGAAAATGAAGTTAGAAATTTCTATCCATATTTCTCTTCTTTTATTACAGAAAAAAAAATTTGCTAGAACTCTCTACACATAGTCACATATTCTCTAATTTTCCACTTTCTTGATTTGGATCAATTCTATATACAAGGAAAAAATAAATGCCTATAAAGAATTGAAAGTTCTGGAGAAAGGTGTGAATGGTTGTTGAGTTAGAAACCAGCATAGTCTGGCACTGAACCTGTTCCTGAAGATGATTAAATGATATACTAAGAATTCTAAGTCTCTGTTATTAATAATGTTAAGGTGAAAAGGGGATGAGATTTCCAGTTTAAATTAAAATAGAAATAGAAGTTCACAACTGAGTCTTCTATTTTCTGATCAAAATAAACCATAAAACCTAAAATTTTTGCAACAACATGGATGGACCTTAAGGACATTATGCTAAGTGAAATAAGTCAGACAAAAAAAAGTTAAGAACCATATGATTTCACACATAGGTGGGATATAAATCTGAAATTTATAAATACAAACAGCAGTGGGGTGGTTGCTGGGGGGGTGTGTGGGGGGGGGCAGAAAGGGGAGAAAGAGGTCTTAATATAAGGTGACAGGAGAATACTTGACTTTGGATGGTGGACATGATACTAGACTTTGTAACTTAGAAATCCACACATGAAACTTATATGCTCATGTTAACCAATGTCACCCCAATAGAATTTAATTTTTAAAAAAGTATACATGTAAAACTTAACTGAAGATCAACTTATTGTGAGAATCTTAGAATTCCCACAATTAAAAAAGCACATGGGACAAAAATGAAATCTCAATCTACCACTGCTATAGTTCCAAGTTGAGAAGAAATAGATTCATCTGTAAGAATGTGATACATTCTTCTTCCACTGTCTACCACCCAACTCAGTGATGGAAGGTTTGTACCAACCAGAAAACTGAAAACTTTCCCTCTCCGTGAGAGAGATGTTGCTTAAGGTATTTGGAGCCATTTAGGTCCTGCTCTAACCACCCCATCATATTTCTATCTTTACTTTGGAATGATGATAACCCCAATAGCAGATTTCAACCTTATTTTGGAATGATAATAACAAAAAATGGAACAGAGTTGGGAAAGACGTGAACTGCACCCATTTTCTCTGCCTTTGGGTGCTACAGACAGACTAAAAAAGGAGCAGAAACACAAATAAGTAATAGAGTATAGAGTTTTTAAATTCTCTGGTTTATATTCATTGATTTTCTAACAACAGCACTATAAATATTTCCTTGCTCTCATCTTATGATTTGACAGAATGCTAAAAATTAAGTGGAGAGTAAAAGGATTCAAGAAAATGTCATTCATACTATTTATGAAAAACACAAGTCCCAGATAAACATCTCTTTAAGAATGAGTCCGTAAATTGTGGGGTCTATCTGAAGATGCAGCTGTATAGGACAAGATGTTATGACCAGTCAACAGTGAAAAAAATGGTAAACTTTAAAAATGGTTCACTGTAGGAAATAAGTAATTTGAGAAATCATCTGATTTATGTTCTAAATATTAGAGGGAAAAAAAAACTTCAAACATATTGCCACCAAAAAAATAAGATAATAACAAACTTCGGAGAAAATATGAATGAGATAACATAAGGAAAAACAACAGAAAAAATTAAAATATGGTAGCAAAATCCAAACATGTTTTGGAAGCAATAAAATCTAGAATTAACACTGGCACAAAAGGAATTACTGTATTTTTCCAGCATATAAGACGACTTTTTAACCCAGGAAAATCTCAAAAGTCGGGGGTCATCTTATACACCGGCTGTCATCTTACAGGGTGGGTGCTGAAATTTCCAAGCTGGACTGGAGAATCTGTGGTCATCGCATATGGTGGGGGAGCTCAAAAACAGCCCTGGCCGCATCTCTGTCATATGCAGCGAACTTATGAAAGCAGCAAGGTCAGTGCTGTACAAGTAGGTATCTTCCTCCTATCATCATCAGTTCCAGTTTGGTTGACAGCTTAGAAAACAAACAGCATGGCAGCTCCCGTGGGTTTATTGTTTTATCCTTCCTTTCAGCTTTAGAGTGAATTAGGAAAAGTTTAATCCTCTTGCACTGTTTTTTATGTTTACATGTTTGATGACAGCCTTATGTTTATAACTGACAGTTTTCCTGCTAAGTACCTGAATGTCATAAGCATTTGAGTTAAAATTATCATTTTGAAATCAAATCTGATGGTTTTCTTTTTTAATTTTTATTTGGTGTGCATTGGAAGAGGGGTAGTCTTATACAGCGAGTATATCCCAAACTCTTTATTTTAACTGCAAAAGTTAGGGGTCATCTTATACGCCCAGTTGTCTTATATGCTGGAAAATATGGGTAACTTTTTCAGCCAAGGAAAGGTCAAAATCTTCATATTCAAAACTTTTATCAAGTTCCAGAAAAAGATTAATTAAAAAACAAAAAGCATATTCTATTAAATTATTGTGTTTTAAAGATAAAGAAAAGAGCCATACATTTTCATAAGGAAAACCAAAAGATGTTGTCTATAAAACAATTTTTAAAAGGTGTATAACCTGCCTGGCCAGCATGGGTCAGTGGTTGAGTATTGACCTGTGAACCGGAGGTCATGGTTCAGTTCCCAGTCAGTGCACATGCCTGGATTTCAGGTTCAATCCCCAGTGTGGGGCATTCATGAGGCAGCCTATCAATGATTTTCTCTCATCATTGATGTTTCCATTTCTCTCTCTCTCCCCTTCTCTCTGAAATCAATAAAAACATATTTTTAAATAATAAAAAAAGAAAAATGTATAACCTAAAATTTCTTCTCTGTAATGGTAAACATCAGAAAATTAGGGTAAATCCACAGGTTTACAAGGTGGAAAGCCTATGACCCACAAATTAATCATCTGAACATGGATGATTAGAAGTTAATAGAAGATATTGAAAGATATAGAAAAAATATCATCCCTGTATCATTGCTTAAAACACTCAGTAAAATTTAAATTCATAATCTAACAATACATCAATATATGGCATTCAAGAATGAGAAGATTATAGTATACAGCACTAGTGGGGAAATAATAAAACCAGTAAAATATAAAATTAAAACATAGACTACAAATATAAACTAATTTTATAAATAAAAGCATAAACTTACCTTAATATACACAATGATTAGTATACACAATTTTATAAATAAAAGCATAAGTTTACATTAAGATACACAATAATAAATTTTTGTGTTGAAAGTTACACAATATAACCACTAAAATCAGGAAAGAATTACAGTCAAGATAAGGTTAAGTGAAAACATTCAAAAAAGACCCTTTTACATAGAAGAAACAATGTATATTGCCATTCTTGATACAGATCATTAGCAAAATATAAACTTAAGAGTTTTTAATTCTAAAATATAATTTAATAAAAATAGAAACAGATGTCTCATAAACAATTTGCTAAAAATATTGAAAAGACACAGGAGGAGATCAAAGATACGGATGTAGATAGAAGTGGAACTCACCTCCCCAATGATCACATCAAGGTTACAACTAAACTGTAGACCAATCAACCTGGATAACTATTTGAGGACTAGCTGAACAGAAGTCTTTTATCTAAGGATATATAGAAGAAGCTAGGTCTTCAACATAGTAGGAGAGGCACAGCTGAGAAACAGGCTGGCTCCACAACCACACATGGCAGTGGAGCATCCAGAAGGATATTGAAGCTGCAAAGTCCCCTTTCAGGAGCAAGGTTCTTATCCTCACATGGAGCTCCCCAACCTGGAGCATTGAGTGCTGGGAAAAGAAGCCCACATAACATTTGGCTGTGAAAATCAGCAAGGATTCCATCTGTCCAGGTATGACAGAAGGCTGCTGGAAATCCAGGCATTCTGTTAAAGGGACAATATACAAAATCTGGCTTGCAAGCAATCACTTTAGGTTCTGGCAGAGGAATGACCACTTAGAGGATGCCAAAGTCATACAGGGAGAGTTTAATTTGTGTGGCTTTGAGGAAAGAGCTGGACTTCCAGCTGCCAATGTCTCTGTGCTAAGTCCCTTTCCCACACTGCCCACAAACCCCAGATTTCCTGGATGGACTATACTCCCCACAAGACATTAATCTGAGGACCCTCCCTACATAGTTCTCACACAACTGTGGGAGGGTCATTTTCCCCACATGCCCAACTGGTACCATTGTTCTTATGTTGAGCCTGCCAGTCCACATGGCAGTGATCTCTGCCAGTGGCAGGGTCTGGGCCTGCATTTCAGTTTTTCCTGAAAAACTCTCAAGAAATTATAGGCAAACTTGGGGCATGTTAGATATGCAAAGAGAGAGAGTGAGTTGTATGGCTTCTGGATGAGTGCCATTTTCCTGCACACTCAACAGGTACCACAATTCTTGTGCAGAGCCATCTCATTACATGGCCATATCTTAATCTGCACTAGTCTCATGAACCCTACTGACTCCCTGAAACTCTTCTCGACTGATAAATAATGTCCATATCAGCCAGGCAGGTGGAAGCTGGCTTCAATGTACCCTGAGACTTTTGCTGAGTAGCCTTAGATTCAGCACTGGCAGTGAGTATAAATCTGTATTAACCTGATAAACATTATTCTCCCTTACTTGGTGATTCCCTGAGAATATGCCTCACCCAACTTGGGTGCCAACTGAGGCACCAACAGGCAGTAGCAGATCTTAGGATGCCTTGGGTCTTTTGTTGACCAGCTCAGTACTAGTGGTGGTAGGCCTTAGTATATAACTTGAGCCCTCCCATGCACACTCAGGCCCAGCATAGCCAGCTATCATCTGTATATTGTTTTGTGTCACAAGTAGTATCTGACATTGACCTATACCAGAAAAACTCCCATGAGGCCATTGAACCAACATAACCAGTGGTGGGCTTCCCAGAAGAAAGTATGACTTGATTAGTTATACAAGTAGCACACCAAAAAGGAGATCTCATCAGGCACCATACCCTGCTGGCTGAATTCTGCTTCATGGGGTCAGCTCCAGTATAATAGTCCATATATTGTGGTTCTGGTCAATCCTCACAACCAGAAAGTTGGAAGGTCAACCTCTTCCACAGATGTTCCAACAACAATCAAGACTAAACTACAACAGGACATCTCACATAACCTATATAAGGAAACAAATGCCAGGCAATCGGGGAGATTCCATCACTGGGCCTCACAAGACATCTATACATATGGACACCCTGTCAAGACTGAGAAATATAAAAGATCTACCTAACACACAGAAACAAGCACAGAGAAGTAGCCAAAATGTGGAGACAAAGAAACATGCCACAACCAGAAGAAGAAGAAGAAGAAGATGAAGGAGGAGGAGGAGAAGGAGGAGGAGGAGGAGGAGGAGGAGGAGGAGAAGAAATAATAGAAGAAACCCTCCAGAAAAAAATGATTAAATAAAAAGGATGCAAGCAATCTACCATATATAGAGTTCAAAACAATGATTATAAAAATGCTCAAATAACTCCGTGAGTACCACAACAGCATAAGAAAGGAGTTAGAAACCATGAAAAAGAATACAGTAACTGAAATGAATCATACACTAGAAGAAATCAATAGCAGATAGAATGAAACAGAGGACTAAATCAGCAATTTGGAAGAGAAAGTAACAGAAAACACCAAATTGGAACAGCAAAAAGACAAACACAATTAAAAGCAGTGAGGATAGTTTATGAGATCTATGGGGCAACTTCAAGTGTAACTAGGGAAATATCAAATGCAACAACATCTATATCATAAAGATACCAGAAGAGGAAGAGAGAGCACAAGGCATTGAGAACTTATTTGAAGAAATAATGACTGAAAACTTCCTTAACTTGGTGCAGAAAAAAGACACACCAGTCAAGAAAGTATAGCATCCAAAACAAGATGAATTCAAAGAAGCTCACACTAAGACACATGCTATCTAATATGCAAATTGACTATCACTCCAAGACACAAGATGGCTGCCCCATGTGGCCAAAGATGGCTGCCCCCATGTGGACACAAGATGGCTGCCACAAGATGGCTGGCAGAGATGGGAAGTTGTGGGCAGTTGGGGGTGACCAGGCCAGCAGAGGAGAGCAGTTGGGGGAGACCAGAACAGCAGGTGAGAGCAGTTGGAGGGGGACCCAGGCCTGCAGGAGAGGACAGTTGAGCAGACTGTCCTACAGGGGAGGGAAGTTGTGGGGGAAGGTCTGCAGTGGAGGGCAGTTGGAAGGAGCCAGGCCTGCAGGAAAGAGCAGTTGGGGAAGATCAGACCTGCAGGAGAGGACAGTTGGGCAGATCAGGCCTGTAGGAGAGAGCAGTTGTGGGGGTGGTGGGGATTCAGGCCTTCAGTAGAGGGCAATTGGGGAGGGAAGACCCAGGCCTGCAGGGGAGGGCAGTTAGGGATGACCATACTGGCAGAGGAGGGAAATTGTGGGGGGACCAGGCCTACAGGGGAAGGCAGTTGGGAGGGGGGCAGGCCAGCAGGAGAGGACAGTTAGGGGCAACCAGACTGTCAGGGGGGTATTTAGGGGTGACCAGACTGGCAGAGGAGGGCAGTTAGAGAAATCAGGCTGGCAAAGGAGCAGTTAAGGAGTGATCAAGCTGGTAGACAGAAACCATTAGGAGCAATGAGGCAGAGGCAGACAAGAGTTGGGAGTCAGCAGTCCTGGATTGTGAGAGAGCTGTCCAACCACCTGTTTAGGCCCAATCAACAGTGGGGTTGGGCCTAAACAGGCAGTCAGATATCCCTCAGGGGGTCCCAGATTGGAGAGGGTGCAGGCTGGGCTGAGGAATACCCCACCCCCATGCACGAATTTCATGCACCAGGCCTCTAATCATAATTATAATTTCAAAGGTTAAAGACAAAGTGAGAATATTAAAAGCAGGAAAAGAAATACAGTTATCTGTAAGGAAGCTTTCATGACTGTCAGCTGATTTCACAGCAGAACCTTTGCAGGCCAGGAGGGACTATCATAAAATATTCAAAGTGATAAAAAATAAGGACTTACAAAAAAGACTGCTTAAGTAAAGCTATCATTTAAAATTGAAGAAGAAATAAAGAGCTTGCCAGACAAACAAAGCTAAAAGAGTTCATCACTACTAAACAGAATTATAAGAAATGTTAAAAGGACTTCATTAAGAAGAAGAAAGAAAAAAGGAATATAAATATTTATAATAAAGTAATAATAACTATACTTATCAATGTCACTTGAAATATAAATGTTTTAAATGTTCTAATCAAAAGACATAGGGTAGCTGAATAAGAAAAGAAGATTTACATATATGCTGCCTATAAGAGACCTACTTCAAATCAAAAGACATGTGCATACCAAAAGTAAAGAGATATAAAAATATATTTAATGCAAATGGAAACACACACACACACAAAAAGCTGGGGTAGCAATACATATATCAGACAAAACAGACTTTTAAACAAAGCCTATAATAAGAGATATAAAAAGACATTATATACTGATAGAGATATCAATCCAACAAGATGATGTAACCCTTGAAAACATTTATGCACCCAACATTGGACCACTTAAATATATAAAGAAAAAATTAATATAAAGGGAGAGATTGAAAGTAATGTAGACATAGTAACACCCCATTGACATCACTAGATTGACCAGGCAGTAAATCAACATGGAAATAACAACTTTCAGTGATACACTAGATCAGATGGAGTTAATTTATAGTTTTAAAACATTTTATCCCAAAGCAGTAGAATATACATTATTTTCTAGTGCATGTGAAATGTTTTCCAGAACAAATCATATGTTAGGTCACAAAACAAGTCTAAATAAATTTAAGATTATAATCATATAAGGCATAATCTCTGTTCACAATAGTATGAAACAAGAAATCAATTACAAAAAAAAACCTGATAAACACACAAACACACGGAATCTAAATAATATGTAACTAAACAATGAATGGATTAACAATGAGATCAAGAAAGAAATCTAAAGATACCTGGAGACAAATGAACATGAAGACACAATGACCCAAAATCTATGAGACACAGTGAAAGCAGTCCTAAGAGGGACATTCATAGCAATACTGGCCTACCTCAAGAAAAAAAAAAATCTCAATGAACAATCTAATTTTACATATAAAGGAACTAGATAAAGAACAACAAACAAAGACCAAAGTGAGTACAAGGAAGGAAATAATAAAAATCAGAGCAAAAATAAATGAAATAGACTCTAAAAAAAATCACAAAAGATCAGTAAAATCAATGGCTGATTCTTTGAAAAGATGAGGTAGATTAATAAACCTGTAAACAGACTCATGATAAAAAGAAGGGAAGACACCAATAAATAAAATCAGAAATGAGAGAGAAGCAATTAATGAAACCATAGATATACAAAGGATAATTTTTAAAAAAATACTATGAATAATATATGCCAATATATTGGGTAACCTGGAGGAAAAGATAAATTTCTAGAAACATACAACCTTCCAAGACTGAATTTTTTAAAAGAGAAAAATCTGAACAGTCTAATTACAACCAACAAATCGAAGAAGTTATCAATAAACTCTCAACAAATAAAACTCCTGGACTGGATGGCTTTATAGTGAAATTTAACCAAACATTCCAAGAATTACCTATTTTTCTCAATCTATTCAAAAAAAATTCTCTATTTCAAAAAAAAAAAAGATTATGAGGCCAGCATTTTACTGGTTTCAAACGAGATAGAGACATTACCAAAAAGGAGGAAATTATAGGTTAATACTTGTTAAACATAAATACAAAAATTCTTAACAAAAAAATAGCAAACCAAGTTAGCAACTCATTAAAGACATACATCATGATCAAATGGAATTTATTCATAGGATGTAAGGTTGAGTCAATATCCATAAGTCAATTAATATGATAAACCACATAAACAAAATGAAAGATAAAAACCATATGATCATATTAATAGATTCAGAAAAGGCATTTGACAAAATCCAACACCCATTTATAAAACCTCTCAAAAAAGTGATAATAGGGGGACATACTTAAACACAATTAAAGACATATATGCTGAACACACAGCCAAGATCATACTCGAAGAGAAAAATCTAAAAGTGTTTCTCTTAATCTGAGGAACAAGACGGAGATGTCCATTCTTACCTATTCAACATAATACTAGTAGTCCTAGCTATAGCAATGATACAAGAAGAAGAAATAAAAGGTATACAAATTAGAAAGTAAAAAATAAAATTGTCATTATTTGCAAACGACCTGATACTATATAGAAAGAACCTTAAAGATTCCAACAAAAAACTATTAGAACTAATAAATAAATTCAGTAAAGTTGGAAGGTAAAAAATTAATATTCAGAAATTGGGTTTATTTTATATACCAATAATGATCTATCAGAAAAATAAAGTAAGAAAATAATGCCATTTATAAATGCATACAAAATTAAAAATAAAATACCTAGAAATAAATATATACAAATGTAAAAGACTTATATTCAGAAAATTATGATATTATAGAAAGAATTTGAAGAAAATACAAATAAATGGAAGCATATCCTGTGCTCATGGATGAGAAGAATTAACATTGTTAAAATGTCTATGCTAACCAACATAATCTATAGATTTAATGCCATTTCTATCAAAATACTAATGAAAATTTTCAGAGAACTAGAACCAATAATCCAAAAATGTATGTGGAACCACAAACGTCCTTAATAAACACAGCAATCTTAAGAAAGAAGAACAAAGTGGAAGGTATCACATTAATGGATGTAAAACTATACCCCTAACCCCAAATTTCAGCCTCTAGACATATGAGAAAAATATATTTTTGTTGGTTAAGCCACACAAATTTATGATATTTTATTATAGCTATTTGAGCTTGACTAATCTATACTAATATAAAGGTCGACCTTATATTAATATAGATTAGTGCTAATTTGACCTGGTCGACAGGACATCATCTGGTCATCCTTTCGGACAAAGCAGGGGCCGCAGCAAAGACGATTAGGGAAGATCAGGCTGGCAGGGAAGCAGTTAAAGGCAATCAGGCCAGCAGGGGAGAACAGGTAGGGGCTATCAGGCAGGCAGGTAAGTGTCCCAGATTGTGAGAGGGACATCCAACTGCCAGTGTAGGCCTGATCCCAAGGAGTCCCAGATTGGAGAGGGTGCAAGCCGGGCTGAGGCACCCCCTCCCTTGCTCCAATTTTAAGAAAATCAATCTGATTATGGGAACTTCCTCAAATAAAGATCTTCAATAATATTCTTAATCCTAGAATCCTATGCTTTTATCACTACTCATAACAATCGAGTTATTGCTTCATTTCCTTGGTTAATGCCTGTGTCACCCACTCAGCTGAAGTTCCTGGCATCAGGGACTCTATCTGCTTGGGTTATCATTATGTGCCAATCTTCAGCTCAGTGCAGAGCACAGGCCAGGTGCTCACTAAACAGTGTGTTCATTGAAGTACTATCACTGTCATAATTACATCATTGTGGTACTGAAATAATGAGGCTGTATGTTGAACAGAATAAAAACAAAGAAATAGATCCAGATATATGAAAGTATTTATTATTTGATGATATAACTTACAATGGACAAATTATTCAATACTCCTTTCTAGCTAAACTGAATAATTAGGAGTTAGGGGATTCAGTATCATATCATACATAAAAATAAACGTTAAAGCTCATCACAAAATAACCAGAAGAAAACATAGAAGAATTTGGAAATGTGTAAAAGAGTTTAATTTTTTTTCATATCCACACTGTATTATTTTCTGTTCTAGAAGTTTATCTTATGGAAATTATAAGAAATTGGCATTAAAATATATGTACAGAGATGTCTGGAATGGTGGACTTAATAACATCATGCATTAAGAATGACTTAAATGTACAAAATTTGAGACATGTTTAAACAATTATGATACATATACACAAAGCAGTACTACCCAGCCACTGATTGCATCTTAAGGAATATGAAACAAAATAGAAATGTTAGTGAAGAAGTGTGTCAAACACAATATTGAGTATTATTATATGTTTAAAACTAAAAAAATAAACTGCATTAAATATTTCCCAAATTATATACACTGAATTCCTGTTAATTTCACAATTAGAAAAGAGCAAATATTATTTTTTAAATCTAGAAAGATATCTAGGTAGAGGAATAGATAAATATTAAAGCATAAAAGTAAGCATAAAAATATTTTTCAGATTTTTGCAACATATATTAAAATAGTATTTATCCAGCTATGAAAGTTTAAAAGATCTGAGAATATTTACAAATATGTTCTTCTCTAATTGAAATCCATGTTAAAGGAAATATAGGTTGAACAGAAAAATAACTGGATACTCGGAAAACTGCAACCAAACAAATACTACTGTACCCGAAGATTCCGTGGTTGGCAAAGGTTGTGTGGAAGATGCAGAACGTACATTTTGATTCATTCATCAAAATACATTTACACATTATCATGGTCACGACACTGAGGAAACCACAGGAAAACACAACAGAGAGTTTCTAAGTTGAGACTTTAAATGTCTGCTGGGAACTTGGGATGAAGTCAGGCATCTGCTGATTATTGTATGTGAACCCCTCCTCCATGCAACAGGATTGATTTTTTTCCCCATTTTTTGCAACATCTCAATGTACTTATTTTCTAGAAAGAACCCAAGACTCAAACAGCCACAAATGTTTGCTAGGATCACTGCTTAAGAACGTTTGGTGGTTTGCAAAATATAAATAGAAGAAACTATAAACAGTTTCAGCCAGTCTGACGCCACTAAGAAAACCTGATGAATAAATAATGAGAGTATCCTGCATCTTTCATTAGTTCCGATCCAGAGCTGTGGACTAGTGGCACTCACCCTGCTGCCTCACAGCGTACATCCAAGTCAGACCAGGAGGCTCTGCTGCCTCTCCAAGGCTGTGGGGGTTGTGTGTTCCAAAACGTTACTTTCCCAAGAAGTAATTTCCAAAAGATGTTGTCCCTCCTCAGAGGAAACTGCTTTCCTGCACTTAAAGTGGGTAAATTAGCACAGTTTTCTTTCTGAATTTCATCCTCTCCTGCATTCTCTCTCCCCTAAAGAGCTGGTCCACTCTCCTAGCCAATCTTAGGTGATATGGGAGTGCCTCCCGGGGATGAGCGCACAGCTGCATGGTGGGGCTGCAGTTACAGGCCAAGGAGTCTGCATTGAGGTGATTTCAGTTACCCAGCTATTTAGGACTGATCATATACACTGAGTGGTCAGATTATTATGTGTTCAGAGATCATAATAATCTGGCCAGTCAGTGTGCATGACTACTTTACTTAGTAGGACATTTTCACATCCATTAGCCAACCCAAACTTAATAGAAATGGAAACATTAAGGAGGTCAAGTAACATTCTTATTACCATTTGCATAAGATTCTGGAATTTAAGAAACTCTTCCAAGGCTGATAAATGCCAGAGACAGTACTAGAATTCAAATTGACATGTAATTTTTTAAAATCAGAATAGAGTTTGGTGTCCTTAACTTAGGTGGCTTTCCATTCTCTTGCACTGCCCAAATTCAACTCATTCATTTGTTAAGCAACTTTTATTGAGTACCTATTGGAAGCCAGATCTGTTCCAGAGCCTGGAGATGAGCAAGTAACTTTGTCCTTGCCCTTGAGGAGCTCCCATTCCAGTGTATGTATATGAGAGGCAGGAGGTGGGGAGGAGGGGCTGGTGAGAATGGAAAACAAACAAGCATAAAGTAAAGTGACAAAGAATGTTATATGGGATAGCAATAGGGAAGTGGGGTTATTTTAGTAAGTGTCATCTGATATTCAGGATTCCTTGAGGAGGTTACATTTGAGCTCAGCTCCCAATGACCAGCATCAGCCCTGTGAAGAGCAAGGGGAGGGACAGTCCTGGGAGGGAGCAGGGACAGAAAAGACCCTAAGGCTGGAGCAAGATTACTCCTGTCACTAAGAAAACAAAGAATGTGGATTCATTTTTAAAGGTAGATGGAGATGCAGTCCAGGGTCTCCACAGAGGCCTGACAGGCTATGGTAAGGGGCTTGGACTTTATTCAGGACAGCCACTGAAGGATGTGAGGCAGAAATTAACATGGGCTTAACAATTTTCAAATATACCTCTGTGAAGAATAAGACAAGAGTGGACACAGAAAGATCAGTTTGGAGAAAAGGATGATGTGCTCGGACCAAGGCAGGAGCTGGAGGTCAGGACAAGTACAGTGATTTGGTGGCATTTTGGAAACAGAGCTAACTAGACGCACCAGTAGACAGGTTAGATCAGCAATTTTCAACAGGTGTGCTGCGAGAACCTTTAAAACACACAATACTTGACTTCTTCCTTAGACTGTCAAATTAAAAAAAATGGCAACAGTTAACATGGCAATAGCCATCTGGTGTGAATGAATACAAATTAATACTTATTTTTTAAACCAGATTAGCAAATATATATATTTGTGTACTGCAGAGTTTTAATGATTACTTTATATGTGCCACGAGATGGAAAAGGTTGGAAATAGCTGGGTTAGATAGTAATAGGAGGAGGAGGGAAAGGAAGAGTCAAGGTTAACTCCCAGGTATATGGCCTTGGTAATGATGGTGTGCTTCTTTACTATTTATTCGTCCTCTCTTTATTCCATAGACGGTTACTAAGCGCACAGCATAACTCCATGGAGTGCTATGCAATACAACCCTCTAGAATGCATGACCCATGTGAAGAGTGTAGATTCCTGGAACGCGGACAGCCGAGCAATTGCCATCGGTGTGGAGAGCTCTGTGCCAGGCAGGTGGATGAGCAGCTCACCTGGCTTCACAGAGGGAGGGAATTTCATTTCTGCTGAGTCCTAAATGCCATGGAAGGGAACTAGACAAACAGGAAAATATGGTACTCAGGGAGCTACCACCTGAACAGAACCAGGAGAGAGGGGCATTCAGAGAACAGAAGACTGGTCAGAATTGCCAGGCTGTTGTTCAGGAGGGCATGGCAGGAACTGAAGCTGGATAGAGAGATAGGAGCCAGGAAGGCACGTGGCCTTGAGGATAACTGCAGGCAAGGGGAGCGATACCTGGCTGAAATGAGGGCAGGAAGTGTGCTGTATTAGAGGATCATCTGTTAGACATGAAGAGGCAAAAGTGTATGTACGGCATGATGCCCGGTTTGTTAAATTTTTCAATTGGTGTTTTAAAGGTGCGAAGAGATACACAGCCAATGGATATCATTCATGACCTCAGAGGTGCAAACAGAGAGAGGGGCTCATCATTTCCTTTGTATACCTTCTTACGTTCAAAAGGCACATAATTCCTATGTATTTTCAATTTTATTAAGGAATCCTTTCACACCTACCAATCTGGCCACCACGTGGAGAATGACTGGGAAGTGGGACAGCCAGGTGGGGAGCTAGGGCCGTAACATCTACCAGAGAGGATGGTGGGCTCAACCTGGGGAAAGACAGAGGGAGAAAAGTCATGTGAAATTCAGGAGGTGGTGGGAAGCAATGGGATGTGGGAAAGCAACTGTCTGCTGGGGTATCCGTGATGCATGTCACTGTAACAGGAACTAGCATGTGGAGAAAGGTTAGCAAGTTTCATGTTCAATAGTGCATTGAACTTCTAGAAGGTGGCCAGGTAACTTCTGAAGACATTCCTCACTGAAATTCATAGTGGGAGTGCTGAGAAGAAAGAGGTTTGGTGTCAGGTCTTGCGGAGTCCCCCTCATAGGAGAGGGTCCGGGAGCTCATTGTAGGAGAGAGAAATATCTGGAAAAGAGATCCAGTATTCACTCTAGGATTAATTGCTGAGACCCCTGAAATAATCACTCCACAGCAACAATCATGTCAGAAATCCTTTGCCTGCATGTGAATAACTTGAGTTCAATGTGAAGGTTAAAGAGCAAGGAAAGATGAGAATGTGAGTGTGGACAGCCCTCCCCTGACCCTCCCTCCCTGCCATTCCCAGTGGTGACAGGTGATCTGAGGGGAGGAAACTGAGGCAGCACTGGGAAATTAGGAGGAGGCTAACGAGGGCCAGAATCATATAGAACCTAGGACAAAGGACAGTGGGTGAGATGTGATTGAAGGAGAAACCACAGTGAATCACTCAGGGAGCCACTTCCCAGGGACGATGGGGCTGAGTGAGCCTGGAAGGACCGGGGACACCTGGTGTGCCCCTCTGCCCTCTACATGAGGCAGAGTCTGTGGCAGCAGAAGACACAGAGAGTGCAGTACCCTGGCAGTGAGACTAACTGGGGGCCAAAGACTAATTAGCTCTGGGGCAGCACTAGCTACCCCCCTCCCAGCCTTCTCCAACCCTACCAACCCCTCCCCACTCCCTGCTTCCTGACTATATGATGTAGCATTGTAAATACAAAGAGGAAACAACTAATGGGATCTGCAGCCCACTCAGAAATGGCCATGAGCCCTCCGGTCAGAGTGGCAGGTGCAGCCTGTGTAGAGAAGCACAGTGCCCTAATGTGCTTATTAGGAGGGAAGCAGCTAAAGATGAGAACACCTCTCCTTTCTGAGAGGAGCAGGCAGAGTCAGACTGGTGAGGAGGCTGAGGAGTCCCCTCCATAGCTTATCATGAACCTGGGTATGGACAGAGCCTCTCCCTTCTGTCCTCTTTGTGCCTCCTTTCCCCTTCTCTCTTCCCCTTTTCTCTTCCCCTCCCCTCTCTCCATGCTCTCTGCCTTCTTTCTCTTCTTCCTCTCTCCTCCTCTTTTTCTTTCACCTATCTCCCCCTCCTCTCTTTTCTTCCTCTCCCTACCTCCTCTCTCTCCCTCTTCTTTTCCTTCTCTCTCCTTTCTCCCTTCCCCCTCCTCTCTACTCCTCTCTCTCCCTCCTCTCTTCCCCTTCTTCTCTCTCCCTCCTTCCTCTTCCTCCTTTCCTATAGTGGCTTTGGTCTTCCAAGGTCAACCCTGGTAGATGCCAAGAGAGAGGTGTTTATTAATTGTGGGTGTCATACCCATTTAGTATCATAGTAAGGGTACACTCATTGGCATTACATACATTCACACTGTGGTGTAATCATCACCACCATATCTCTAGAGCTCTTTTCATCCTGCAGAACTGAAACTTTGTCCCTATCAAATTCGCATTAGTCTCACCCCCGCCCCTCAGCCCTGGCACCACCTTCCCACCTTCTCTCTAGGAATCTGACTGCTCTAGGGACATCCTATAAGTGGAAACACACAACACTTGTTCTTTTGGACTGGCTTACCTCCTTTAGCAGAATGCTCTCAAAGTTCACCCATGTTGGAGCCTGTGTCAGAATCTCCTTCCTGTTTAAGGCTGAACAATATTTCCTTGTACAAATGTACTGAGATTAGCTCTTATCTGCATTTTGTAACAAGACCCTGACTTGGTGCCCTTGGCTGAGTTGCAGGGGCTGGCACCTCTGCACAAAGCTTGCCAGAAAAGAAAATGGTCTGCTGAGTGGCATCATGAAGGGCTCAAAGTGCTGCTGGCCTGCCTGGTGTCCTTTGTGTCCAGTTCATCCATAAATGCTCGTCACTCTCAGTGCAGCCTCATGCTCAGGGTTTTCTTCTAGTCCCTGTTCTTCCTAGGGGACTGTCACTCCTTGGGTGACCTTCTTCTCCAAGCTGGAGCTCGGGTGACACACCCTCCTCAGAGGCCTGGGCTGCTGCCTCTTGGCGCTAGGCTGAGGTCAGAGGAGCTGGGCTGTCAAGACAGCTGCCTGCCTGCCCTGGGCCACCTACTGTGCCCAAGCCACCAACTGTGACCAAGCCAACTGTCCAAGTGAAGAAAACAGTGCATCAGACTTCACCGCTCACGGTCTGAAAACCAGCAGGGACTTTGTGAAGCATCAGCCCCATTATTTAGGGAACACTTTGAAGATGAGCATAAGATGTGTGCAAAGTGCCAAGTTAAATCAATTAGCACCCTAGTTGCTATGCAAAGGACCTCTGGTAACAGGAAAAAAGTTGTTTCCGTTTATCTCATACCTTTCTGTATTTCTAAGGTATCCAAACAAACTCACTTGGGATGTTTTCCATGGAGTGTCAGCATCAAACTCTGAGCCCTTTGCTGTTGTTTTTATTGAAAGCATTTTCTAATCCAAATAAAGTGTCACAATGAACAACAGCAGGGAAAACAAACAAAGACAAAACACTATGGCTTTGTTTTGTGTTTATAAAGCCAGTCACGTAGGAAAGCTTAATGCTAATTGCTTTTGGAAGGGAAATTGAATACCAAATAAAGATCCATGAATTGCTTCCTACTAATTTGATGTGATTATTACTTTCCAGTCTTTCATTACTTGTGCTCAGGCCATTGGTCCCCTTCCCACACCAAGGTGGTGTGGGAGGATGAGCGGTGACTTCCTGCCACCTGCCCCAGGTGGCCCACTCTGCATTCAGAGAGCTTCCCACGTGGAGCCGGGCACACAGGCCCAGCGCCCAGGACCCTGCCCATGGAGGCATCTTCTGTGTGTGAATCTTTGGTCATCTACACAGCAGTGGAAGAGCAGGTAGCCACCGAGTGTAGTTACAGTGCTTCTTTTCTTCCTTCACTGCTAGGACAGCATCCATGAGAGCCCCAAAGCTGCATTTGTTGCATTGGATTCAAAAACTATCTGCTACGAAAGAAGCCATCTCCCAAATTACAGCTCTGTAGTCAAACTCCAAGGGATTTAATCTGTGTGGTTTCATTTATTTAACAGTAACCTCGAAGGTTTGTACCATGTACCAATTTGTAATTTTTCTAAGCCAGGAACTGAAATCACATGGGAAAAGGCAAATGAGGAGAGGACAGCACCTACCTTTTTGGGGCTCTGCTGGTCAGCAACTCCAGTAACTGCTGAGAGTTTTATATATATACTAGAGGCCCAGTGCACAAAAATCATGCACAGGAAGGTTCCTCAGCCTGGCTTGCATCCTCTCACAATCCAGGCCCCCTAAGGGGATGTTGTGTCTAAACTGGCAGTTGGACATCCCTCTCACAATGTAGGACACTGCATATACCAGTGACCATACTTTTCACACAGGTGAAAGACATCTTGCTGTTGTATGGGCAGCTACATTTTTTGCCCTGATTATATAAAGTAGTACATAACATGATCCTTCTGAGACAGTGGAACCATTTTCACCATCTTATGCATGGAAAATTTGAAGCAGAGCGAAGTTAAGTAATGGGCTTTATCACACAGTTATAAGTGTCAGAATCAGGGCTGACTACAAAATGTGCAAGCCAGAGTCCATGCATGCCATCGCTGTATCATCCTGTTTTTTCAGTGTTAGAGTAACCTTGCCAGGTTTTAATTTTTAAATCTAATAGAGTGCTCCCAATATATAGGGCAGGAACCCTAGGCCTGGTTGTCTATGAGGGTCATATGTTGGATGACCAGCAGGCAGGACAATCCAGGCCCCCTTGCTGGCACCCACCTTGGCTGGCAGCCTGTGCTGCCCACTGGCCATCCCTCACCCCTGATTGCCAGTCACCTCCCTCTCAGGAGGCAGATGCTCAATGCAGGAGCTGTTCCCAAGCTTCCTGCTGCATTGGGCATCTGCCCCCTGGCGCTCAATGCATGTCATAGTGACTGGTCATTCTGCTGGTCATTCCACCTTTTGGTTTATTTGCATATTAAGGTTTTATTATATAGGATTATAATTATTTATGTGTATATATATACTATACATATACATATACACACTGAGTAGCCAGATTATTATGATCTCTGAACTCACAATAACCTGGCAACTCAGTATATGTGTGTGTGTGTATATGTGTGTGTGTGTGTGTGTGTGTGTGTCCTATCTAATACAAGAATAATATGCAAATTGACCATACCTCTGCTACACTCACAAGCCTTGCCCACCAGGTATGCTCACCAGCCAATCAGAGAGAGTATGCAAATTAACCCAACCAAGATGGCTACAGCCACAGAGAGCACAGAAGAGAGGCCTGGGTTACCCCTGATGATGTAAGAAGCCAAGTTTTCCACAAAGCCTGGGCAGAGGTTAAGGCAACAAAGTTTCAACGGTTGTGCCAGCAGAAGGCTTGGCTCTGCTCCAGGTTAAAAATTACAATTGTAGGAAATAAATAAATCCCAGATACCAGGGCTCTTGCTTGGGTTGCTGGGGGGCGTGGCTGGCCTGCAAACCACCACAGGCCCCTCGCCCAGTCCACCCCATGCCCCAAGGGAACACCCACCTGGATTCAGGACACCCTTCAGGGCAAACCAGCTGGTCCTACCCATGCAGCAGGCCTCTATCCTATCTAATAAAAGAGTAATATACAGATTAGTCATCACTCCAACAAACAAGATGACTGCCCCCATGTGGTCACAAGATCCTGCTCCCATGTGGACACAAGATGGCCACCACAAGATGGCCAGTAGGGGAGGGCAGTTGGCAGGGACCAGGCCTGCAAGGGGAGGCAGTTGGGGATGATCAAGCCTGCAGGGGAGGGCAGTTATGGGTGACCAGGCCCACAGCGTAGGGCAGTTAGGGGAAAACAGGCTGGCAAGGGAGCAATTAGGCATCAATTAGGCTGGCAGGGAAGTGGTTAGGAGGTGATCAGGCTGGCAGGCAGAAGCAGTCAGGGGAAAATCGGGAAGGCAAGCAAGGGAGCAGTTGAGAGCCAGCAGTCCTGGATTGTGAGAGGATGTCTGACTGCTCTTTTAGGCCCAATCCTAGATCGGGCCTAAATGGGCAATTGAACTCATTCCTCAAGGTGTCCCAGATTGGAGAGGGAGCAGGCTGGGCTGAAGGACACCCCCCCATGCATGAATTTTGTGCACCAGGTCCAGTGCATAAATGTGTGCTTGGGTGGGGTCTGGCCAGCCTGGCCAGGAGGAGGGGACATGTGCGGTTGGCCGGCCTGCCTGCTGGTCGAACTCCTGGGGACAATTTGCATATTAGCCTTTAATTATATAGGATATACACTGAGTTGCCAGATTATTATTCGTTCAGAGATCATAATAATCTGGCTACACACACACACACACACACACACACACACACACACA
>JAAGEH010000039.1:9127064-9288490 GCA_011751065.1 Lasiurus cinereus | reverse complement strand
GAGAGAGAGAGAGAGAGAGAGAGAGAGAGAGAGAGAGAGAATGAGTGTATTCTGGAACCATAGTGGCAATTTGAATCTGGAAGCACACAGTATGCTGCTGGTGAGCAGAAACTGAGAAGAAGTTGGCACAGTCTTTAGGAAAACTGAACAAGGGAACTTACACCCCACCGAGACATTTGTGAATATCCGGTTTTCAGTGAGCACTCTCTATGTGCACCAGGGCCTCCTGCTCCTCCTATTTGTTAGATATTGTTGTTTCTCCACGCATTTGCTGAGATGAGGTGGAGGTTGGGCACTGGCCCATGCTGACCCAGCCCACCCAGTGCAGCTCAGCCCTCCCTTGGGGTAAAGAGGGCGGTGTGATTGACCTCGGAGAAAGAACTCAGCAGCAGGGACATATTTCATGTCTGAGCTGAGGTGTAAGAAAGATGACGGGTCTCCCCAAAATGTCCTTTGTGGGGGTGACCACAAAGACCACACACCACCCGGCATGGGGGCAGGCTTTGAGTGGGAAGCACCTGAAATGATTTCTTCCCCTCCTCCTCCCCCTCCTCCTCCTCCTTCTTTTTCTAAAAAAAAAAGGTCCTTAGGTAAGCTTTATTTATTTGTTATTCTTGATTTGAGAGAAGGAGAGAGAGAAGCATAGATTTATTCTTCCACTTATTTATGCTCTCGTTGGTTGATTCTTGTATGTTCTCTGATTGGGCATTGTACCCACAACGTTGGTGTAGGGGAAACCCTGCTGTAACCAAATGAGCCACCTAGCCAGGGCCTGGAGTTCCTGAGAGCTTCCAGAACCTCCCTTGGCCTGTGAGGATCAGAAATCACCTCTAATATTAATCCTCTGGGTAATCAGGTGGTTTGTTACTGCAGAACTATTTGCATCCATTCCTCCAAACTGACTAGCAAGCCTTTTGTGGAACAAAAATGATGTTTGTAATGATATTTATAAAGTCTAACGGTATATGTGAGAACTGTATGTGCTGCAGATGTATATATTGGACATAAATTTGCTGGGAGCTGGCACGTCTGCAATGGCTCATTTTTGCTTACAACTCTCTCCCACTGCAATCCCCTTTCACTGCACTATCAGAGGAAAATTCCTCAAAAAAACTAAACAAAACAAAACAAAAAACAAACACAAAAAAAAACACTCAAACCAAAAACAAAAATGAATTAGGCCTATTACATCCTTACTAAAACCATTAATAATGGCAGAAACATTGCTAATTCATTGGGTTTATCTATTTACACACCGTCCATTTCTAAAGGACGTGAGGCAGCATCTCTGATAAGTGCTGCTGAATTGAAGGAAATCAAGGAGCAGCTGTGGAGAAGTGGCATCTATGGTCTCAGGTGGGCACTTTCTCAGCTGCAGGGCAGAGTCCAGCTGCCAAGGGAGGTTTGTGGATTCCACCAGGAGCACTAGACACCTGGTGAAAATGTGCCCTGTGGACTGTAACTGACCCCAGTCATGGAAAGGGATGCAGCACCCCTTTCACAGGGGTTTCAGGCATTAGCTCTGATTACTGGGCTGCCGTTTATAGTTTTCTCTCTAAAGTGGGGATAATAATAGAAACTAACTCAGCAGGTTTTAGGGAGCCTAAATGAGATAAGGAGGCATTAAAGCACTTAGAATAGGGCCTGCATTCCATAGCACTCAATAAATACTAGTTAGTTTTGTTTTGTTTAATTAGTTATTATTGGCCTTTAAAAGGTAAAACTGAAAGTATATTATTGGAAAGGTCAACAAAGATCCAGCTGAGAAAACAGGCCTTGAGCTGGGGCAGAGGGTTGGGGAGGAAAGTAGAGGCGAGGGGTCTGCTCTACCCTCTGGGGAGTTAGGAACTGACAGGAGCCCTCTGGAAGATGGGATATTCTTGGGGACCAGGGAAAGTTACAAGATAAGACTGTAAGGAAACCAGCTGGCAGCAGCCATGGCTTTGAGCTGATGAGGTATTTGGATGGGAATGACAAGGCCGTGAGTGGGTGAGATGGCTGCTGTCACCAGTGATATTGTGATATATATTTTGCCTGAGAAGCAGAGGCATTTTGATTTGTTCCATAATCACATCTGGAACAGCAGGTGGAGTGAATTTGCAGCATGGATGAAGGAAGGGACAAGGCAGTAGACCAGTTAGGAAAATAATCAAAATCCAGCATGGGAGTTGCAGGAGCTATAAAGAGGACAGAGGCACTGGGAATGAAGGAGAAGCAGGTGTGGGAACAAGAGACAATGAGGAAGGGACATAGGAAATGAAAAAATACAAAGATTGTTTCAGGTAACTGGTTTTCTGGTATCGACTGCCCTAAATGAAAGAATGACAGTTCTTTCTCTCCCTTTGCTCAGAATCATTCATAAAGACAGAGACATACACATAAACTTATCACACATATAACCATCCTCCTCTCTCCTCTGTTGGTACAGATCTCAGGCCTCAGCTCCTACTCCAATTTGGACCCAGAAATTCTACTTGCCTTATTGGTACTCACCCTTAAGGCACACGACTGGGCTTTCCTCACAGCCTGCCACTCCAGACAATATGACATGCTACAGAAATATTCAAACTTCCACAATCTCTTTCCCTCAGGCCCACTCTGTGCTGGGTAGCAGGAAGCCAGTCTAATAAAGCTACTTCTGCAAAGGCATTAATGATCCTGGCAGGTTTGTGCATTTTCTCTATAAATGCAATTTCTTTGAATGACTAGAGGCCCAGTGCATGAAATTTATGCATGGAAGGGGGTCTTCTCAGCCCAACCTGCACCCTCTCCAATATGGAACCCCTTGGAGGATATCCAACTACTGGTTTAGACCTGACCCCAGAGATCAAGTCTAAACCAGCAGTCAAACATCCCTCTCACAATCCAGGACCATTGGCTTCTAACTGCTCACCTGCTTGCCTGCCTGATCACTCCAAACTGTTCCCCTGCTGGCCTTGTCACTCCTCACTACCTCCCTCTGCTGGCCTGGTCACCCCTCACTGCCTCCCCACACCAGCCTGGTTGCCCCATGCAGCCTGCTTTTCAGTCGTTACTGTGAGGACATCCTGACCAATTTTCATATTAATATTTTATTAGTTAAGATAATTGAGTATCTAGAGACAATCATTCACCCCAAAGATGCTGGCAGTGTTTATAACCATCATAACTTTATTATTTTCTCCTAAACTGCTGCCTTGAACAACAATTTCCAAACTACAACTGAAATACAGAATGTACATCATCCAGAACCATAGGAAAGTTGGCTGAGTGGAAATTCTACAACTAGAAAGAAAGAGAGGGGCTCACAGAGACTCAGAAGAGCTGAAAAAAGCTGAGGTATGGAGACGCGTGCATGGAGAGAGCAGCCACTGGAGTGCCTGGCTGGCTTCCTTGGCAGGAGGGAGATGGAAACTCCCAACTGCACTGAACCCCTTATTCTATAGCACTGAACCCCAGGTCCAGGCAAGACTCATACGAGAGGAGTCTGGACAGTGAAAAAGGAGGAGTGCATGGAAATTTAGGGGAGCCGTGAAAGGGTAGAGGTCTGGGGGCATGCACACCATTGTGTGCAGAAGATGTACTGCTGATTGTATTGCTGGCTTTCTCTAGTGGGCGGGAGACAGAGCCTTCCAACTGTGCCACTTCTAACTCCACGGAACCCCAGTTTTGGGCGAGACCCTGGGATCCAAACTCATATAGTTCCCGGAGTGCAGGGGAGCCATAAAGGCAGAGATCTAAAAGCACGTGTGTGTGTGTGCACAGAGAGGCTCCAATGATTGCTAAGAGACACTTGAGACCCAGGAGCTGCATAGAGCAGGGCTGACTGGAAGCCAAGGCCATCCACTAAGCCCTGATACTCCACCCCATCCAAACTCAACAGAAAGGCTTTTGCAGTTTTGCAAGTCTTGTATCATAAGGCTGATTCCAGCACAGAAGTTATTCCAGCACAGTGAAAATGTGGAGACAGAGGAACAGATCACAAATGAAAGAAATGGAGGAAAGCAAAGGACTGGATATAGAGTTCAAAACCATGGTTATAAGGTTTTTCAAGAATTTCTTAGAAAAGATGGATAAATTTAGTGAGATGCAAGAGGAGATGAAAAAGTCCAACTCGAAATTAAAATACACTGACTGAAATAAAAAATATATATATATATTATACAGAGACCTAACAGCAGACTAGAGGAAAGCAAAAATCAAGTCAAAGATTTGAAATACAAAGAAGCAGAAAACACTCAACTGGAAAAGCAAGAAGAAAAAAGAACCCAAAAATGTGAAGATAGTGTAAGGAGCCTCTGGGACAACTTCAAGCATACTAACATCAGAATTATGGGGGTGCCAGAAGAAGAGAGAGAAAAAGATACTGAAAACCAATTAGAAGAAATAATGACTGAAAACTTCCCACACCTGGTGAAAGAAATAGACTTACAAGTCCAGGAAGCACACAGAACCCCAAATAAAAGGAATCCAAAGAGGACCACACCAAGACACATCATAATTAAAATGACAAGAGCAAAAGACAAAGAGAGAATATTAAAAGCAGCAAGAGAAAAACAGTTAGTTACCTACAAGGGAGCACCCATACGATTGTCAGCTGATTTCTCAAAGAAACAATGCAAGCCAGAGGGGAGTGGCAAGAAATATTCAAAGTGATGAATAGCAAGAACCTACAACCAAGAATACTCTATCCAGCAAAGCTATCATTCAGAATTGAAGGGCAGATAAAGAGCTTCACAGATAAGAAAAAGCTGAAGGAGTTCATCAACACTAAATCAGTATTATATGAAATGCTGAAAGGTACTCTTTAAGAAGAGGAAGAAGAAAAAGGTAAAAACAAAAATTATGAACAACAAATACATATCTATCAACAAGTGAATCTAAAAATTAAGTAAATTAAAAATCTGATGAACAGAATAAACTGGTGAATATAATAGAATCAGGAGCATAGAAAGGGAGTGGATTGACAGTTCTCAGGAGGAAAGGGGTAAGGGGAGTGCAGAGAGAGACTGGACAAAAATCATACACCTATGGATGAGGACAATGTGGGGGGAGGCAAGGGTAGAGGAAGGAGTGGGAACCGGGAGAAGGGGAGCTTTGAGGGGGGAGAGAAACAAATGTAATAAACTGAACAATAAAGATTTATTAAATTAAAAATAAATAAATAAATTACCAGCCTTTACCAAGACAGTTCATAAAGAACAATGAGATCAATGAGATTAAGACCAAAAAAAGAAGAAACAAATTAAACATCTAGAAGCTACTGAATATATATATTTATATATTTAATTTAATAAATCCTTATTAAATTATATATATTTAATATATTTTATTCATTCTTTACAGAGAGGAAGGGAGAGGGGTAGAAAGTCAGAAACATCGATGAGAGAGAGACATAGATCAGCCGCCTCCTGCACGCCCCCTACTGGGGATGTACCCCCAACCAGGATACATGCCCTTGACCGGAATCGAGCCGGGGATCTTTCAGTCCACAGGCCAACGCTCTATCCACTGAGCCAAACTGGTCTCGGCTGCTACTGAATATATTGTGATATATTCATACAGTAGAATAAAACACACATAGGAAATGAATGCACAAAGCTACAGAAACAACATGCATGAATCTTAGAAGTATAATGTTGGGTGACAAAAAAACTACTTGTGGTGTACAAAGCTCAAAAATAAGCAAAATTAAATGTAGATGGTTAAAAAAATAAAACACACACATTAAGGATTAAGTACAGGAATAATATATCTGAAATCTAGGATAGTGCTTGCTTTTTGTTTTGTTCCAAATTCTAAGAACAAAGTGTTCAGTTTTGTTACCTTTTGCTATGATGTTCACAGTAGAATTTTCATAATTACTCAATATTAGGTTACTTTTCTTTCTGTTAATTTGCTGAAAAGTTTTATTATGAATGGGTTTTAAATTTTATATAATACTTTCTCTGGATACATTCAGTTGATCATGAAATGTTTTCTTTTATTCAGATGCTCTAGGGCAGTGATGAGCAAACTCATTAGTCAACAGAGTCAAATATCAACAGTACAACGACTGAAATTTCTTTTGAGAGCCGAAAACTGACTTCTGCACATGGGCCACGAAGTTTCAGTCGCACTGTATGTTTGCGCCAGCATGTGGTGTTCTGTGAAAGAGCCACACTCAAGGGGCCAAAGAGCTGCATGTGGCTCACGAACCAGTTTGCCAACCAGTGCTCTAGGGAAACACACTAATTGATCTTTTAATGTTAAACCAGTCTTCCATTTTTCAGGGGGGGGTGGGTTGGAAGGAACTACTGTCCTATGATGTATTACAGTTTTTATATATTTATGAAGTTCATTTTCTAATATTTTGTTAAGAATATTAAAGTCACCAAAACCGGTTTGGCTCAGTGGATAGAGCATTGGCCTGCAGACTCAAGGGTCACAGGTTTGATTCAGGTCAAGGGCATGTACCTTGGTTGCTGGCACATCCCCAGTAGGAGGGCATGCAGGAGGCAGCTGATCGATGTTTCTCTCTCATAGATGTTTCTAACTCTCCCTCTCCCTTCCTCTCTGTAAAAAAAAATCAATAAAATATATTTTTAAAAGAATATTAAAGTCTTTGTGAGAGATATTGGTCTGATTTTCTTGCAATGTGTTTATCTCGTTGTGGAATCAAGGTTATGCTGGTTTCACACTTTCAAGCAGAGTTTGTATAAAATCAGTATTATTTCTTCTTTAACTGTGTCATATAATTTACTAGGGATGTCATCTTTCATGGATTTCTCTTTGAGAAAAGATTTTATTATGAATTAAATGTAATGGCATGTTGGAGGCTATTTATATTTTTGTTTCTTCTTGTGTCTGTTTTTGCAATTTGTGTCTTTTAAGAAATTTATTCATGTCATCTAAATTATTAAATTTAATGGCATAAATTTACTCATAATATTACATTATCTTCTTAATACCTATAGAATCTATATTCATGTCCCTCTTCCTTCCTGATATTTGTATTTTCTCTCATCTTTTATCAATCTAGCTAGAGGAGTGCCAATTTATTAATTCTTTAGAGGTTTTTCAGTGATTTCTTTGTTTTGTTTTGATGCAGCTACTTCGAAGAACCACCCTTTGGTGTTACTGAATTTTCTCTGTTGTTTGTTCATTTTGTATTTCACTGATTTCTGATGATATCTTTTTTATTTCCTTCACTCCACTCATTTTGGGTTTCATTTGTTCTTTCTTCCCCTAGTATTTCAACATGGAAGCTTGCATGATTGATTGTAACCCATTTTTCTTTCTTAATATTTTGTGTAGAGCTACAATTTTTCCTGAAAACTGTTTTTGCTTCATCCCTCAAACTTTAATATGATTTCTTTTTTACCCAGGAGTTATTCAAAAATATATGACACATTTTCTAAATAGACTATGATTTTCTTCTAACTATATCTTGTTTTTTAACTTCTAATTTAATTCCATTTTAGTCAGAGACTACACTCAGTATAACCCAATGCTTTGATACTTATAAAGACTTACTTTATAGCCCAGCACATATTCTATCTTGATGAATGTCTGCATGTTCTGTAATGATTGGGTGTCATTCCATAAATGTCAGTTAGAGCAGGTTGAATAATAGTATTCAAATCATCTGTATTCTTATATAATTGTTCTTTCAACTATTGAAAGAGAATTTTTAAAACGATTCATTAAATTATACATCAGTCTATTCTGACTTTAATTCTCTCAGATTTGTGCTTTTATCATTATGAAATTATCTCTGATAAAACTCCTTGTCTTGAAGCTTACTTTCTCTCACATTAATACAGCCACTCATGCTTTATAAAATTATTGGTTTCATGGGTTATGTTTAAGCAGTCTCTTGTAAGCAGTATACAGTTGGATCTGCAGTTACATATTTTTGAGTCAACTTTATCTCACAGGCCCTACGAACATTGACAAAGATGAATTTTAATTTTTTTAAATCAACAAAGAAAGTTAGTCTTCTTTTCCTAAATTAGCATCTCTACTCAAGTGCTGCCAACAAACTTCATTAGCACAGAGAGACAATACGAGATCGGGTTAACATTCGATCAAACTACTAAAAATAACCAATTGTACTTGTTTATATCCAGCATGAATTGATATTAGATATAGGATCTGCTGTTCAACTGAAATAATATATCATTGAAATTAGGCAAGTATTTGATTTAGGCAAGTATATCATATAAAAATATTTAGCCATCATATAAAAATCCAGTTTGCAGGCCAGCTAGATGGTGGTTCTATCCAATTTTAGATAAAATTTAATGACTTTTGTGAATGAATTGGCTGATTTGGAAGAATTTCAGACTCTTTATTATGTGAACTGCAAATTCATCTCAAGACACTGAGCTACATCCAAGGGTGAACAGATCACTCACTTGTAAATTCTGTTTTAACTCTCCCATAGACACCACTGACAAACTTTCATGTAATTATTTCAAAAATATAACTGGAGTGAAGGTCATGTACACTACAGAGAGCAATGATTTATTCTTCCCCATTGGTCAGATTAGATTACTATAGTTCTCATCCTCCAGATCTTCCTGCCAACCCTCAAAGGAGTGTGTTTAAAACAATGTTCCCATGAACTATGACCTACTGCAAATGCTGTCTCAGACTTTGTACAAGAAATTGATCTTCCAGCGACTAAGGTAAAAAAGTACTGGGACAGTCCCAAGTAAAGGCGGCCATTACAATGAACAAACATCAATGGCCGAGCCTAGGAGATCCTTTGTTATCAATCTCTGCTTAGGTGGATAGGAAATTAAAAAGCCAAAATAATTGGAAATAAAGCCTCTGGGGAAAATTATTAATAAAAGTTACTCTGAAGCTTTGATACTGTAAAATAGGGGAATTAAAAGGGATAAAGTATGAACCTACTGCATTAAAAGTTACATAAGGAAAAAGACTCCTTTGAGTGGTAGTAGTTGATGTCAATGATGTTCAGGATCAATGCCTAAAGCCTATAGACACCTGTAGGATTCTATCTGGACAATCAAGTTCAGTTTTTTATTTCTTATCCTGATGCTTCCTAAAATAGGCAGAAATCTCTTGCTTGTGGCTGCCCAGGGTACCAATTCTGTTTCAACTTGGCCTAAAATCTTTTGACTTAGAAATACTACAGTGAACAGGGAAAAAAAAAGAATATTACCTATCACAAGTTTTGAAGATAAATCAACCAGAAGTAGCAGGACAAGTTACAGTATTTATCGAAACCTTTGGGAAGTAAACAGTAATCTTTTTCCCTGGTCCCTAAAACTGAAAACTCTATCTCAAACAGGCTTAGCTAAAGTATCGTAACTCAGTCCATATTTTCCAATAAACACTAGTAATTCAGAGCAAGTACTAATGCACGCTAAACTAAAGCTGAATCTAATATGGCAGATGCATGATGATATAGAGAAAAGAGCATAAGACCTGAAATCAGAATTTGAACTAGCTTCCCCCTTTAGTTCCCTGCAATCATATAGCAGTGAGAACAAGTTGTTTAAATCACAAACCTTTGAGAAATTCCCCATTGCATTCATAATCTAAACACTTCCTCTTAGTCTCTGTTATTGGAACACACCAAGTTTGTGCAGCAGCTAGTTTAATTTCATTGGAGCAATCTTCTTGAGTTATGTCTAGTTTCTTCTTTGAATGTCTAGTTTCTTCTTATCAATTAAATTTCATCTTCTCAAAGAGAAAGGCTTTAAGGTAACATATCTTGACATACTGTCATATTATCTTGATTTAATTCTGTCTCTATCTGAAATTAACATTTGTTTACTTGGTTATTTCTATAGTGTCTGTCTCCTGCACTAGAATGCAGACTCCATGAAGTCAGGCACCTTGCTGTTCTGCTGCCTCTGAGACTAGAATAATATCTATCACATAATTGGTGCTCAATTAACATGTTAATTGAACAAATAAAATTTGCCTCCAACTGTTAAGACTGTGATTATATCTGTATTTCTTATCTGAAAATGAGGGCAAATATATCCTTGCTTAGAACTTACAATAAGTTATTATTGTATCTTCTTTTCTATCTTGCCCATTCCAAAAAATAATAATAATCAGTAAGTAAGGGAAATAATTGTCTAGAGGATCACATTTTAAGATGAATGTATGATAAATTGAATTATAGATATAAAATTAAGTGAAGCAGACAGAATAGCTTCCAGCTACTCATAATTTGTTTGAACATAGGTACATACCTAAACAGTTTTCAATCATCAGTGTAGTTGGTCAGTCATAAGAAGAGAGCTGGAGAGCCCATGCCAGCACAGGAAATCAGATAGATGCCTTAAGCTAACTGATTTGTCACTTTCCCAGATTTTTGGTTCCATATCAGGTGAGCAGCCTCAGATTATAACTTGGTCCAATTGTATTTGGTTCTGCCTGCACAGAGAAAATATGCTGATCACTCACCCTAGTTTTCCAGTGGTTGTGAGTGTCCTGTCATTGTGAATTACTAGATATGTATTCTGGTGTCTTTCTCAGTTCTGTGTGCTTTTTGGTTTCAATGAATCAATCCCAGACTGCCATCAGCTGCAGTCACTCAGAGGAGCACACCTTTGGCCCTTGGAGCAGAAGGCTGGGTCCTGGGCCTTGGTTGCTTAGTTTGGGAATAACTCAGCTCTAGCACATCCATCAGGCAGCCTACCTGTGTACTCTGGGCATAAGCAGAGGAAAGGATCACACACATAATAATAATAATAATAATAATAATAATAATAATAATAACAACAACAACAGTAATAATAATAATATAAGTAATTTAAGATTTCAAAACATGCTCCAAAGAGTCCTCATCAAAGAAACTGTAGCATTATTAGAGGCCAGGTGCATGAAATTCATGCATGGGGTATGTCCCACAGTCCAACCTGCACCCTCTCCAATGTTGAATACCTCAATCCCACTGGGATTGAGCCTAAATGGGCAGTTGGACATCCCTCTCACAATCCAGGATTGCTGGCTCTCAATTGCTCGCCTGCCTGCCTTCCTGACTGCCCCTAATCACTTCTGCCTGCCAGTCTGATCACCCCCTAACCACTCCCCTGCCAGCCTGATTGATGCCTAACTGCTCCCCTGTTAACCTGTTTGCCACTAACTGCCTTCCCCTGCAGGTCTGATCCCCCCTAACTGCCCTCCCTTAGAGGACTGGGTCCCCCACAACTGCCCTTCCCTGCAGGCCCAGTTGTCCCCAGCTGCCCTCCTCTGCCAGCCTGGTTACCCCCAACTGCCCTCCTGTGCAGGCCTGGTCCTTCCCAACTGCCCTCTCCTGCTGGCCTGATTGCCCACAAATGCCCTCCCTTGCAAGCCCAGTCCCCCCCAACTGCCCTCCCTTGCTGGCCATCTTGTGGTGGTCATCTTGTGTTCAGATGGAGGCAGCCATCTGTGATCACATGGGGCAGCCATCTTGTATGTTAGAGTGATGGTCAATTTGCATATTACTCTTTTATTAGATAGAGGCCTGGTGCATGGGTGGGGGGCAGCTGGTTTGCTTTGAAGGGTGTCCTGGATCAGGCTGGGGGTTCCCTTGGGGCATGGGCAGGCTGAGCAAGGGGCCTGTAGTGGTTTGCAGGTTGGCCATGCCCCCCAGTGACACAAGCAGAGGCCTTGGTATCTAGAATTTATTTACCTTCTATAATTGAAACTTTGTAACCTTGAATGGAGGCCTTGGCCAGCCAGGGTGTGCAGAAAGCTTGGCTTCCTCCTGTTTGCTCCATGGCCATAGCCATTTTTGTTGGGATTTAAGAAACTTTGTAGCCTTGAATGGAGGCCTAGAAAGCTTGGCTTCCTCCATCACTCAGGGCAACCCAAGCCTCCTGTTCGCTCAGTGGCTACAGCCATCTTGGTTGGGTTAATTTGCAGTTGCTCCTGTTTGGCTGGTGGGCATGGCTTGTGGGTATAGCAGAGTGATGGTTAATTTGCATATTACTCTTTTATTAGATAGGATTGCAATTTCTTGCAATTATTTTATAGTTTAGGATAGTTTGTATTTTGAGTGGGTGGGGATGTGGAAGAGCAGGGAAGGGAGGAATCCATAATAACTTTTTAAACTAATATTTATTGATTTTAGAAAGGAAGTGGGGAGAGATATAGGAACATCAATGATGAGAAAGAACCATTAATTGGCTGCCTCCTGCACGCCCCTTTCTGAGGATTGAGCTCACAACCTGGGCATGTGCCCTGACCAGGAATTGAACTGGGTGACCTCTTGGTTCCTGGATTCAAGTTCAACTGCTGAGCCTCACCTTGCTGGGTTCATAATAATTTTAGTGCTATGGTCTACCACATACCAGCCCTGGGAACATCTCATTGCGGCCCTTGGGGAGCTCAGCAACCTTGCAGGTGTGGAGGAAAGTGGTGAGACAGGTGCTTACACCCCTCCAAGCTGGGCCGGAATCTTCCTGATGTCTGCACCTGAAGTTCAGTGCTCCTTCCCCTGCTGTCCACACATCTGACCCCTGCCTGAGACCTGTTTCATCTCCCCCTCCCATCAGCTTTCTGCAGGGGCTTTGTCTAGGTCCTGGACTCTAGGAGAACCTAGGGCTATGTCCCTCTCTAGCATTCAGAGATTCCAGAAAAGAATGATGGGATGAATCACTCCTCGAGCTATGTGGGGATCCCAAGCGAGTATCAGGAAAGAAAAATGTCCCCTCTCCCTCTGCTCCCCTCTAACCCTAGACTGCAATTTTAACTTCTCTTGGGGACAGAGATGGATCGGGGTGTGAGCATAAACATTTGATATGTTTTGAGGGCATGCTGCGCCGCACAGCAAGACACCCAAGTCCAGGCTCCCACGCTGCTCTCAGAGCAGTCTGAGTGCTACATTATTTAAGGCCCTGTGGGGAGCTAGAAAGGCAGCATGGTTACAGAGAGATCCGATTAGAGAAGGGGCTCAATCAATGAAAAGGCTTGGTGAGCCCCTCCTCTTCTCAGAGTGCTGATGAAAGAAGGGGAGTGGAACAGGCCCAGGAGTGGGGAGAAAGTCCCCATGGAAGGCGGGAGACACCGCCCCCCTTCCCACCAGCCAGGAGGCATGGTGTGACCTAGGGCCCAGCACAGCACCAGCACCATTCACATGTGTGTTGATTGACTACCCGGGATACATGACATTGAACCAAGGGAAGAGCCCATTGTCATTTGCAAAGGAAAATACCACCAGCCTCTCAAAGAGAAGAAAACTCTCATAGCTGATCTCTTTGCTGAGTTTTTAGAAAGATTTCTCCTGAAAGATTCACAATGTGGAAGTCACAAAAACATGACTTGGATCTTTTTTTCCATCATTATTGTGAGATCCTGGCCTTCAGAGTGACTAGCCTGGTTGAGTGTAGGAGGAAACCCCAAGGTTGCTGCAACTGCACTTTCTGTGCAGTGTTTGAAGGGCACAGACACTGCCCACAGCACCCAGAGCCCAGTCGCCCACACCCAGAGACCGAACACCTAGACCTCTGAGGAGAGGGCATGTGTGTGTGTGTGTGTGTGTGTGTGTGTGTGTGTGTGTGTATGATTAGAACACTACACATGCATTTTCCTTCTGAAATCAAATACTTCTTCCATGAGAGAGGTAAGCTATGTGTGTAACCATTTCAAAATAATCACTTAATTCATAGTGAAAAAAAATGAAAGTTTTGCCTGATATGAACCCCAATGATGGTTTTGGAGTGGAATTAACAATCCCCACTCCAGGCACTCATCAGGAGCCAGTGGCATCTTTACCCACCCACTCATTCTGGCTCTTTATTTGTCTCCATTTAGTGAGAATCTTGGAAAAAGAGACATGTTTCTTTCATATTTGCATCATCAGAACCAAATCCAGATCTGAATGTGTAGGGGCAGTCAACAGTATAAAACCGAGTGTCAGAAAGTGCGGAGGGAAGAAAGGAATGAGAGAGACTGTGTGGGGGAGCCCGTGAATGTAGGAAGGGGTGCTGAGGGAACCAGTGTGCAGGCAGCTGATCTGGCGAAGCATTTCGAATCTGGAAAACATCTTGAGCCCCCAGGGAAAATGGGAGAGGTGTGGATGAGAGGATGTATTTATTTCACTTTTGCCTTCAGACCCACCTGTCCTCTGGGGTGACCCATCCCACCTGGAGCTGAAGGTCTGTGCTGTGAGCTTAACCTTTCACATGTGTTTGGGGTTGCCAGCCACAACTCTTCACCAGGAAGGGCTGTGGGAACACAGCCAAAAGGCTGTCAGAGAAACGTGTGCAAATATGAGCCAGCACTCTCCAAATAAAAGAGGAAAAGAAAACTAAGAGGACTGCACAGTCTCTGTTCAAGTAGCACAAAGCAGAGTGCCAGTATGGCAATTGGCCACCTATAAGAGCAGAAGTTTGTGGGTCAAAATATTATTTCAGAGAGGCATTAAAATGGAATTTATCTATATACACAAACATACTGTGGCGATATTGCAGGCTTGATTCCAGACCACCTATCATAAAGCAATTATTGAAATAAAGCAAATCATAATTTTTTTGCTGGTGAAGGGTCTTGCCTTCAATTTGTAAAAAAACAAATCTGTGGGGTGCAATAAAGTGAAGCATCATAAAGCAAGTGCGCCTGTATCTACAGGTCTCCAAAGGGTGCCTTCCATTCTGAACTGGAAGACTCATGGCCAGCCTTTGCCAATGCCCCTCAGTGCTCCTTCCACATGCTCACAGGGGACGTGGCTGCTGCACTGCCACTGTGACAACCAACTACATGAGCCATGTGCCCAGCTGGTCATGTCCACTCTGGACATGTAAAGAACAGCACAGGATGTCTGAGCCTGCAGAACAGGACATCAGGCATTCCCGTCTTGCTTCGCAGATTCATGGCAGTGAAAACAGCCCAGAAGAGCACTTGTCTCCACCACCCACCTGCTTTCTGTAATTCCTTGCCTTTTTTGGTACTTAACTAAGGGCCCTCAATATGCCTTTGTTGTTTTCTCCTATTTGGCAACGAGGATTTTCTTAATGCCATTGTATTTGGACAGAATTTCCCTTTTAAATATCAGGTCAAACCAACAGATTAGCATCTCTGCCCCATGAGGCCAGCAGATGACAATCATTTCTTCCAATGTAGGAGGTCTATTGCTGGAACAGCACCGAAGGTGGAGTTGAATGGGAAAGCAGGGCAATGCCAAAGCCACTACTTTCCATCCCCAGAGAGTTTTGGGTAAGTTTTTTTTTCCTTCCTCCGATTCTTTTCAGGTCTATTATTTCATTTAATCTCATGCTGTACCTATGAGTTGATTAAGACTATGGGCAGTAAAGCATGCTTTATGTTTGCCCTTGGGCACAAGAGAAACAAGAAAATTGGCTATAGAATTTGTTTATAACCATTTATGAAGCATGAATTATGGCATAGAGAAATGTTTACACTAAAAAGCCTTCAAAAAAGCCAATCATTATCCCTCATTCTCTGCACAAGGCATCCCGCCCCAAGAAAGGGAAATGACTTACCCAAGGTCACACAGCCAACAGAGGTCAGAGTCTATGTTAAAATCAGACAGCGGGTTTTGGTACCTAGAGACAAAAGGCTACTGAACAAAGCTGGTGAGCCACCTGCCAGGAACAGCAGAGCAGAGCAGTGTGGCTGAGGCATTGCTCTGCCTTCAGCAGGGGCAGCCAGGGGGCCAGAGCCATTGTAACCCATCATCCCACTTTCCACAGTTATTCCTAGTCCCAGCCTATCCCTACCCGGCTCTTTACAAAGTCTGTTTTCTTCATTTCACACTAAACTTTCTTTTTAAGGAGGTGTTTTGAATATTCTTTCTAAATAGCTTTATCAGAAGTGTACTTTGCATATGATAAAATTCATTTATCTAAACCGAATAATTCAATGATTTTTAGTAATTTTGCTGAGAGATGCAACCATCACCATAAACCAGTTTTAGAACATGTCATCCTTCCCACCTCTTTGCCATTAATCCCCATTCAAAGACTTGCTATATGGTCTCCTGCTGAGAACAGTTTGCACTCAAGAGATCATGGGCTCACCATGCTGGCTTACCACCGTGCTGGCTTATAACCATGGGCAGTATGCACCAGGACAGTCACTCCCATTTACGCCTGGGGTTGTGAGTGAATCTCAACACTGCCTTCCATGCTGGGTGGGCAAGACTGATCATTCTTCTGCATGTGACCCTTTCTTTACCTATGCTCAAGGTCATCTCTCTATGTGGCTAAGAGGTTATGTGACTAGGAAGATTTTTCCAAATTTCACACACAAAGCTCTTCCCCTGCCCCAACCGCATGGCTCGAGGCTTAACCACTGGCCTTTGTCCTTACATGCGGAAGGGAGCATGTGAGGCGTGCGTTTCCTGTCAGAGCCTCTCTGGATGACAGGCTATTTTTTTGGGTCACTTCACTTGCTCATCCCATATTCCTCCCTTACAGTGTTACCATTATGGCACAGGCTCAGCCATCAAGTGGCCAAAAACATCAGCAAACACAGGTTTCTGTGTAACATTAAAATATGTCCATAGATTTCCGTTTAACCATTAAAATATGTAGAGGAGAGACTCTCGTGACATAGAAAAACCTCCGTGGTGTCATAGGAAAGGGGATTCAAAATGATGCCCACACAGCACGAAGCCTGTCTATAGTGCATGCACTTACCAGTAAGTATGTGTGAATCTGAGAGTGTGTATCAAATCTGGACAAAAAGCAAACTCTAAAAGACACCAAAATATTAGCAGTGGTTGCCATGCATGGCAGGTAATTTATACTGCTTTATTTATGTTTTTCTGAATTTTTCAAACTTTCCACAATGTACACATAATAAACGCTGCTGCAATGAGAGCAGGAGCTGCGATGTGAGGATGGGAAGCAGAGATCCGCTGCCTGGCTGCAATCGCGTGGCTGGTTTACCGCCCACCTGCACTGGGCCCCGGCTTTTCCCTCACATCACTGTCATTACCCCGCTAATCACGGCGTGCAGACTCCTTCCTCTGTGCTAATCACCGCCGCACCTGGGAGGCTGGTCTTGGTGGAGGAGACGTGGAATCCCGAGCAGACAGACAGTTTGGACCGAGTTCAGAGACAAGTTACCAAACGATCAAGGGATCAGGGAAGGCTGCTGCTGGGAGATGAAAGGGTTTCCGTTTTTATAGCTCAGCTGAGCAGAGGCTGGGACGGAGCAACTTGAAAACAGACCCAAAACATATGAAAATTATGAGAAATAAAGAGCGAAGAGGGAGCCGAGCACAGCCGGCCCAAGCTGGCAATGGCAGGCTTCGGTGAGCGGAAACACAGCACATTAACATCAAGGAGTCTCCCATTGGCAGGCCTTCAGGTCAGCGCCCTCCCCTGGGAAGGGAAGCCTCGCCATGCAATAAGTAGAACATGATGTTGCCTTGTACTGAGAAACCCTCTCGCTTCACGGAGCAGCGTGAGCCTTCAATCCCACATCCCTAAGGTGAGGAGAGGCCCTTCTGGTTGGAAGCCCGGATGCAAACTGCGCCCATCCATCATGGGCCAGGCGCTTCTGTGGCAAAACCCGCCTCTTTTCTGCAGGGGGAGAACTGCTTGCCTGCACGCCAGGAGCCTCTGCTGTTTGTTTATCTTCCTCATGCCCAGTCTTTCTAAAGGATTTCCTCAGAGGCTCCTGTTGCCGCCTGGTTTTGCAGTAAGTGCAGCTGAGAAGTGGAGCTAAAAGAGAGACTTGATCTTTGCCCTTTAGGAGCTTCCACCATCATCAAGAAGCTGAAGGGAGGATCTCTCCCCGGTGTTGCTAGTGGTGTTCTGGCACCTCCTGAACCACGGAGGGGCTGGAGCCTAAGGACTGTGGTCAGCGGGCTACGCAGCAGTACCCAGTGAGGTCCATCAGACACACCCATCAAGCCCAGCAGGCGGAAGTCTCTCTCCTGCATCCGGGACTCCAAGGTCCACAACCATTCCAAAGGAGGAGGGCCTCGATGCAAGCTGAATCCAGGAGATTTTGAACAAGACATTCTAACAGACTTCTCTCTCAAGAAGATAACAGTGCTGACTTGGAGGTGGTATGGAAGAGATGAGAAGCAAGAAGACCTGCTCAGAAGCTGTGACAAAAAAGAAGGTGGGGCAGTAAAAGGCAAGGAAAGTTTGAATGAAGCAGTGGCCAAAAATTTGGGGAAAGCACCATTTAAATCCAGGAGCTAATTTCTTGAAGAGATTAATAAATGTACAAAGAAGTTTTCTCAGATTTTGTTGATTTGGAGAGTGAGGGAAGTTTAGAGATCTTTGTACCCTGAGGAACTAAAAGGGGTTTTGTGTGTGTGTGTGTGTGTGTGTGTGTGTGTGTGTGTGTGTGTGTTGTATGTGAGTGTGTGTGTGTGTGTGTGTGTGTGTGTGTGTTGAAAAAAGACAAGGCTATACCAACCCAGCCTGTGTGACTCAGGGGTTGAGCATCAACTCATAAACCAAGAGGTCACCACATTGATTCCTGGCCAGAGTAAATGCCCAGGGTGCCAGCTCAATCCCCAGTAGTGGGCATGCAGGAGGCAGCCAATCGATGTTTCTATCTCTATCCCTCCCTCTCTAAAAAATTTAAAAATCAATAGAAACATACTAGGTTATAACAAGAAGCAAAGAAGATGATTATATCATGATAAAGGGTTCAATACAACAAGATGAAGTAACCCTCATAAACACTTATGCACCCAACATATTTATGCACCTAAATATATAAAGCAAATACTGATGGATCTAAAGGGAGACATCAGCAGTAATGCAATCATAGTAGGGACTTGAACACCTTCTTATGTCAGTAACTATCTTCCAGACAGAAAATTAACAAGGAAACAGCATCGTTAAATGAAACATTAAAATCATATAGATTTAATTGATATTTTCAAAACATGATACCCTAAAATTGAAGGATTTTTTTTCAAGTGCACATGGAATATTTTCCATTATAGATTCCATGTTAGACCTTAAAACAAGCTTCAATAAACATAAGAAGATTGAAAACATTTCTAACATCTTCTCTGATAACAATGGTATGAAACTAGAAGTCAATTTCATGAAGAGAAAAAAAACACTAAAAACATGGAGGCTATGTAACATGTTACTAAATAATGAATGGGTTAATGATGAGATCAATAAAGAAGTAAAAAAAATAGCTTGAGATTAATGAAAATGAGAACACAACAATCTAAACTCTATGGGATGCAGCAAAAGCAGTTTTAATAGGGAAAGTCATAGCAATAGGGGCATAACTCAAGAAAAAAAATCAATTAATAATCTGATATTTTACCTAAATGAATTAGAACAATAACAACAAATAAAGTTCAAACTGAGCAGAAGGAAGAAAATAACATAGAACAGAGTGGAAATAAATAAAATAGAACCTAAAAATGTACAAAAAAAGGTACAAAATGAAACCAAAAGCTGATTCTTTGAATAGATAAATAATTGATAAAACTCTAAACAGACTCATCAAGTAAAAGAGATAAAGAACTCAAGTAAATAAAATCAGAAATGAAAGAGAAGTAACAATTGACACCACAGAAACACAAAAGATTATAAGAAAATATATGAACAATCATAAGCCAACTAATTACAAAGTATGTTTTTGTTTAACCACTATGCTGTATACCTGGAATTTATGCACAATAATATTGAATGTAAACTGCAATTGAAATAAAATATAAACACTGATTGAATTAAAAATAAAATAAAATGTACAAACTCTCAGCCAAAACCAAGAAAATAAATTTTAGTAGCATAATTTAAAAATGGTGTATAGCCCAGACACAAAGTAGGTTGAAGGTATTTTTACAACCGACCTGTTAAACATTGTACTAATTAGGTTTAGTCCAAATTAAAAATCAGTGGTTTTCTAAAAATATATATATATGAAGTATTGAAATTGATTAGCCAAGTATAAAAGCTGAAAAATAACTTAAAAATATTGTAAAAAAAAAAAAAAACTTCTCTAAATAAAGGCCAAGGAAACATATAGGTAGTATAGCTAACGGTATTGGAATTCAATTAATAGAACTGTCTATAGTTTAATAATAGTATTGCACAAAATAAAATAAGCACCAATCAAAAATGAAATGCGTATTTCAACACATAAGAGAAAGCAGAGATTCTATACCTATTACATTAAATTAACTAATATTAATTTTTAAAAACATTTTACTATTGATAAATAGGCAAAGAAGATGGCTGTAAATGCTAATATTTTTATATGAGAACATTCAAGCTTATTAACAATAAAATAAAAGCTCAGTTGGGTAGAGTGTTGTCTCCATACTCCAAGGTTTGATCCCTGGTCAGGACACATATAAGAATTGACCAATGAATGCATAAATAAGTGAAACAACAGATCAATGTTTCTCTTTCTTCCTTCCTCTCTAAAATCATTACATTTTTTAAAATATATAAAGATAATGAGTTATTATTTTGTATCTATCAATTATAATTTTTAGTTAAATATATATGAATGCATTTATACTAGTATACATGGCTGGTGGGTGCGCAAAATAGCTTAATCTTTCTGGAAAGTAGGTAGGCAATTTATATCCAAGAACCTGTAATTTTGAATTTCCCTTCACCAAGCAATTACTCTTTAAGAAATGCATTGTAAGAAAAGACATTAGCTAGGCCTAAGGACTTAGAGCCAAGGATGTTTTTGTTATACAAAAATGCATTGTTATACAAAAAAAAAAGTATGTATAGATTTGTACCAAGAATCAATCTTATAACTCAGCCTACATAAAAATTCTGTTTAGAAATAACTTTTATCATCAAAAATGTAAGTTACATAGAAGCATTTTCAGCATGATTTCAGTTTTTAGTTTTTAAGAGATAGAAAAATAGAATGTGTGAGAGAATAGATATAAAAAGACAGTATTAGATAGTTATAAAATATTTCTGTTTTTCCATGTGGTGAGATTTGGACAATTTTCATTTTTTTGCTTTTGCTTTTTAAAAATTTTTCTCCAGAGTAAACATGAGTTACTTCTATAATGGAAAAAATAATAGGTTTTTTAAAAAATGTATGGACTAGTGTATGTTACAAGGACTCGCTGATTTTCAGCACCTAAGTTGAAGAGTTTTCCAGTGCAATATTCTGTTTATCAGAGTAAAGGAAATTATCATCTTTCATGCAGAGAGGTTGGTGATAGGCAAGAAATTCCCTTAGCTTTCATTTGCTTTAGGGGTTCAGTTTCTGTATCCTGCCACCTCCCCAACATTTTTAACCAGATCTTGGAACTATAAAAAGGTGCCAAATAAAATGCAAGCTTTTCTGTTGTCTCACTTTCCTGGGTTGTAAGAAGCCTTCTGGATGAAGCCCTGCCTACTGTCAGATGTTTCAATTAATAAAACAGTTATACCACTGTTTATTCAATATAGCAGTCTAACCTGAATAAATGTAGGGTGTCTCCCAAGTTGCAGAGAAAGGCTGAGTTCAAAGAGCCACCTTGGTAATTACCACACAGAGCTCTCCTTGAAGCAGAAACTCAGAGGGAAGTCGGTGTCTAATGCCTCAACTTGCTTTCTGCATCCTTGGAAGGCCCTGGGGAAGCAGACATAGAAGGAAATAGAAAAATGATGACAGGACTTGGAAATTAGACCTGGAAGAAAAACGATTATGATTATTTAATTGTAAAAAGAGAAGGCTCATCTGAATGTCGCTGTTTTCAAATATTTGAAGAATTATGATGAAGACTAAGAGCAAATGGGATTTTAAGAGCTGTGAAGATAGAAGGAAACCTCTCAGCAGCTTAATTAATGTTTGTGGAATACTAGAGCAGGCTCCTGACAGATGTGTTAGCTTTTCTCTCTTTTGGAAATTCTAAATAACAGACAGGAAAGTATCTGCTGGGGGTCATCCCAGACAGTGGATAAGGAGAATTACAATGAATCATGCCCGTCAGAGCAGCACAGAGCACTGCCGCTCTGAGTGGATATATTTTTCTGACTTTTATTCGACTACCCCTTACAAACCTATCTAATGAGTTAAGTGTAAATGGAGCCAAAAATACCAAACCTATGTTTGTCTTAAAATAAATAAGCATTTAGAGGAAAAGTCCTCAGGAGCAAACCATGGTTGGATTTTACCAGGTTCCTTCTCAAACCCTGTTCTCTACACTAACTGTTGGGTCTAAGTCCCTCTGCCAGGAACTGGACCTTCTCAGACCCCAGGTCTAAATGAAGAAGCCATAAGAAGTTGTGGGGGTATAAGAATGAGTCTTTATTATAGAATCCAGTGGCCATATAGCCATAAGACAAAACAGTCCTTCACAGCAAAGTCCCATGCAGGCAGCTGGTGAACCAATATAGCATCCCTACACAGTAGTACAGCCACTGTACTCACAGCCATTATCTGAGCAGCTGCACGGTGCCTCCAAACTCACCGCCTCTCTACTCAGCAGCCTCGGTAGCCTCTCTAGCCTTTCCCCCAGCTCACTGGCTTCACATGGCAGCTATATCTGAGCTCTCCATGAGCTCTTTGTCTTACACAGTAGTAGCATCCTCTGTGCCTGCCTTTTTCTCTCCAGCCTTTCCTGCACTTCTCTTGCAACAGCAGCTTTACACCTTAGCTGCACCAGTACACTAGCTGGTAAGTAGCATAGCATACCACTTAGACAAAAGAGGCCAGTTGCCAACACTTATATCAATCATTTTGAACTTTCTGATTAAGATTCCCATGTTCAGAGTGGCCTTGGCCATCTGTCATACTATCAACAAGGCCTGCACACTCTAATTAGCCTTGGTTATCTGATGACTCTAGCATAGGTCTCACAATGCCCAATACCCACCTGTACTATTTGATGCCTACCCACCTCCATCTCCCACCTCATTTCCTTGATGAGCTTACTGGTATTGAACAGACAAATGCACAGAAGAAGGTTACAGGGGGCTTGAGGAAGCAGGAGACCACAAAAATGTTGAACCGTTTTCCAAATGTCTTGGGATTAGCAAAAAGTTTTCAACTATTTTTAAGTGTTGTCAGATCTGCTAAAAGCCAACTGTGGTTTGCCCCTAAGGACTTTTCATCTAAATGTTTTATGCTTGTTTATTTTAAGGAAAACATAAGTTTAGTATTTCTGGGTCTATTTACACTTAGCTCATTAGATGGGTTTCAAAGCCTGTTCAATGTCCAAGATGCCTATGGATTCAAAGGAAGATGCCTCTCAATTAAGGAGTTACATTTGGCATAAAACAAGCAAACTGCAAAAGGCCTTTGGTTCAGCTCTCTCTTCTCAAGAAATTCCAACGGAGTCTGAATTTGACAATCCTCCAATAGTTCTTAAGTTGCATTTGTGTTTAAGTAACAATGTTTCCCTTAATGTCTAGGCTGAAATCAGTAGGTTGCTTGAACATAAAAGAGTGGTTAGAATTAGAATTGATGTCAGATAAATGGTCCTACTAGACGAAGCTTTGCTAGGAAACATGCAGAAGTCAAAAGTTCAAAACTTGAATAAGCCCTCATCTGTTGGTTTTCTTATTTCATTTTTATAGAATGCTAAGGTAAATGGTCAAATGTTTAACTCTGAAAATGTCAGGCATTCAACATTTATGCCTTTGTTCATGCTGGGTGCACTAAACTGTGTTGGTGAGGAAGTTTATGAAACAGCTCTAATATATGGCCTATGCAACCTTAGGAGGCAGAGTTTATAGTTGTAAAGCAATTAACATGCAATGAATTATGAATTGCATGGTACAAAGTTCAAGGGTAATAGAAATGCATGGAAGAAAAAGATATGGTCAAACATAATATGCCTCAAGTAGAATGTATACAAGGAGAGAGAGAAAGCAACGGAGAGAGGTCTAAGCAGGAAGAACATTATTTACATGCTTGTGGTGAATGGAGTGTGACCTATTGTCATAAGGAAAGCTATATGAGTTTGAGTGAAGTAGACGCAGTGGTTCTCAACCTTTTTTAATGCTGTGACCTTTTAATACAGTTCCTCATGTTGTGGTGATCACCAATCATAAAATTATTTTCGTTGCTACTTCATAACTGTAATTTTGCTACTGTTAATGAATCATAATGTAAATATCTGTTTTCCGATGATTTTAGGCAACCTTGCTAGCAGTTTTTAACCTGTGGGTCATGAACCACAAGTTGAGAACCGCTGCTGTAGAGCCTAAGACCATCAGGAAACACAGATATTTACATTATGATTAATAACAGTAGCAAAATTACAGTTATGAAGTAGCAACAAAAATAATTTTATGATTGGGGGTCACTACAACATGAGGAACTGTATTAAAAGGTCATAGCATTAAAAAAAGGTTGAGAACCACTGAAGTAGAGGGTTCTTATATTGTGGAGCAATGGAAAATAAGAGCTCCTTAGAGGAGGGTTTCATAGCCCCAAAAAAATAAGTGTTTATTCTTAATGCAGAAATCCTTAGAGCACCATTGCTGGTTTTGAAACATTAAGCATGGAAAAAGCAGTGATGCTCTGGCCAGTGTGGCTCAGGGTCACAGCTTCGATTTCCACTCAAGGGTGCAATGCAGGTTCGATTCCCACCTTAACCTGGTCAGGGCATGTGCAGGAGACAACAAATCCATGTGTCTTTCTCACATTAATGTCTCTTTCTCTCCCTCTCTCTTCCCCATCCCTTATACTATCACTCTCTCTTAAAATCAATGGAGAAAATATTCTTGGATTAGGATTAACAAACAAAAATAAAAGAGAAAAAGAAAAAGCAGTGATGAGGCAAAATTAATGTAAAGAGAGTGTTTAGGATGAACCAGAGATGAACTTAGCTAAAGTCAAAGAACCCAGCTATATAGTTGTTGAATGATCTAGATACAAAGTGTGTATTCAAAATGTTGGTAGTCTCATCTCAAATAATACCTTAAGATGTTTTTTCTGACTTTTGTAGTAAGATAACAATGGTCAAACACTGGCAATATCATATCATTCAATTAATAACTAAAAGTTCAGAGGTGTGACTTGATTCAGAAGTTCAATGATGTTACCTCGATTTCAGTTTCTATTTCTATCACTTCTCTCTGCCTTTTAGCATATCAGCTTCCTCTCTCGGCAGGGGGGACGGGGGGGTAGGGGAGTGGAGGGTGTCTGGCTCCCCTCTCAGTAGAGCAGTGAATGCAATTCCTTTGGGGGTAGGGAGGGAAGAGAGAGAATACACTAGCAATGTGTCCTCTCAATTCCTTGCTCTAAAATAAAATGTCCCTCACTGAACCAAAGACATATGATGAGGGAATTATATTAAGCCAATTAAGGTCCACCTTGAGTTGAGGGAGGGGTCAATATCACCCAAAGTCATATTGTTTTAAAATTTGAAGTCTCAATAAGAAGGGGAGAAGTATCAATGAGTATGTGAAGTCAATCAACAATTATCTACTACATCACTTACCTGTTGTGTTTGCCTTTTCCTGCTACACTGTTACTCCCAGAGACACAGGAAAATTCGGTTCTATGACCAGGAGATCATCTAGCCAAGAAGCCTGTGTCCAACGTAGCAGCCAGATAGTCTGCAGAAGCAAATAAGGGAGAAGGTGCCTATGAGACCAACAGAGGCCCTGTCTTATACCCCATGCTGGTTGGGAGGTGTGCACACAAGGAAATCCAGAAATGACCAGGTGATTCTTCTCACTGATTCAAGGGGAAAGTTATTAAGATCATCCGAAGGTCCTAAATTAGGTCATCATGAAATTGAAGCAAATAAAATTGCCCATAGAATTGCAGATCTTAGGAAAGGATAGAATAAAGTTCTCCATCTTGTCACCAATACTCATTGTGGTGCTGCACAATTTATAATAATAAAAGCGTAATATTAAAAAAAAAAAGTGTAATATGCTAATTAGACCAGATGTCCTTCTGGACGAAGCTGGGGCTGTGAAGGAAGCCTGGGTCCCAGGTGCCTAAAGAAATCTGGTGCCAGGAGCTGGGGGAAGGCAGGCCTGCCCTGGCACAAATTTCATGCATCAGGCCTCTAGTGCTTTCATAATACGTAGTCCTGACAGTGCCTAGATTGTCCTAACACCCTAGCTCCATACTGCAGATATTTTTCTGAGGCTGTAAACACTGCCTGAGAGCCCATTCTGATCCTTCCCTCAGTGGATTACTTCTGCCTGTCCCAGTGAATTATATCTGGTAATGAAGTATCATTACCAGACACTTCGCCTCATTGAAACTCATCTACCATGTTCTTGCCCATTAACACAAACTCTGAAGCTCTTCCTGAACTGAATTCCTATCCACATGGCATGGCACTTTCTGGAGAACATCGTGTCATATGCCAATTTAAAATTTTCATGGTGCCTGTTTGTCTGGATCATTTATTTTTGGGAGGAGAAATAAACAACACCAATGCCCACACCCATCTCTGGGGACAGTCTATTTTCCACCAGCTGGGTTTCACAGCCAATTTTTGGAGAGTTATAGCTGTGCTCTGTCTAGTGCTGTCTTTATATCCTTCTGATGCCTTTGCACCTGGATGTGTTACAAATAATGCTTTTGTCTGTACGTGCAACAATCACAGGGCAGCCAATATATAACAATGTGTTTGCATCATAAAAGAAATCAATGGCCTCAGGGGCACTTGTGGCCTTCCCCTCTTTTTTTCTGTTTTCTTCAGATGCACAGCCGCACCAGGCAACAGGCACTCCACCAGAGGGACAGCTGCCTAACGAAGACCAAAAGGAGCTGTCAGCTAGATACTTCTTTTATGATGACTCAACCATTCAGTAATAAATAATAATTTTTAAAAATTAGCTTTAACCACTCTCTAAATGCACTCCATCCAGCCCATGAGTAGTTTGCAGTTTTCATCTGAATGTGTAGATACCAAAGCAGGCTTTTCCTGCAAATGTCCCAGCAGCAATTAAAGACTAAATAGGGTTTACAGATGTTGGTAATATGCAAGCTAGCCAGAAAAATACTAATATAAACAGATGTGTGTGTGGAATGAGAGCAATCCTAGCACCTGTAAGTCTGAATAGATTAAAACTGGGTAGAGGGTCAGGAAGTGGAAGGTTGGAAAGTATAGGAGGATACATAGTTCTGCAAAGTTCCAGCTTCATTACCAGGCATTTAGCAATGTGAAGGAAGACTGGAAGAGTGAGCTGAACTCTTGGAAAATCAGCATCTTATTTGCAATGTTCTTCTAAGTACATCTGTCACTATATTTGAGGTGGTGCTTTGGCCCAGAAGAATCTATTACTATTTCTCATAACTGACAGCCTTCAAATTATACCTTATTAAGATCTAAGAGATAGTCTGATCTAAAGACATTGATTTTCTTACTTATTATTAATATCTATGAAAACACTAATAAAGAAAGCATACATTCTTTCTAGTAACAAAGAAATGCAAAATAAGACAATAACATCCTATGTTTCACCTGGTAAGGAGACAATCTTTTTTATTAATAGTATAATTCAATGCTAGGAATAATGTGGTATCATTTATTATTTCTGGAAGATAATTTAGCAGTATATATCAAGAGCATAATAATTCCTTTAGCCTAGTAATTCCAATTGAAGATGCTATCCTACAAAAGTAATAAAATATGGCATTGACAATAATATGACAATAATTAACAGAATCAATCTAAAGTCCTCAAAGGGAAGACCATGTAAAAACACAGTAAGAAGGTGACCATCTGCAAGCCAGAGAAGTAAGCCTCAGTATGAAATGAAACCTACTGACTCTTTGATCTTAGACTTCTTAAACTGGCTGCTGCAGCTGAGAGATCTTGAGTCCTTCAAAGCAAGAGGAAGGGTGACAGCAGCTGCTGCTTGAGATGGCAGCAAAGTATGGGGATCTTGCTTGCAATACTGCCCAGAACCAAACTGGAAATTACAGTTAAATTGGGGAACAATCACCATGAAATACTAACTGAAGACTATCTTTATCAGGAGACTTTTTCCCCCATTAATCCCCACCTGAGCATATTTTTCATTGATTTTTAGAGAGAGAGAATGGAAGAGGGAGAGACACATCAATATGTGAGAGATACATCAATTGGTTGCTTCTCACATATGTTCCAACTAGGGCCAAGGATCAAGCCTTCACCAAGGTACTATCCTTGACTGGAATTGAAGCTGGGACCCTTCAGTCTATGGGTCAATTCTCTCACCACTGAATCAGGGCTAGGGCTGAAGAGGAGACTTTTGACCAAAGATGTCAGAAGTCACATCAAGACATCACCTATATAATAACTTGTACAATATAGTGAGATTTGAGCCACACAGTCAGCCACCCTGAGGGTTGATTTCACACATAAATAGGCCAACAGCAATCCAGATCCAACAACAACAGAGGAACCACATAGTCCACACAAGGACATTCCTACAGTATCCACCTCAGGAAATCAAGGAGACTGTGCCACTGGGTCCTTCCTCAGGACATTTACTACATAAGGCTACACCATAAAGAGTGGGAGGCATAACAGTTTTACCTAGTGCATAGAAACCAGCACAAAGAGACAGCTAAAACAGGAAGACAAAGAAATAATCCCCAAATGAGAGAAAATAAGGAGTCTCCAGAAAAAGAACTGAATGAAATGGAGGCAAGCAATTGGTCAATTTAGAGTTCAAAGTAATGGTGAAAAGGATGCACAAGCAACTTAGTGAAAATTACATGAAACTTAGTGGGAACTACAACTAAATGAAAAGGGGAGGAGAAACCACAACCAAGAACCAGTGAGAAGTGAAGAATACATATTTGACATCAAGAATATACTAGAAAGATTTAAAAGCATATTGAATGAAGAAGATCACATCAATTACTTGGAAGATAAGGTAGAAAAAACAACCAGCCCTAGCTTGTTTTGCTCAATGGATAGTGCCTCAGCCTGCAGATAGAAGGGTCCTGGGCTCAATTCCAATTCCAGTAAAGGGCTTATACTTTGGTTATAGGCTCAATCCTAGAACCTAGTTGAGCCTGGGAGACAACCAATCAATGTGTCTCTCATATTGATGTCTCTCTCTCTCCCTCTCTTTCACCCTCTCTAAAAATCAATGGAAAAAATATTCTTAGGTGAGGATTAACAAAAACAAGCAAACAATTAAAACAAAAAATAATAATAATTAAAAATAATGAAGATAGTTTAAAGAAACTTTGGGACAACATGAAATGTAGAAACATCTCCAGAAGGAGAAGAAAGTTAACAAGGAATAGAGAACCTGCTTAAAGAAGTAATAACAGAAAACTTCCCTAACCTGGTAAAGAAAAAGTCATATAAGTTTGGGAAGCACAGAGAGTCCCATTTAAACAAAGAAATCTAGCCCAAGACACATCATAATTAAAATGAGAAAACTTAAAGACAAAGAAAGAATTCTTAAGGCTGCAAGAGAGAAACAGAAAGTTACTTATAAAGGAGTTCCCATTAGACCATCAGCTAATTTTTCAACAGAGACACTTCAGGCCAGAAGGCATTGGCATGAAGTATTAAAAGTAATGAAAAGCAAGAAACTAAGTCTAAAATTACTCTATTCAGCAATGCTATCATTTAAAATTGAAGCCTAAATAAAGAGCTTGTTAGACCCCTCTCCCCACACCCCCCCAAAAAAAAAACCACAAACAAACATAAAAGACTAAAGAAGTACATTACTACCAAACAAGGATTGCAAAAAAAAAAAAAGTTAAAGGGACAAGTTTAAGAAGAAAAAGAAATGGAGAGAAATAAGAGCAAAGTTATAAAGAAAAAAATGGCAGTAAATAAGTAACTATCAATAATAACCTTAAATGTAAATGGATTAAAAGCTCCAATCAAAAGACATAGGGTAGATGAATGGATTAGAAAACATGACCCATCTATATGCTATTTAAAAGAGACCCACCTCAGAAAAAAAGATTTGCACAAATTAAAAGGATGTAAAAAAATATTCCATAGAAATGAAAAAAAATGAGGTAGCAATATTCATATTTGACAAAACAGTTTTAAAACAAAGGCCATAACAAGAGACAAATAAGGTCACTGCATAATTCTAAAGGAATTGATCCAAAAATAAAATATAACTCTTGTAAACACATACATACCCAATGTGAGACCACTTAAATATATTTTACAAACCTCTTGATGGAGTTTAAAGAAGAGATTGACAACAAAATAGTCATAGTAGGAAACTTTATCACCCCCTGACATCACTGGATAGATCTTTCAGATAAAAATTCAACAAGGAGACCTTAAACAACACACTAGATCAAAAAGATTTAATTGATATTTACAGAACATCTCATCTGAAAACGGCAGAATATACATTCTTCTCAAGTGCATATGGAACATTCTCAAAGATAGACCACATCAACTTTCACCACTCTTTAACAAAATATTGTTAAAATAAGTCTTAATAAATTCAAGAAGATTTAAATCATACCAATTATCTTTTCTGATCATGATGGTATGAAACTAGAAATCAACTACATTAAAAGAAAAAACTAAGAAACATTTATACACATGAAGGCTAAATAGGATGTCATTAACAATAAATGGGCTACCAAACAGATCCAGGAAGAATAAAAAATATCTGAAAACAAAAATGAAAAGCCACCCAAAATCTATGGGACAAAACAAAAGCAGTCCTGAGTGATAAGTTCATAGCATTATAGGCCTACCTCAAAAAATAAGAAATAGCTTAAGTGAATGATCTAACCATACAACTAAAAGAATTAGAGAGAAAACAACAAGAAGAAATAAAAAGAAGGAAATCCTATCTAATAAAAGAGTAATATGCAAATTAACCATCACCCAGAAGCCATGCCCACAAGTCACACCCACCAGCCAATCAGGAGTGAGTATGCAAATTAATCCCAACCAAGATGGCTATGGCCACTGAGTGAGCAGGAGGAAGGCTTGGATTTCCCTGGCGATGGAGGAAGCCAAGCTTTCCACACACCCTGGTGGGCCTAGGCCTCCACTCAAGACTATAAAGTTTCAGTTATAAAAGATAAACAAATCCCAACAAAAATGGCAGCAGCCATGGAGCTAGAGAGTAGAAGGGTAGGGTTGCCCCAGGGGATGGAGGAAACCAAGCTTCTGCAGTCCTGGCCTGTCTTGGCCTCCACTTAAGGATACAAAGTTTCAATTATAGAAGATAAATAAATCCCTACAGAAATGGCTGCCACCATGGAGTGAGCAGGAGGCTTGGCTCCACTCCAGGCTACAAAGTTTCAATTATAGAAGATAAGTAAATACCAGATTTCAGGGCCTCTGCTTGGGTTGAGGGTGGTGTGGTTGGCCTGCAAACAACCACAGGCACCTCCCCAGGCTGCCTTATGCCCCAAGGGAAGCCCCACTCTGATCCAGGACACCCTTCAGGGCAAACCAGCTGACCCCCACCCATGGGGGTCAGCCTATCTAATAAAAGACTAATATGCAGATTAACTATCACTCCAACACACAAGATGGCTGCCCCCATGTGGTCAAAAATCCTGCCCCCATGTGGACACAAGATGGCCACCACAAGATGGCCAGCAGAGGGGAACAGTTGGGGAGGGACCAGGTCTACAAGGAAGGGCAGTTAGGGGTGACCAGGCTGGCAGAGGAGAGAAGTTGGGGGCAAACAGGCTGGTAGGAGAGCAGTTAGGCATCAATCAGCTGGCAGGGGAGTGGTTAGGGGTGATCAGGCTGGCAGGCAGAAGTGTTTAGGGGCAATCAGGAAGGCAGGCAGGCAGGCAAGAAGTTGGGGGCCAGCAGTCCTGGAAACATCTTTTTACTTTGGAAAGCATCCATCTACATGCATATATACTGGACTTCTTAATGTATGTCCAGTAGAATCGGGCCTAAATGGGTAATTGGACATCCCTCGAAGGGTCCCAAATTGGAGAGGGTGCAGGCTTGGCTGAGGGATACCCCCCATGCACGAATTTCATGCACTGGGTCTCTAGTAACTGTCCCTGAAAGATTGGGCTCCACCTCTCCCCCCAGCCCACCATCAGCAGCACTCAGAGGAACTGCCTGCTGGTCAGACTTGCCCATGGTTCTCCCAGAATTCAGGGATGCCAACTGCACAGGAAATCAGGGGGGGCTCTATCCTGAGCCTATGTAGGGACACACAGCAGAGATGCTCATACTGCAAAGTCCTGCTGATGGCAAGTCCTCTCATCTAATTGTACAAAAGCGCATGCATGAGCTATGAATTGAAGTCAGATTGATTCAGGAATCAGACTCACTATTTGTTTTGTCTCTCGGTTTGTACATGCTGCGCTTTATCTCCTGGGAAGGGGACAAGCCACCGAAGTGTCTGGCTTGGGATAGTTTCAACAGATGTACGACATTGAACAGTTCTTGAAGTTTAAAACAAGCAAAACACACAAAAAACCTGATTTGTGATATTTACCATTTTTCTAGTGCCAATGCTCACGCCATGGCCAACTTTCAGCTCCCTAATGTCCCTGAACACAGAGTCAGGCTCTGTTATGCACAAGGGGAGCAGGTGGGAGCCCTACAGCACCCTGGATGGCCATGGGCCAGTGACCACCAGGGCCGCCACAGCCGCCTGCACATCCGAGTCTCTCTCTGCCTGGCGCCTTGTCCCAAGTGGAGATTTCCCTCTAGGAACCACTGCCAGTTGCCCACCGTGACATGACTTTGTGTCCTGACATCCATGTGGAAACGAGTTTAACTTTAAATGTGTCTCCTCCTTCAACCACTCCACCCCTGTGACCCTAACTCCCGTTGGTCAGCTAAACAAGCAGGTTTCCAGCACCCAGACAATGAATGAAGCACACAGAATTCTCCCCCTCCCCACACACACACCCTCCCTCACCTGTAACTGGCTCCATGCAGCTATACAGCCATGCAGCCATGCAGCCATGAAGCCAGGTCTCCTTCCGCGGAAGAAACCCAGGCAATTCCCGCAATCACCTGTTATGTTCAGATGAGGCCCAGGACCACAGTACCTCTGCCGAAGAGCAAAGCCTAAATAGTTTTAAGGATTTGGGACACTCACCTCTCCAGTTCCCTGAAAGGCCTCAAATTCTGAGTTCCACTACAGGGAAGTCTCCTCACTTCTCTCAGACTCACTGAGATGGTATAGGCTCTAAGGGCAGAAGAATACTTTCCTCCAGCGGTTACCCCTACCCTCCTCCAGGATTACCTCTCATTCCCCCACGGTTAGCTCTCCCTCCACCAGGGTTACCCCTTTCTCCTCTAGGATTACGTGTCCCTTCTTCCAGGGTTACATCTCCCTTCCTCCAGAGTCAACTCTCCCTCCTCCAAGGTCAACACTCCCTCCTCCAGGGTTACCTACCCTCCTCCAGGGTCACCTCTCCCTACTCGAGAATTACCTCTCCCTCCTCCAGGGTTGCCTTTCCCTGCTCCAGGGTTACAGCTCCCTTCCACCAGGGTTACCTCTCCCTCATCAAGAGTTAGCACTCCCTTCCTCCAGGGTCACCTCTCCCTCCTCCAGGGTTACTCCTCCCTTCTTCCAATGTCACCTCTCCCTCCTCCAGGGTCACCTTTCCCTTCTTCCAGGGTCACCTCTCCCTTCCTCTATGGTTGTTGCACCCAAATCCAGGATTACGTCTCCCTCCTCTAGGGTTACCTCACCCTACTCCAGAGGCACCTCTGCCTCCTACAGGGATACCTCTCCCTACTTTAGAATTACTTCTCCCTCCTCAAGGGTTACCTCTTGCTCCTGGTTTACCTCTCCCTACCTCTAGGGTTACCTCTCCCTCCTCCAAGGTTACCTCTCTCTCCTCTAGGATTACCTCTCCCTCTTCCAGAATCACCTCACCCTTCATCCATGGTTACCTCTCCCTCCTCCAGGGTTATCTCTCACTCCTGCAGGGTTACTTCTCCATCCTCCAAGTTAACTCCTCCATTCCTCCAGGGTCACCTCTCCCTCCTCCAGAGTTACCTCTCCCTCCTCCAGGGTTACCTCTCCCTCCTCCAGGGTTACCTCTCCCTCCTCCAGGGTCATCACTCTCTCCTCTAGGATTACCTCTCCCTCCTCCAGGGTTACCTCTTTGTCCTCCAGGGTTACCTCTCCCTTCCTCTAAGGTTACCTAACCCTACTTCAGGATTACCTCTCCCTACTCCAAGATTACCTCTCCCTCCTCCAGGGTTACCTTTCCCTTCATCCAGGGTTACCTCTCCCTACTCCAGGATTACCTCTCCCTCCTACAGGGTCACCTCGCCTTCCCCAAGAGTTCCCACTCCCTACTCCAGGGTTACTCCTCCCTTCCTCTAGGGTTACCTCTCCCTCCTCAAGAGTTAGCACTCCCTTCTCCAGGGTCACCTCTCCCTCCTCCAGGGTTACACCTCCCTTCTTCCAGGGTCACCTCTCCCTTCCTCTATGGTTACCTCTCCTACTCTAGGATTACCTCTCCTCCTCTAGGGTCACCTCACCCTCCTCCAAAATCACCTCTGCCTCCTACAGAGTTACCTCTCCCTGCTCCGGGTTTACTCATCCCTTTCTGCAGCATAACCTCTCCCTACCTCTAGGGTTACCTTTCCCAACTCCAGGATTACCTCACCCCCCTCCTGGGTTACCTCGTCCTCCGTCAGGTTCACCTCTCCATCCTCCAGGGACACCTCCCCATTCCTCCAGGGTTACCTCTCCCTCCTCCAAGGTTACCCCTCTCTCCTCAAGGATTATCTCTCCCTCCTCCAGGGTCACGTCTCCCTTCTTCCAGGGTCACCTCTCCTTTCCTCTAGTATTAACTCTCCCTACTCCAGGATTACCTCTACCTCCTCCAGAATTACCTCTCATTCCTCCAGGTTTACCCCTTCCTCCTCCAGGTTCACCTCTCCCTCCTCCAGGTTTACCTCTCCTCCTCCAGGGTCATCTCTCCCTCCTGCAGGGTCACCTCTCCCTTAATCCAGGGTTACTCCTCCCTTCCTCCAAGGTCACCTCTCCTTTTGTCCAGGGTCACCTCTCCCTACCTCTAGTGTTACCTCTCCCTAATGTACCATTACCTCTACCTCCTCCAGAGTTACCTCTCCCCCCTCTAGAGTCACCTCTCCCTCTTCCAGGTTTACCTCTCCCTCCGTTAGGATTACCTTTTCCTCCTCCAGGTTCACCTCTCCCTCCTCCAAGTTTACCTCTCCCTCCTCCAGGGTAACCTCTCCCTCCTCCAGGGTCACCTCTCCCTTCATCCAGGGTTACCTCTCCCTCCTCCAAGGTCAACTATTCCTCCTCCAGCCTTACCCCTCTCTCCTCTAGGATTTTCTCTCCCTCCTCCAGGGTTACCTCTCCCTCCTCCAGAGTTACCTCTCCCTTCATCCAGGGTTACCTGGTTACCTGTCCCTCCTCCAGGGTCACCTCTCCCGTTTCCAGGGCCACCTCTCCCTCCTCCAGGGTTACCTCTCCCTGCTCCAGGGTTACTCCTCCCTTCCTCCAGGGTCACCTCTCCCTTCATCCAGGGTCTCCTCTCCCTCCTCCAGGCTTACCTCTCCCTCCTCCAGGGTTACCCCTCTCTCCTCTAGGATTACCTCTCCCTCCTCCAGGGTCACCTCTCCCCTCCTCCAGGGTCACCGCTCCCTTCATCCATGGTTACCTCTCCGTCCTCAAGTGTTACCTTTCCCTCCTCCAGGGTCACCTCTCCCTTCCTCTAGGATTACCTCTCCCTCCTCCAGGCTTACCTTTCCTTCCTCCAGGGTTACCTTTCCCTTTCTCTAGGGTTACCTCTCCCTCCTCCAGGTTCACCTCTCCATTCCTCCATGATTACCTCTCCCTCCTCCAAGGTTACCTTTCTCCTTCTCCAGGGTTATACCTCTCTCCTCCTCCAGGGTTATCTCTTCCTATCCGGCATTACCTCTCCCTCCCCTGAGGTTACCTCTCCCTCCCCCAAGCATCATGCAGGGTAGGGAAAGAGCTGGTGGTGACTGAAGGCTATCCCTGGACTGGCACTCCTACCTTCTCTCTCCCACTGCCAGGGTGTGACATGGCCTCTTTGCTGCTCTCTGTGGGTTGATTGTATGCAACCCAGATACCCTACAGATTCCCTGCCACGAGTGAATGCACACCCTTAGGCTGGGGCAACCTGCCCAGTCTCGGTCTTAGGCCCTCTGTCCTGTCCTGTTCTCCTTGGCCGAACCCTAAAAGGTCCCTGAATGCAGCCCAGCACAGACCTTATTCAAGGCCTTTGCTTGCTCCAACACGTACAAGGGAGGAGGCGCTATCTCCATTTCAACAGCGTAAAAAATCTGTACCCAGAAGAGGAACCCCGTTTTTTGAGCAACTACTGTGTGCCAAGGTCTGAGCCAAGATCTTCACAGGCATTAGTTTATTTTATACAACAGCTTACACATGAGGCCTTGGAAATTTTTAGACCCATTTTAATAATTAAAAAAATAATAGGAAACTTGGAGGCTCCATCCTATTGCCCAGGATTAATCCAAGCTCCTGGACTTCTTGGCTTGGCAGAAAGGAGGTAAATGGTCTCTGCCTCACTGAAGACAAGAGAGCTGGAATCAGGCACCATGTGACTGTTAGAAACAGTTGCTTTATGGTTGGCCTGTTCATGTCAGGGGAAAGGAGGTATCCTCTTCTAAACCCTCAGAGATCCGCATTGTCTAGACTTTTAAAGGGTTTTTACCACGCTGGAATAGAGACCATCTTAACATTGAATATCCTGGGCAAATCGAACTTAAATCCTCCTTAAAATATGTAGTAATGATGTGCAATGTCTACCGTCAAAGATGTTCAGCCTGAAATCCTCCTGTGACATCAGAATTTGAGGGCTATCAGTCACCCAGCTACACAAGGCTGGGAATGCTTCACTCCTGCATTCTCAGCACCAGGCATCATGCCTGCTATACAGTAATTGCTCACTTCATGCCTGTTGGGGGTTCATTTGGAAAGAACTTATACCAGTGCTTACAGTGGCTCCTCAGTTCTCTCTGTCACTTCTGAGAAACAAAGTCAATGGCATAAGATCCAAGTAAAAAAAGAGCCAATGTCTCCTGGTCTTATTTACAATTCTTGTCCTTAAAAATGCTCACAATACACTGAAAAATAAATGTTCTTCTATGAGATGGCTAAAATCCATAAAATTATCACAGTCTGCCTCAGAGATATTAAATATATTATTTGAGGTCACATAGGTATGTAGATCAAAAGCCCCATTCCTGGTTCCGGGTCTTGCCCCTCTCGGGGTTGGCAGTGAAGACATGGGTCTCCCTTTTGTTTTAACAAGAATCATTGCAGCATTGAGTTGCACAGCCCAAGTGTCCATAGTAGATGAGTACATTTACACCATAGAGTACTAATTGCCCATTAAAAGAAAGGAAATTTTACACTTAATGGAGAGCATTAAGCTAAGTGAAATAAGCCAATCAGAGAAAGAGAGGTACCATATGATTTAACTCATATGTGGAATTTAATGGACAAACTGGACTAACATGCAAATAGAGACAGACTCATAGAAAGTGGGCTGACAGCTCTGGTTGGGGCAGGGATGTTAGGGGTTGGAGAGATTGAGCAAAAAAGAAAAAAAGAGAAAGAACTCATGGCCATGGACAGCAATGGGGTGGTTTCAGGGGAGTAGGTAGAGGGTGGAAGGGAAGAGGGTATGTTGGAGGATAAATGGTGATGGAACACATTACAATAAAATAGAGGGAAAGGATCACAGCACAGCCATCCCCCGCTGTGTGTTGGAGATCCAGCTAAATGCTCATTGGCTACTGTCCTCTGAGTGATTGTAGAGGAGGCTCATATGAAGGATGGCTACCTGCTGCCTTTAGGGACAGATACAGGGACAACCATGCTCTGACTCGTGTCATCTACTCCAAGCTAAGGTCAGGCCCAGAGCCAGCCCTGAAAAAACCCTATTATCCCCAAATCTGACCTCAGGAGACTGATCAGTAAGCCAGGGGTAACCCAGGGGCCCCAACTCTCCCCAAAGGAATGTCTTCCAATTTCATGTCTTGGTGAAGCCATCATGGGCTTCAGAGAGTGTTTCTGCTAGGATATCTACATGCCATGTGTTAATAGTAAAATGAATGTGTATAGAATATGTATATTAATCCACCCAATGTGACTCAGTGGTAGAGCATCGACCTATGAACCAGTAGGTCTCTGGTTCAATTCCCAGTCAGGGCACAGGCCCGGCTTTCGGGCTCAATCCTCAGTAGGGATGTGCAGGAGGCAGCTGATCAATGATATTTCTCTCTTATCAATGTTTCTATCTCTCTATCCCTCTCTCTAAAAATCAATAAAAACATATTTTTAAAATATGTATATTTATACAGTAATAATATCACCTGAACCCAAAAGGACAGGATGAGGACATGTAATGTGTAATGTGGATCCTGGAATAGAAAAAAGGAGTAAGATAAAACCTAGGAAATCTAAGTAAAGTATTGACTTTAATGAATAATAATGTATAGGTACTGGTTCATTAATTCTAATGAGTCTATCACACTAATGTAAGATGCTAAAAATAGGAGAAACTGGACATGTGATATACAGAAACTGCATACTACCTTTGCAATGTTTCTGTAAATCTAAAACTTCAAAAAATAAAGTATATGTGTAGATTATCTATCATAAGAAATAGTATGTATAGATATATAGACAGATAGAGATAACTTCCATAGTTTTCAGTCATCCCTTACTTCTTCTCAATACCCAGAGTGACAGACACCCTTTGCCAGTGTGTCTGGAAAGGTAAAATTGGTTCTATTTTTTCCTCTGCCCCTTTTGTAGCAGCTGGGCAGGAATGCCTGCCTCTCCTTTCATGCCCTAAAGTCTCAGCAGACCCAAGTCCTAATTGCAAATTGGCCCCCTTTCTGTTCCAACCTCTAAAAGTTGTAGGTTTTCTTTTTTGCTTTGTCTAGTCGTTTTGAGTCCTAGGTTTTTGCAGACCAATTTCTGCTGCAGGTTTTGCCCCTCCCATGCATAAGCCCTAAGCTTTGGGTAGCCACCCACAGCTCCCAGTCTCTGCCTCTCTCTGCCTCTCCCTCCCTTTCCTTCCCTACCCCCGTCTCACGCGTCTGCTCCCTGCCTCTCCCTGCCTCTCCCTGCCTCTCCCTGCCTCCCCTTGCCTCTGCCAGTCACTCCCTACATCTCCCTGCCTCTCCCAAGCTCTCTCCCTGCCTCTCCCTTTCTCTCCCTGCCACTCCCTGCATCTCCTAGCCTCTCCCTGCCTCTCCCAGACTCTCCCTCCCAGACTCACCATGTCTCTCCCTAACAGCCTGCAGCTGCTTACCTAAAAAATGTGTTGTGTGTGTCCGTGGATGAGAGATTGTAAAATCTCATTGGGAGGGAAGTTTTCCTTCCTGCTTGAACCCCATATTGTGAAGAAACATGAATTCCTTAATACACAAGTAAAAACATCCCTCCCCCCTTCCTCCTCTTCCCCCTCTCCCCACCCCTCCCCACCCCTTCCCCGGCAATGGGGTCACATCTCATTCCTGCTGCTTTGCCTGTGAGTCTCAGCCTTCCCTCACCATCTGATCTGGAGCAACATATGGCTGCTAATCTCATCAAGGTTGTGTTTCCCTCCGTCTGGCAAGCACCATCTCCCTGGATTAATGACTCATTGTTTACCTGTGAATCCTCTATCTCCTATAGTAAATGGAAACTCCCACAAGCAAACATCATCCTTTTCTGTCTGCTGGTATTCCCAGAGCCTAGAAAAGCATTCAACTGCGTTAGAATCACGTGGGAAGTTTAAAAACTCCACATTTGGGGACCAAATCACACTCCCAGTGATTAAATTAGAGCCCCTAGGGTGTTTTTTAAAGTTTTCTTCACTGTGATGTTAATTTTATTTTTTTATTTTTAGATACATTTTTTATTGATTTCAGAGAGGAAGGGAGGGAGAGAGAGAGATAGAAACATCATTGATGAGAATCATTGATTGGCTGCCTTCTGCATGCCCCAAACTGGGATAGAACCTATATCTTCCCTGGGTCTCCAGCCTGCCCCTCAAATTTCAGACTTGCCAGTCTCACAAGCACATCAACCAATTTTTTAAGATCTCTCTCTGGATATACACATCCTGTTACTTCTGTGTCTCTGGAGAGCTCTCACTAATTCACCCAGGGATTCCTTGATCCAGAAGGATGTCTAGGGCATGGTTGAGAATTGGTGAGCCAGAGAGTGTCTGAGGCATGGCAAACAGGCAGAAAGGTTTCGGATGAATGAACACCTGTTCCGCTTTCCCCTGTGATGTGTAGTTGCAATGGATTCTACAAGATCTGTTCTCTGGTATATCCATATCCTAAAGTATCAAGAGGGAACCTAAGGGATGAAAGGGATGTGGTGGTAAGTGAGACTGGGCCCTGAAAGGACGCACTAGGAAAGCTGCTGAATATTCTACTCCACCCTCAAAACCATTGGGTTGGAAGACCCAGTGTGCTCTCCATCCAGGGAGTAGGACCACACCTTCTTTTCTTCTCTCTTCTTCCCTTTCCTCCTCTCCTCATTATCATTACCTTCCTGACTCCCAAGGGCCCTTCCTTTACCTCTATAACTTGCTTCCTAAGCCCACTCATTCTACAAATTATTTCTTCTACCTCTGTGATTTTATAATTAAACTAGAGGCCTGGTTGTGTGAAATCATGCACTGGTGGGGTACCTAGACCTGGCAAGAGATCAGGATCAATCAAGGCCATCTTGCCCAGTCCCATTTGGGGCTGGGCTGATCAGGGCCTGCTGGCCAGGGGATGTACAGAGTGAGGGACCATGGGAGGTTGGCCAGCTGGCTGCGGGGAGGGATTGTGGAAGGTTGGCTGGCCAAGGGGAAGGACCGGGGGAGGTCGGTTGGCTGTAGGAGGTTGGCTGTGGGAGTGCACTAACTACCAGGTGGTAGCTCCTGTGTTGAGCATCTGACCCCTGGTGGTCAGTGCATGTCATAGCCATCAGTTGAATGGTCATTCCAATCATTTGATTGTAATAGTTGCTTAGGCATACACACACACACACACACACACACACACACACACACACACACACATATATATATATATATATGTACATATATACATACACACACACACACACACATATATATATATATACACGTACATATATACATACACACACACACACACACACACACATATATATATATTCCCTTATAGTTTGAGTCTTGCTCTGAATTATTTCCCAGCCAGGAATCAAGTACCGACATTGCTGCTGAGCCCAGGTCCGGTCCAACCCCAGCAGTCTAATACCCATGCCATTCCCACCACCTACAACATTACAGAATAGTCAGGGGCCTGTAAAATACAGCATAAGAAATATAGTCAATAATATTGTAATAACTCTGTGTGGTGCCTGGTGGGGTAATGAAAATATTGGGGGAACACATTTAAAATATATGATTGTCTAACCACTAGGCAATACATTTGAAACTAACATAAAATAATACTAAATATAAACTCTAATTGAAAAATAAAAATTTTAAAAATGTATAAAATAAAATAAAATTTTGAAAGTTGGTCTCTAGAAATAGGTCCTGGTTTGAATAAGTAATCAGATTAGAAACATCCCCTTCAAGAGAGCCCACAAGTCCATGTACCATGAGCTTTGTGAAGGACTCACTGCAATGACAATGGGCAACCAAATCTGCTCAGAACCACAGAAGGGCCTTATCCAGAGGTTTGATTCCTGAAGGAAATTTTCTAAGAAAAGGGCAGTGGAGACCAAATTGCAAAATGGTTTACAAATCCACAGTTTACCTTGTATGAAGGGAAAACCTGGAGATGGGCAGCAGATGCTAGAACCCCATCATCCCTGCAGACCTCTTAGACAGGGAGAGGGGAGGAGCCTGGGCCTAGAGCAGGTCCAGAAGAGCTCTAAGAACCTGCATATTCCAAGGGCTGGGTGTGGGGCAAACACTCATGTGGGAGGCTCAGAACCAAACACCAGGAGACACCGTGCAGCCCAGGCCTTGGAATCCCTGCAATTCATAGTAGGGTCTCTGAATACCTGCCCGAACCCTCTCCCCACAGGCCTCTGGCCAGCAGAGTGACTCTTGCCCCCTGTACCCTGAGTCTGGTGCTTTTCAGCAGCGACCTACCACTCTGATAAACTCATCCTAACCGCTGGGAGTGGAGACAGATCCACACGTCTCTCTAGCCCTGAAATCGCAGGCAGAATGAGAAGGAAAGATCAGTGCATGGAGAGAAGTGGAAGAGAGCTGAGGAATTACACCATATGTGCCCGGGGAACAGACTGACTTCTGGAAACAAGAAAAATTCACCCCAGTTTATATTATTCTGGAGAGAAGTAAGGGGATGACCATGTGTAGACCACAGAGAAACCCTAGCACGTCAAAGTGCAGAGATGATGACTGAGAAATGGCAGATGTCCACTCCTAGCCAGTCTCACAGTTTCATTGTCTCACATTTCGGTTTATCCGTGAGTCTAGAGAGAGGTCTGCCTGCCTTGGGAGACAGTGCACACTGCCCCAGGGGCAGCTTCAGTGTCTGAAAACAGTGGAAGGAGAGACTGAAAGATGCCTTGTAGCATCAGCTTCCTTTTCTTTCAACGAATTATGACCCTTTCCAAGTACATCCTAAAGGTTCCTCATGTAACAGGGAATGCAGACTTCTGTTTATTTTGCTGGGCTCTCTTAGAACCAAAAATGGAACCTCAAGGTTTCAAGAAAACTTTATTTCAATTGTTTTTGTTTGTTTGTTTGGTCTGTGTGTGTGTTTTCTCACCTGTTACTTTGATTTTTGTCTTATTTACCAAGAAAAGAGGAAATGGAGATTTTTCTTGGTAGTAGAAATGTGGACAGGAATAAAGTGAGAACAAGCTACCTTAAAGTCACACAGAATTTGAAGCAAAGTATGGCGTATCAATCTTAATCCATATAATAAGAGCAACCTATCTATATAAGGAAAAGGCAATACATTTCCATCCCAAAATTGGGACAGGGAAAATTTGTTAACAGATTATTGATACTAATGTTGACAAAATTGTAGAGAATCCCCAAATACCTTGGGGAGTTTGCTGGTGACTAAAGTCCTGCATTCTGTTTTGTTCAAAAAGGTGCTGCTTTCTTTACTGCACACAGTGTTACCAGAAACAGAGAGAGCACCAAGTCATAACGGTTACTACACTCTGCAGACAGAACCAACTGAAGAAAAAGCAGATGGCCGCTCCTTTCACAGGAGCCACATGATTTCATGGTGCATTTTCTCCTCATGGCTTCACTGAAATTCAAGCCCAGTGGCCAGTTCTTTCCAGAGCTGGATGGGCTCAGAAGACAGAAGAAAGCTGGAAAAATGGGGGAGACCTTAACAAAAGACGGGGCAGTCAGATCTATGCTTCAGGGGAGTGTCCATTGTTTCCTGGACCAGTAGCTTTCTGGGCCCCACCAAGGCTCATGATGGCCATACCAGTCCCATCTCTGTTGGTCAATAACCCACTTCCCTCCACGTCACCTCATTTCAATTCCTGTTGTCTGGGCTGAGCTCACTTTTTGAGTGAGGTTACCAGCTTGCAATGTCCCTTATGTCAGCATCAGGCCATTGGCCATTGAGGACTATGCATGTGAGATCCCCTGGGACAATCTGGGGCTAGGTAGCTATCCTACAATGTGTAGGAGGTAGCACTTGGAAAATAAGTGAATGAACCCCTAGAATAGTAGTTATCAATGTATAGTCCCTGGACCAGCAGCACCTGCACCAACTGGGAACTTTTCAGCAATGCTTATTCCCAGGCCCACCCCAGACTTAATGAATCAGAAACTCTGCAGTTGGGGCCTAGTGATCTGTGTTTCCACAAACCCTTTAAGGAATTCTAATGGATGCTGAAATTTGAGAGTCACTGGTATAGAATAATCCCCAAATATCTTCAAGTTTAATCAATACATAGAAACTGAATTGTGCAGGTCAATTTTACCACCTTAAAAAAGACTATGGACCACCCTGACCAAGTGGCTCAGTTAGTTGGAGCATCATCTAATACATCAAAAGGTTGCAGGCTCTATTCCAGGTTAGGGCACATACCTAGCTTGTGGGTTTGATCCTCAGACGGGATGCTTATAGATCAGTATCAATGCTTCTCTTTCACATCTCTCTCTCTCTCTCTCTCTCTCTCTCTCTCTCTCTCTCTCTCTCTCCTACTTTTTTTCTCTCTAAAAATAAATAAAATCATGTTCTTAGGTGAGGATTAATATTATAATAATAAATAAGTGTAAAATTTCTTTAAAAAAAAAGACACTATGGACCAATGCCCATTGATAGATGAATGGATAGACAAACAATGCTAAATAAATATAATGTTGTATTAGTCTCTAAAAGGTAGGAAAATGTGATGTGGGCTATAACATGGATGGACCTTGAATACATGCAAAGTCAGATAAGCCAGTCACAAAAGGACAAATACACTCTAGGATTCCACATGTGTGAAGTACCTAGAGTGGTCAAAGCCATAGAGACAGAATATAGAAGATGTCACCAGGGGAGAGAGGAATGGTGAAGAATTTGTTAATGGGGACAGATTTTCAGTTTGGGTTGATTAGAATGTTCTGGAGATGATTAGCTGTGATGATTGTGAACACACATGTTCAATAGCTCTAAATAAGGAGAACAATCCAAAGATCCAAAGCAAACACTCTTTCTTTTCGGAAACTGATTTAGGTCATAACATTTTAAAAAAATCATTTTTATATTTCTATAAAATTTGAAAAATATTGCATCTTCAAAATGAGAATAATCTGGTTATCAAAAAAAGGAAGGTGCTAAGATATAAAAATTACTTTCTAACATTTCATAATAAATGTAAAGACCTGAAAAAGATTAAAAATTTAAAAACACATGCAATAACCCACATGTACTCACAACCCAGCTTAAGAATAGCATGTTTCCAAAGCATATACTTTCCCGGCCCATGTCCTTTCTTGCAGTTCAACTATCTGGTTACAATCTTAAACTGTGACTCCCAAACTTTAAACATTGAGGTGACAGGAAGTAGACCTTATATTTAAGAAGCAATAGAAATATTTGTGAAAAAAAATGAACGATGACTTGTTGCAGTGTTTTCATATTTTATAGATAAGTTTAACACATTCTCAAATATTTTAAAAGATGCTTCTCGACCAAGTAAAATTTACTTCAGGGATGCAACAGATTTCCTTTGTTAGAAACTGTATAAAATTTCATAATGATAACAGGTCTAAGAAGCCAAAATGTTCATTGTAAAAAGTAATCATAATAGATATGATGAAATATAACATGCACTTCTTATTAAGGGAAATAGTGCCAATAATAAATCACCAGTCACATTTTTTTGGTAAAATAGGAGTTATAGTAATATAAATTGGCAGAATTCTAAAGCATCAGTTAAAACATTTATAAGAAATCCACTCTTATTTGTGAATGGTATGTACCAGAAAATCTAATGAGAGTAGATTGAAAATCTAATGAAAATCTAAATCTAATGTTAACATTTATTAAAACTAGAAATGTAGTAAGTTGGACAATGATAAAACAAATTTAATAATTTTACAACATACCAACAATGACTAAGTAGAAAATATGATTTATTATAGTTTAAAAATATATTTTGTCAATTTAAAAATGAATAGCTAAAAATAAATTTTTAAAATGACATGGTTTTATTGAAGCAAATTTTTAAAATAGAAATATAGAAACATTGTATACTTAACAGTCAACCTCACTGTGCTCGCTTCGGCATCACATGTACTAAAATTGGACTGATACAGAGAACACTAGCATGGCCCCTGTGCAAGGGTGACGCAAACTGGTGAAGGGTTCCATGTTTTTACTTTCTAGATATATGCTATGGTTTACACAGTATAACAATCCAATTGTATGTACTTCAAAATTTGTTAAGAGGGTAGATCTCATGTTAAGTGTTCTTACTAAGAAAATACGAAACAAAACAAAGAAAATCCCAAAGGGACATGAGGGAATTTGGGAGGTGTTGTATATGTCTACCACCTGTTGTGGTAAAAGTATCACGTGTTTTTGCACATGTGCAAACTCATCAAATTGTACACATTAAAAATGTGAAGTGTCTAGCTGGTTTGGCTCAGTTGATAGAGTGTCAACCTGTGGACCAAAGGGTCCCAGGTTTGATTTCAGTCAAAGGCACATGCCCAGGTTGTGGGCTCAATTCCCAGTAGAGGGCATGCATGAGGCAGCTGATCAATGATTCTCTCTCATCATTGATGTTTTTATCTTTCTCTCATTCTTCCTTCCTCTCTGAAATAAATAAAGAAATATACATATATATTTTAAATGTGAAGTTTTATGTATCAACTAGAGGCCCAGTGCATGAATTCATGTTCCAGTGGGATCCCTTGGTGTGGCCTGGGTGGGATTGGCTGAAACGGGTAGTCCAATGCTGAATGCTGTCTGCTTCTGCCTGCCATTCCTGCCTGCTGCTCCTGCTCATCCTGGCCCCACGGTATTTTTTTTTCCATTTCTTTTTCTAACATTTCACTTTTAGTATAAAGGAAAGTACAGGATTTTTGAACATTAATTCTGTTCCCTGCAACTTTAATGTATTTGTTTATTGTTTCTAATAGTTGTGTGTGTGTGTGTGTGTGTGTGTGTGTGTGTGAAATTTTTAGGGTTTTCTATATATAGAACATGTCATTTGCAGAGTGACACTTTTACTTCTTCCTACTATATTTGGATGCCTTTTATTTCTTTCTCTTACCTTATTGCTCTGTCTAGAACTTCTAGTAATATGTTGAATAATAGTGGTGAGAATGGGCATCCTTGTTTTGTTCCTGATTTTAGAGGAAAATCTTTCAGTTTTTCTTCATTGAGTATGATAGTGCTAAAATTTGCCATATATGGCCTTTATTATGTTGAGGTACATTCCTTCTATACCCATTTTATTGAGTGTTTTAATCATAAATGTATTTTTTATCTTTTCAAATGCCTTTTCTACATATATTTCAAAGATCATATTATTTTATCCTTTTTTCGATAATGTGATATATCACATTGATCTATTTGCATATGTTGAGCCATTCTTGTGCCCCTGGAATGAGACCCACTTGATCATAATGCACTATTTTTTTAATGTATAGTTGTATTCTAGTTGCTAGTATTTTGTTTAGGACTTTTGCATCTGTATTCATCAGAGTTATTGGTCTGTAGTTTTCTTTTTTTGTGTTACCCTTGCCAGGTTTTGGTATTAGAGTTGTGCTGACCTTATAGAATGTGTTAGGAAATTTAAAACTAAAAAGTCATCATTGTAGATAGCTTATTTTTTAAAATATATTTTATTGATTTTTTACAGAGAGGAAGGGAGAGAGATAGTTAGAAACATCGATGAGAGAGAGACATCCATCAGCCGCCTCCTGCATGCTCCACAGTGGAGATGTTCCCGCAAGCAGGGTACATGACCCAATTGGAATTGAACCTGGGACCTTTCAGTCTGCAAGCCGACGCTTTATCCACTGAGCCAAACCAGTCTTGGCATAGATAGCTTATTTAATAACTCATGTGACAAAGACTGATTAAGCATTAGGAAATAATAAAGTTAAATTTATACTCCATACCCACACTCAAAATAAAATCCAATTGACTTAAATACTCAAAAGTAAAACTGAAAAAATAGAAATTAAAGAAAAAATATGGATAATTTTTATATAACCTTGATCTGAGATGGTTATTCTTAAAGTGAATAAAGTGATTATCTTATAACATAAAATTTAAAAGGAAAATTTCTATGTGTCATAAATTATTATAAGATTACAAAACAAACAACATTATATTTGGAACAAAATTACAATATAGATGTCTGACAACAGCCTAATGTTATCAAATTATGAAGATATTTTAAAAATAAAATTATAAGTTAAATTGCTCTACTGGAAAAATGAGCAAAGATAAAATGAGACATTTCATACACACACCCCTCACACTCACACACAGGGAGCCTATTAACAAATAAAATACTCAATCTCATTATAAATTCAAAATGCATATCCAAACCACAACGATACATAATTTGTAGCCTATTTAATTGGTAATGATTAAAAAGTAAGAGAATACCCAGTGCTGATATGGTTGTAACAGGTTCTTAAATTTACTTCTTAGCAATTTAAGTACAAATTGCTACACATTCTTAAGTGTGTAATAAATACTTTTTAAAATTTTTAAATATTACAATAACAATTCTGCTTCTAGAATTTAATCTTAAAAATAATCAAGATATATGCACAAGCACTCATATTAGTTAGAACAATGCTGGAAATATGAATCAATTACTGTTTTTTTAATTAAAAACTATGAGCAAATGTATGAATGAATATACAGGAATACTTAGCCTTGAGTTGTTTTAGTAACAATAAAGCTGACTAAAAACAGTGGGATAGTCCTTGCCGGTTTGGCTTGGTGGATGGAGTGTCAGCCTGCAGACAAAAGGGTCCCAAGTTTGATTCCGGTCAAGGGCACATGCCAGGGTTGAAGGCTGGATCCCTAGTGGTGGGCATGCAGGAAGAAGCTAAGCAATGGTTCTCTCTCGTCATTCATGTTTCTATTTCTCTCTTCCTCTTCCTTCCTCTCTGAAATCAATAAAAATATTTTTTAAATGGGATAATGATAGTATAGTTCAATAAACTAGACAATGCAACCATTTTAAATGCTATTTTAGAATAATATTTAATGTCATAAAAGAGGTTTAAAGCATAGTATAAATACAACACCTATTAGAATCTAAATAGAAAGATAGAAGATGGACAGATAGGTAGAAAGATAGATGATAATTTTACAGAAAAAGTCAGATGGATATATACACACAAAAATTTACAGTTGTTATTTCTCAAAAATATGATCCAAATGTAATATTATAAAATTACTAATGTCCAAACACATTTTAGCTTCTTTTCTCTCTCATACCACTGAAGAGAATTCTAGACTTGCCATTCCATCCCTTCCCAACACCCTGCTCTGAAAAGGGCTTTTCCACTATATTAAGAACTTCTTGGACCATGAGGGAGGGAAGGACCCAGGAAGTCAGGCTAAAGCTGTTGAGATTGAGATTGTTTTGAGGAAAGAGGCAAGGAACTGCTAGAGTATAAGAAGCAGGCATTTGGGACCAGGTGGGATTTCACAGAGAATTGTAGTTGCTTATTTGACTCCTTTTGAAATAAATAAATGCAAGTATAATATGAGATATTCAAGTATAATGTGTCCAAATTATAATTTTGTAGCCCTAGCCAGTTTGGCCCAGTGGATAGAGTATTGGCCTGAAGACTGAAGGGTCCAATGTTCAATTCTGGTCAAGGGCACATAGCTGGGTTGTGAGCCTTCATCTAAAGAAGTTATCCCCACTATATGAGGAGTTGTTTTGGCATGTCCCTAAGTGAGCAAGGAGCAGACATCTATCATGTTAAGCCACTATGCATTTGACCACTAATACATCATCAAATGTAAATTTTCAGATAATGGTTGAGAAACTACTCCAAAACCCTGGAATCTCCTTATCCACATTAGAATTTCAAAACGTTAAAATCAATACAATAAAAACAAGCAAGAAATACAGTTGAGCAATTTCTATGTGCAGAGGTATTGCTAAGTTGGGACATGCAAGGAGAGAAATAGAGAAGTTTCCACCTTTCGAGCTCAAGCCTATCATGAGAGCCTTCAGGAACATCACTCACAGAGCCTTAAAATGTGCTCTTCAAAGTTTAGAGACATGAAGCCTGTGTCTGACTTCACCTGAAAAAAGTCAGAGCAGACTCTGGATCAGCCTAACTTCGCCCTCCATGTCTAGAAAGCAAAAAAAGGAATGAGCAACTGTCTTGGAGGCAGAGCCAAAATGTGCAGTCACATGAATATCCCAGAGGAGTTTGCACTGCTGCTTTCAAGAGGACCACAGCAGGAAGAAGCTATGCTTAGATGCCAGGATCTAGGAAAAGAGTGCAAAGCAACCACCTTGAACCTTGTTCAAAGAAATTTAAGAAAGAGCAGCCCAGCAGGGAATTCTGAAGAGTGCAGCAAAATTTCCCACAAGAAAATTAATCATCATTAAGCATAGGCCAGGTGAGAAAAACATGAGACATCACTTTACTGCAGCTTCCTTCACTGTCTGTATATGCTAGCCCATTGATCCTAAAATCACTAGTTTAGTGGTTCTCAACCTTTTTAATGTTACAACCCCACAGGTTGAGAATCGCTAGCAGGGTTGCCTAAGACCATCAGAAAGCACAGATATTTACATTACAATTCATAACAGTGGCAAAATTATAGTTATGAAGTAGCAACGAAAATAATTTTATGGTTAGGGGTCACCACAACATGAGGAATTGTATTAAAGGGTCACGGCATTAGAAAGTTTGAGAACCACTGAAGGAGGCAAGTGGAAGAGAGGGAAAAAACCAAAGAAGACTCATCTCTCCATGGCAGGTGTCCAGCCTGAGTAAGGTAGACAGGAAGAAGACTTAACACTAAAGCTAAGTATGAGGTTTTAATTATATATTCTAATTCTGAAAGGAAACTGAATGGGTTCTTAGAATGATCTTTGTAGAACTTTTTTTTTCTTTATCTGCATCTGAACAGAGTCATGGAAGCCAGGGTTTTCCACAGAAGGGCAGGAAATGAGAAAGAGAAATACACTAATTAAATAAAAGGTAAAGGGATGGTAAGTTGTATTTCAAGTATGTCATGAGTCAGACTTGGTATGGAAAGACCATCAGTTAGAGTTATTTTGAAATTAACTTCTGGTTGCTTAACAGTTTTGATTTTATTTGCTTGTTTTTGTTTTTGTTCTTGCCCTGGGAAGGGAAGTCCTCTGAGAGGAAATATTTCTTGCATCAAGAGTGGACAGGTAGGTAGAATTTGGTAGGTATAGAAGAGGCAGGGTTGCATGGACAAAATTATGAAGAGAGAGAACAGAACATCAAAGGATGTTTGCTAAAAGGGCATGACTACTTTAATGAATTGAAAAAAAATCAAAACTGATATTACAAGCAATTTTGAAATAAATGGCAGAAACAGTACCACGTATGGCAACAAGGTGTGGGAGGCATAGCCAATGCAGTACTCAAAGGGAAGATGTACTCAAATGAATTATTTTAAAAAACAATAAAGACTGAAAATCAGAAACCAAGATGGTGGCATAGGTGAACACCTAAACTGCTGCCTCGCACATTTTCAAAACTACAGCTAAAAGACAGAACAGACATCATCCAGAACTACAGGAAAGTTGACTGAGTAGAAATTCTACAACTAGAAGAAAAGAGAGGGGGCTCACAGAGACTCAGAGGAGTTGCAAAAAGCTGAAGTATAGAGATGTGCACGTGGAGAGGATGGGGCAGAGTGCCTGGCTGGCTTCCTCTAGCAGGAGGAAGACGGAAACTTCCGACTGCACTGAACCCCACTTCTGACTGCACTGAACCCCAGTTTCGGGCAAGACTCATACAGGGGAGTATGGACTATTGTGCAAAGGGAGGAGTGCAGGGAAACTTAGAGGAGCTGCGAAAGGAGAGGTCTGGAGATGCATGCAAAAGTGCACACACAGAGGGCTGACTGCAGATTGTGGCACTGGCTTTCTCTAGCGGGAGGAAGACAGAAGCTCTGCACTGAAATCCAGGTCTGACTGGACTCATACAAATCCCCAGAGTGCACAAAAACTCAGGGGATCCAGAAAGATAGAGATCTCGAGACGCGCACGCCTGTGCACAGAGAGGGCTACAAAATTACCAAGGGACACTGAGTCCAGAAGCTGATGGGAAGCCAAAGCTGTCTGCCATGCCCTGAGACTCTGCCCCATCCAAGCCAAGCACAGAGGCTTTTGCAGTCTTCCAAGTCTTAAGGCGGATTCCAGCACAGAAATTCTCCCAGCATTGACAGAGCTGATTCTCACAACCAATTGGCTTGGAGGTCAGTTCCCGCCCAGTGATACAACAACAATCAAGACTTAACTACAACAAAGCTGTACACACAGTACACAAACAGGTTCACCCAGAGAGTCCACATCAAGTAACTGGGGAGGCGGAACTACTGAGCCATATAGGACACCTAGCACACAAAGCTACTCTACTAACTCAGGGAAGTAGTGAAAATGTGGAGACAAAGGAACAGATCACAAACAAAAGAAATGGAGGAAAACACAGGACTGGATATAGAGTTCAAAACCACGGTTATATGGTTTTTCAAGAATTTCCTAGAAAAGATGGATAAATTTAATGAGACCCAAGAGGAGATGAAAAGGAAATTAAACATACACTGACTGAAATAAAAAATATTATATAGAGACATAACATCAGACTAAGGAACACAAGAATCAAGTCAAAGATTTGAAATACAAAGAAGCAGAAAACACTCAACTGGAAAAGCAAAAAAGAAAAAAGAACCCCAAAATGTGAAGATAGTGTAAGGAGCCTCTGGGACAACTTGAAGCGTACCAACATCATAATTGTGGGGGTGCCAGCAGAGAGAAAGGAAGATACTGAAAATCTATTTGAAGAAATAATGACTAAAAACTTTGCCCACTTGTAAGAAATAGGGGTTGCAGGGAGAGACTGGACAAAAATCATACATCTAAGGATGAGGAAAATGGGGGGGGATGTAAGGGTAGAGGGTGGGGTGGGAGCCACGTGGAGGGGAGCTATGGGGGAAAAAAAGAGGAACATTTGTAATAATCTGAACAATAAAGATTTATTAAAAAATATCCATCTCAAAAAAAAACAAATGAAATCAAACAAGGATTCAATTAAAAAACTGAGCATAGTAAATATTAAATGATGAAGGGGGACTGTGCATAATTATAAATTATAATAGTTACTCATAACTGAGTTTTCATCAAAACCCAATGTTTTTAAGTTGCAAATGATCTAAAATCTAATTTTTTCTTAAACATTTGAACACAGAGATCATATTTTTAGGAATCCAGTAATTGCCTCAATGCTTAAAGCACCCATTTACTCATTTTTTTATTGACATTTACATTTGATAAGTATTTCCTTATATAGTTCATGATATTTATTGGTTTGACTAATTAAAGATCTGCAAATATTTTAAATTGCAATAATAATTTTAATATAACTGATTTGGTCAAGCACTCCAAACTTGTAGCAAACTTACATGCCTAAAGGACATTTAACCCTTTTCAGTCTAAAAATTCAAAATGTTAATTTTAGTGAATTAAATTATCTTAGATGTTAGGCATTTCAAATATCTAAAATCAAAGTATATGCCAAGACCTATAATAATGATTAAAGGGTCATGTTACACTCAAACTGATATTGGACCTAATCATTCCTACTTAAATATCCCTATTTATTTAATTAAATGATCATTTTTGCAATATACACAAATGTCAAATTATGTTGTATACCTGAAAAATAAAATGAAATAAAGTAAAGGAGAGGAACAGAGTTATCACATCACAAAAGCTGAAGTTTCATGGATTTGGGTAATGGGGTAAAAATCTGGGATTGAGCTGAATCCTGAGATGTCCTCTAAGATGTGAATTTCACATGTTAAGCTGGACCCTGTCTATAAACAGAGTGACATGATACTTGTCATATCAAGAGAATATTTAATGCACACTCTTCATCTAGGACTTCCCCATATATGTTTTGAAGGTACTGTTTTTTCCAAAATGAACTCTCCATTAAATCAGAAGATCTTTCTTAGACCTTTGAGTTTGAATGGGCTTTTCCAGGCACTCAAGACCTTCCCTTTTACATTTTTGGAGGTCTTTGAGACCATCCACATTTCACTTTCCAATCCTTGAAACTTAATGTATTCTTTATTACAAACTCTAAGATGAGAAATTCAAGCCCTAAAACATAACCCAATTTTTAACTGACTTGATCAGTGTTTTCCAGGAAAACAGAACCAACCTGATCTATCTGTCTGTATGCCTGTCTGTGTGTCTATCTATCTATCTACCTATCTACCTACCTACCTGTATACCTATCATCTATCTATTTAGATATAGAGAGAGATTTATTATAGGAATTGGCTCAGTGCAGTTATGGGGATGAGAAACTTCCACAATTTGCCAACTGAAGCTGGGGAACCAGGAGAGCCAGTAACATGATTCAGTGAGTCTGATGGCCTGAGGATGAGAAAGTTTCTGTTGTAACACCTGGAGTCCTAAGGCCCCGTGTCCAAGGGCAGGACAAAGAGAGGAAATTCACTCTTCCTTCACATTTTTGTTCTCTTCAGAATTTTAAGGATTGGATAATGCCACCCACACTGATGAAGATGGATTTTTTTTACTCAAATACCAATCTTTTCCTGAGACACCCTCATAGACTCACCCAGAAGTAATGTTTTACCTGCTATGTGGGCATCGCTTACAAGTTAATGCATAAAACCAACCATAACAATAACAATTACATTATATCCTGTAACATCACATCCTCAGATCAGCTATTGAACAAATTTTCAGAGCAATAGTCACAGTTTCATTGTTCAAAAGACATTATTTTCTTTAAGTTTATTGGATATTCATACATGGCACATCCATATTATCTATTCTCTTGGGCATTTAAAGTTCTAATGTCTCCCTGGATCTAACTTGCATCAACAAACCAAATTATTGCCTTCATGGTGATCTCTCAATTGTCATAACTTGGGTAAGGAATAGGTGGAAAGGGAGGTGGTAAGCTGGTCCTTCTGCCATTTCAGCTCTGTGCTATCCTTGATATTCCAGGCCTACCCTGATTTTCTCTGCAACAAAACAAGCATGGACTCAGTTACTTTCCAGGGAGCCTGAGGCATTTTTGATGGAACTAAAGAAAACATGGGTCCTAGTATGTGTCTATGGGTCCTAATATGTGTCTATGAGTATTCTATATGTGGGGCCTTTTCCTTCTTAATTCTTCTTGCAGGTCTAATAATCAAACTGACATGAGACAGGTCAACATGAAAAAATGATGAAATGCATTAAGTATGCACATACAGGGTTTCCACAAGTATATGAGGCCTGAGGACACATTGGGCAGCTGAAGTTTACATGCCATCTTGAGTAACAGAAAAAGGAAAATTGGGACTTCGAAGGGAAGAAGGCAGTTCACACAGAGATGGAAATCCATATGTTTGGTAAGTAAATGTTTGCTGGGCCATCTTTAACAATGAGACACAGAGAAGGCTTTGGTTAAAATGCCCCACTGAGTTCCTTTCTGTCTATTACACCTCGTTCATATTAAACCATAGTTATCAATGATGATGATAGCTCACTTCCTGAAGTGATCATCTACCTAAATTCTTTAAGGCAGTTCGAGCAAATATCAAAGATTTCTCCTGCGTCTATTGTTTCTTAAAAATAACAAGCTTGAGATGATAACCCAAAGATGAACATTTTGTGATGGCAAAATTCTGTGCTCCCTCCCCAGCCCACACACAAGGACTGGGGAGAGACACTCCTCCTGAGTGATCAAGACAATAAGATACTTATCTTCTTTTCTTTTTAAATATGTTTTACTGATTTTTAGAGAGAGAGGAGGGGAGAGGGAGAGATAGAGAAACATACATTGGCTGCCCACAGGTCTTTTACGGGGATTAAGGCTGCAACCCTTGTGCCTCAACAGATAATGAATCAGCAACCTCTTGTTGCATAGGATGATGCTCAACCAACTGAGTGAGCCGCATTGGCCAGGGCAAGCTACTTCTTTTCTGAAACATGAATTTATGTTGATGTTCAATTTTAACTAGTTTTACTAAATTCTAATTTAATCTTGTTTTTTTATTTTCCCTGCTTTTAGCCCCCAACTTCTCTACAACCAGTGTATAGTATGTTTAAATTGTAACACTATTTAAATATTAGGAAGCTTAATTTTCTGAAAACTACTTGGAGATGCTTAAATTTGCAATTCCCTCACCTAAACTAAAATTATCCCACTTTTCATAAAACTTTTATGCTCCATTCATCGTCATTCTTCCATTCACAAAGAGAAGCCAAATAACAACCCTCCCCCAAAAAATAAGATGAAAGAAATTAATAAAGATAAAAGCATAAATTAATAAAACAGAAAAAAAAACAGAACAGCTGCTCAGTAAAACAAATGTCTGGTACTTCGAAAAGACCAGCAAAATAGGTAAGTCTTTAGGAAGTCTAACTGAGGATAAAAGAGAGGACAGAAATAAATAACTTTACAATGAGTGAGGACACAGCTGCACACAGATGAAATGTTTCACATTTTAAATAATAAATGTAGTTAATGGAAGGACACAGGTTCTGGAGCCCAAATGCTGAGTTATGTCCTGGCTGTTTTTTCTGTGGATCCTTAATAAGTTACTTAATCCCAATTTGCCTATTAATTTATTAATTAATTAATTTATTTATTTATTTTTCTTTATTGTTATTGTTGATATATTATTACATATATCCCCAGCACTCTTTAGCTCCCCTTCACCAATCTCCCAGACCCTCCTCCCTCTAGCCATCACCACACTATTGCTCACTTATTTTTATGAGAAATAGGGCAGATATTTGTAGTACCTACCTCATGGAATTGTATCAAGATCTGAATGAGTTAATCCATGCAGTGCCCTTGAAACAATGTCAAAAATGTAGGGAGCACTTATTACTGCTCTCATAACTAACCTCTTCCTAGTAATTAGCATTGAGTGTAGCATTCTGAAAGCATCCTTGACCCCTCTTGTTCTCTCAAAACCAATGTCCAATCCAGAAGCCAATCTTGTTTTTTCTGCCTTCACAACATATGCAGAATACCACTTGTCTCCCTTCCATCGCTATTAACTGTACTTCAAGCCACTTTGCAACTAGAACACTGGTTGAAATAATCAATAATCCACAACTTCCTGCCTGATCGTTCTCCTCTTCTCCTGAGGTCTATTTTCCATGTAGCTGACAAAGTGAACCTTCTGAAAATATATCAGATAATGCCAGTCCTTGGCTAACTAGTCCTCTAGCTCCCAAGTGTAGTCAGAGTTTAAAAATACATCCCAAACCCTATCTGGTCTTGCTCTGTGTTATCCTATAATCTCATCTCTCACCATTCTTGTCTTCCTCATCCATTCCTCAAAAAACATGCTGTTATCCTAGCTATTCCCTGAAATGCCAGCCTGGCATTGCCTGAGGGCCTTTACACATTCTCTTACATCCTCCTGGAATGTTGTTTCCCCAGATAAATGTATGGCCGCCTATCTCTTTCCTTTGGATAGCTTCTTCAATGTCATTTCCCCAATAATCTAAGGTAAGTATCCATTGATGGTAAAATCCCTCAGCAAACTGGAAAAAGAAGGTTACCTGACAAAGGTTATCTATAAAAGCTTATAATAGACATATAAAAATTTATCTCTAAGTATTCATCTAAGGAAACAACAGGTTCAGAGAGAAGTAGATGGATATTTTTTTCATTGTAGGAAAAAATAAAAAAGATAAACATTTATCATAAGGTGAATATTTCATACACTATTATATGTTTTGCCAAATTTACAAAAAATAAAGGTCTGCATTTTTACATGCAGAAGGATCTCCAAACATGCTGCAGAATAATTTAACAAGAATCATTCTAATTACATAAATATAATAATGAAGCAGAACCATCTGTTTTACTTCACATGACTATAACTGAATAGAAGTGGTAAGACAAGTTCTTCACCAAATGAATAAAGTGAGAAGAAATGGGAGTGGAAAGGTCAAACTAAGTTTTGAAATCTCTTTATTCAAAAATTTCTTATAACAAGAGGTATTTATGAATTATTGGTGACATAAACAAAGAACGAAATAAGAGGGGAAATTGAATAATGAAAAAGGAGCGAGTTGATCCTATAATATGAGCATTCTGCTCAAGCAAGAATAAAAAATGAGAAAGTGAATTTTTCTCTCTGCTGTTTGTAGAAAGAGAAGTTCTTCATCCTGAAACTGAGTTAGAACATGTGGTCAGGAATGGGACCTGGGTGAGCAAGATGCCTCATTCACCAGCTATCCTGCATCCTCCCTCTTCAATAAATTGGTGGGATTGCCCAGCACTGCACTTTGCATACCACCTATATCTCTTGGAAGGGGGTAGCAGGGAGGGTGCTAAGGACTCTGCTAGCTGGAGACATGATCAAGTTGGCTACAGCCTTATTGCCTCCTAGACGTGCCTTCAAATGAGCCCTCACCATATGCAGGACCTGAGAATAGGAGATGCCACACCACACCCTGCAAGTGCCTGACAAGGCACCAGATCACTCTTAGGGATGTTTCTGGAACCTTTCCCAGATGCATTGCAAATGCCACCCCAGGGAGAAAACTGAAGTCTGCCAAGCATAGCAAAACTCGCCAGAATCTGTGGAAGACTTGCAGATAAGTCAAAACTAAAATCTAAGCTCAAAAGCCACAACCAACTATTTTATTCCTCCCACTCTTATGACATGTCAGTGTACCCTTCTGGAAGTTTTGTTTGTAGCTATCCCATCCATTCTGTCTCTTATCAAAATATTTCATCAGAGTTTCTCAATGGTAATTTAAATAGTTCTTATCTGAACACCATTGTAAACTAAATTATGTAGCACATCTTGTATAACATTTCAGGTTAAAATCAGATTTATTTGTTAATAGCCCTCCTAACTATCAATTCCAAAACTAACAAATCCACCCTTTCCCTTGCCTTTAAAAGCCTTCCTTTAGTCCAGTCTACTTTCCAAGAAGATCACTTCTAAGCAAATAGCCTTGAACATCTCATCTACCTTAAAACATAATTCACCATTTCCACAAAACCAAGACTTATTTATTTTAATTCCTTAATTCCTCTAATTTATTCGGGTGTGTGTTTGGACTTAACTTGCTCACCTTCCTAAACTTAGGGTCTAGCAGGAATGTATTTTAAAGTGGGATGGGAGGCACATGGCAATAGCTAAGAAGCATTTTTATGTAGTTTTGAACAAGCGATCGACCTGGAAACAGTTCGAATTTTTTTTTAACCTTTGTTCTTCAAGGGACCAATAGTTAGTTTTAGGAGTAATAGGGGCAAGAGAGGAGTAACAATCTCTTTAAGAAGTGAGCACAGAAGGAGCCAAAAAAGAGAGTGAAGAAGAGAAGGAGGTGGGAAGGTAAGAGAGGGGAAAAAGGGGGAGGAGGAGAAGGGGAAGAGTACAAGGAAGGAAGAAGGAGGAAGAGGAGGAAAGGATGAAAGGAGAGAAAGCATAGATGAAATTATTCTATTTTTTTTCACTCATTCTGCTTGATATTTAGCCAAGAATCAAACAAAAGGTGGTGTCCCTTTATCAATCAAATATCAAGCTGCATATTCTTGATTGTATTACTGAATATATGGTTCATGGAGCCAAACTATTACTCAACCAAGCTTGGTTCCCCCTGCCCCCTCCCCAACACCACCGTTAGCTGAATGACTTTGAACAGCACAGTGGACAGGTGTTCATTCCCCAACGTACTTTCCAGTCTCCCTTAGTTTTGTAACATCAATTGTGCTTTAGGAAATCATTCCAGTGGCAGGAATGAGGTAAGTATTGATTGATCAAAGCCAAACTCAGTAACCCACCAGATTGTTTGAGGGACCAAGACTAAAGCCAGGAGGATGCAGATGATGGAAAAAACAAGCAGTGCCAATGATGATTTCACCATAAACACCCTTAAAATGTGATCCCCCACTCTTGGGTCTGTCTGCCAGAAATAAGAGGGGATTTGCACACAGAGAACTAAATTCACTGTAACCCAACACCATTCCTCAGTGGTTTCTGACTCATTGAACAAAGATTAAAATTGGTAAATAGAAGTTGGGGGTCTCAAGGAAATCATAATATCCCAATAATGGCATTTACACTAAAAACAGAAAATGATTGCCTGGCCAGCATGGCTCAGTGGTTGAGCATTGACCTATAAACCAGGAGATCACAGTTGGATTCCCCATCAGGGCACGTGCCCAGGTTGCTGACTTGATCCCTAGTAAGGGGTGTGCAGGAGGCAGCCAATCAATGATTTACTCTCATCATTGATGTTTCTGTCTCTCTCTTCCTCCCCGTGAAATCAATAAAAATATTTTTAGAAATAAAGAAAATGAAAGTCAGCAATCAGCCACCATATGTTTCTGAGCACTGCCCATCACCGGCCTAAAAACAAAGGCACGTGTGGGATAGCGCTGGGACATATGATCAGTCACCTGGAGTAACAGGTGAGGGAGTTTGTGCAGGCCTGTTTGGCCGAATAACCAAAAACCAAACATAACTTATGTCCTGACGGACTCACTCAACATGCCAGGCAAGGGCGCTACCTCTCCCTCTCTTTTGACCAGGTTCAGCAAATCTCCCCCGATGTCTTTGCGTTGGTGTGTGCAGCACAGGACACTGGCAGAGCAGGACTCTGAACGGTTCCCTTTGGCTAGTGACAGCGGGAATGGAAAGTTCCCTTGATACTGATCGTGTTTGACAGGCAACAGCAGAGCCCATGTCACATGCGGTGCTGGTAAGCCGAATGATGCTCAGGCAGCTTCGCCAGACTGTGCTCAACCCCTGCACACTGAGCAGAGATGTCCTGCAAAAGGGAGCCCCGGAAAGTGCTTGCAAAGGGGACTAAATGGCCAAGATAGCATTTTACACATAGGACCAAGCTGATATCATGCTATTGTCCAATATTCACCTGTTACTTATCATGAAGGTATGACAGGTATAATGCTGGTATTCATTTAGGGAGTGACTTTGTTTATGGTATAGATGTAGCAGAATTTCTACTGCTTGATGGCCCTTTGGGTTGTTTCCTGCTTGGAGCTGTTATTGAGTAAATATGCTATAAACATTCGTGTGCACATTTTCATGTCCTTGGGTAAATACCTGGATGGAATTTCTGGGACATATGCTAAGTGTGTTTAACTTTATAAGAACTGATCACTGTTCTCCAAAGCAGCCATACTGTTTGCATTCCCACCGCAAAGTGTGAAGGCTCTGGGTGTTCTGTGCACTTGTCAACTCTTGGTGTTGTCTGTCTTTCTTTCCTTTTAGCCAGTGTCTCATTTTAAGTGGCATTTCCCATATGCTTAATAATGTTAAACACCTTTTTATGTTCTTATGCTTTTTGGGGGGTGAAATGTCTGTTTAAATTTTTGAGACAAGTCACTTTTAAAAAGCCTTGGATCTGATGGGAAGACTCTGGATTGAGAGCCACTAGCCCTATAAGTGGCCATGCTATTTTCAGAAATGACTCATAGACTATAGGTATCAGTGTCTTGCTGTTACAACAGGGGAAATGACTAGATTATCTTTAACCCTTTGTATGCCATAAGCATCTATAGACTCAAGCAGAGGACCTACCCCACATGCCATCCGTGTCTATAGCCGAAAACCTTGCATATCAATTCTGATCACTCAATTTTAAAATCAGACTTGTTAAAGACACCTCTGGGTTTGTAAAGAAAATGATGGTAACTTAAATTCATAAATATCTCAGGTCATGTGGAAGAAATTCCAGTATCTTTCCTAGATGTGTGGCAGTTAGCTGGTAGTTAGCTTGTTAAAGTCTTTTTTTTTTCCTTCTTTTTTTTTAGACTAGGACTAAATCTCTATTTATTTCCTTAGAAGACAGACAGACACACCCATGGAGTTCAGAGAATCACACAGTAGCAGACATGAAAACAGAAAGGGACCTTGGAGATCACATTCAGATCTTGCCTGAATTCCATACCAAGAGTTTCTCACGTTCTGGTGCATACACACCACACACAGCAACTTGGGGGGAAATCACTACTTTCTTTTACTCACTTTATGGAAGAAGGTGTAATTTACAGATCATGAAACAGACCAATTTTAACTACACAGCATGGCGAGTTTTCACAAAAGTGTGCCTGTGTACAACTAGTTAATTGTATAGCTGCAACTAAACCCAGTCCCCTGGCGCTATACTGATAGAAGAGTGGGAGAAACAGGCATATATTCCATCCCTGATGTAAGAGGGAGAAGATCTGGATAACGTGACTTTGCATTTTTTGTTTGCTGATTTTTTAACTAAATATTAGGACATTTTCTTTGGTGCCCCTAGCATTCACATGACAATGGATGGAAGTTAAAGTGAAGGACCTGGAGGGGTCCAAGCACAGGCATCTGTCTGGGGGAGCGGGCACCCTGGTTGGGCAGGTGCATTCCCCCTAAGACAAACCCAGTGACCCAGCCCAGGTAGCCTGTTAACAGAGCTCTGGCTATAAACATTGCCGTGCAAATTACATGTGCACTCCGGTCTATGGAGTGAGTTCCGTAAATGGACAAGTACTTACGGGAAGGGTATATTCCTCTGTAATTGCAGTACGCCATTCTCATGGGTGTTAATGTTTACAGAAGGATCGTTAACTTTGCACAGGATCTGGGATCACAGGGCTGTGTGTGCCGTTCAGCTTCAGAGCCAAAGAATGCATGTCCATGGCCGCCAATGTATACCAGCACCCTGGGGACAATTGCAGCTTGTTCTCGGGGCTGGGGCAGGGCCCCTGGACCTAGTGTGAGTGGCCTCAAGTCCCCTGATTGCTCAACCAAGACCTGGAGCTTCACTCTCCCTGAACAACCCCAATTAATGGACTGTGATGATTGGTCCTATACTGGAATTCTGTTCTGTTACTTGAGCAAACAGCAAACCATGTAGTTACACATTTGTTTGTAACTTTCCAAGAACCCTAGGAAAGAAGGGGCCATTGTTAACTTTTGAGACAGAATCCAGACACTGAGAGGGCTTGGAGATTGTTTCAAGTAACACAGAGCTGCTTTTCATCAAGCATTCAAGGGTTAGAAAGTGGGAGGATGTATTCCAAAAGTTTACAATCTATAGTTTTTGGATAGACAAGGCAAGCATACATGAAAAATTCAATCAAAAATGATATGTGCTACCTCCCTACTGGAGGGTGTAGAGGTTAGTCCATGAGAGATACAGAAGTGGACAAGGCCTGGCTAAAGGGAGGAAAACTTTCGGAAGGAGATGGAACTGGGCATGACTCTGGATGGACACTGGGGTTTGGCTAGTGAGTGGATTAGATGGAAATGTATAGGTTGTTTAGATTGGACTTAAGCAGAGACTGAAGTCAGGAATGGAAAGATGGGTCATGCCAACAGATGCTGGGCACAGGAGAGAACTAAGTGGATTATCATGTGTTGGTTGTTTGTTTAATATCCTCCAATGTCTTCTTAACTCACTATAAAATCTGAAGTCCTAACATCAGTGGTTGGCAAATTCATTAGTCAACAGAGCGCCAAACTATGGCTCGCGAGCCGTATGTGGCTCGCTAGCCACAGTTTGCCGACCACTTCCCTACATTCCTATCACTCCTCCCTATTACATCTCTGATCTCAATATCTATTCTTTTCTCTTTTGATCACTCTACTCCAATTATACTAATTTTCTTGTCCCTGCAACACTGGAGGCAACTTTCTACTCTGACACCTTTGTAGTTTCTGTTCCCTCTGCCAGAAATATTCTTCCCACTGGTATCCACGTGGGTTTCCAACTCACCACTGTCTTTTATTTAAATGTCCCTCTGTTCCTGATCCTTCCCTAATAACTCAATTTAAAATTGCAATAGCCCCTTACCTTTCACTCCTTCTATTCTCTTTCTCAGGTTCATTGTTTTCTTCAAATATTTCATTATCTAACATGTATATACTTTATTTATTGTATCTCTTCTCTCATTAAAAATAAGCTCATGAGGTCATAAGATGTTGTCAATATTGTTCATTGATTCATTTTTAGCGCCTAAAATGACCCGAGATGCTCAATAAATATTTGCCCCATGAACAGATAAATGATTTTTTAAAAACACTGATATGGCCAAAACCGGTTTGGCTCAGTGGATAGAGCGTCGGCCTGTGGACTGAAAGGTCCCAGGTTTGATTCTTGTCAAGGGCATGTACGTTGGTTGCAGGCACATCCCCAGTAGAGTGCGTGCAGGAGGCAGCTGATTGATGTTTCTCTCTCTCTCTCTCTCTCTCTCTCATCGATGTTTCTAACTCTCTATCCCTCTCCCTCTGTAAAATATCAATAAAATATATTTAAAAACACTGATATGATCTGGGGACTGTTGTAAGTGTACTAGGGACACACTCACTCATATGGCAGAATATGCAGTGCATAGAAGCAGTGAGAGGATGATAGGTGATTTTGGCAGCTGCCATTATCAGACAGGTTAGGGCAGGTATTAGTTAGCACTCCTTTGTTGCAAGAAGCAAAACTTAAACCTGGCTTAGTTTAAAGGTAGTTAACTGAAAAGGATCAGGAGTGCGCAGAACTGATGAAAGGACAGGAGATGAGGCTAAAAAACAGAGAAGAAAGCAGCCCTGGTGACCAGGGATCAGAGACGTGACACCTGCACGGCGCAGGGAGAATGTAGTCAGAAGGCAGCAGGTGAGTGGAATGACCACAGGTGAATGGAATGACCACAGGTGAGTGGAATGGAATATCAACACTGTTCAATTTTTTTTTGCTCCTCTACTAAATAACTAAATTCCATCAAAGGAGCATCCAATTGTCCTAGGTTGAATCACATGCCTGCTCCTTCCCCTCCTCCTAACGATTTATTATGTTTTGGTGATCCCACATCCATTGTTTTTCCTAACATCATCACTTACCAGTCTTTCCCCCCCCCACTATATTGAGGTTAGTGGGATTGTAATAACAAATTTCTCTCTCCTCTGCCAAGGAGTTGAGCTGCTTTTCTTGTCTTTGCTTTTACTCAGAAGGTATAACCTGGGAAATTAAACAAAGAAAGATACTTTATTATAGTGATTTTTAAAGAGCTTAACATATTGAAAAGAACTTTGAAGTACAATAGACATTAGTGTTTACAAAACACTCTTATATATACTATCTCATTTGAGTTGCAATATTTCTGTAAGGTAGGTAGGTATTATCCTCATGTTATAGATGCACAAACTGGCACAGGAAGAGCTTGAACAATTTATTCAAATTCAGCATGCCAGGTCTGTTTTAACATTAAATTCTATTATAAATGACCAGCATTTATGACCACTTGTTATGTATTAAGCACTATTATGCACATCACATGTATTAATAACATTAACTCTCACAGCAACCCCATGGGTGAGTACTAATATTCTAGTTAGTAGATGAAACTGAAGTATGTCTATGTAACTTGTCCAAGGTGACATATTTATAAAGTGCTGGAGCCAGTTTCCTATCTCTGGGTCTGTCTTACAAGGACTATGCTAGACCACCTCTCAAATTTTATTAAGTAAATGTCAACAGATATAAGTGACATCAACACTATTTATGTTCAGCCAAAATTCCAGAAAAGTGCATGCTTGTGTGGTTCAAATTTACAGATTCCAAGAATGCACAGTGCCTCTTCCATGGTGTCCTTCAATAAATATAAGTTGAATGAATGAGTGAATGTCTTTTCCTTACAACTCTTGACAGCAAGAGGCTTGGTTTTTCAGTAACATTGCAAATTCTAGAACTTAGAAGGAGATTTCATCCTAATGTGGTTGGTACATTTGTTTCTAATTGATGTCCATACACTGGGCACCCAAGAAAGACAGGTCAGTTCTATGACTTCCTTTCATTATGCTGATTCCTAAAGCATGACATGCCTAGGAAAGAAAACAAGGATGTCTTCATTCTCTGATATTCTCTATCTAGTCTTATTCCAAGTTGTCCATTTTTGTCAAATAGAAAAAAAGTCTTCTGATCTGGAAAATAATCAAATTGCACATTCTTTCTCCTTTCCCAATGGATTCACTGACATGGCAACTTTGTAAGTTCACACTCATGAGTTTCCTCATCTGTGGGTATCTTTTGCTTATGAAAATTGAAGTGAGGAAGAAACAAATTTATTTTTATTTTTAAGCAATTAGATATTTGTTCTTTTTAGCATCATGTTACATGGCCATAAAAGCAGGAATGGCACAAATGAGTCATAAGAAGGCTGAGGTAGTAAGTACAAACCCAGAAGATAATCAAGGTGAGAAACAAATTGATTGGCATTGAGTACTCACTAGCTGTCTACACCAGGCACTTTGATGGATTCTGGGAATGCAGAGATGAATGAGACTTGACTTCTTGAGTGTGCTGCTACTTCTGTTTCCAAGAGTTCAAGTTGGTCTATGTATAAAATATACCTTTTCTGAAATATTTTTCAGGAGAAAGTTTCAACAAAGTGAATTTGACTCAGAACTACTTGGTCTGGAAGTTAGAAAGCCAAACAGGAAGCTACACATGAGTGAGTATCCATGAGAAGCTGGGAGTCTGGCATAAAGATACTCATAGAAATGAGAAATGAACACAATGTAAGAGACACTAGGCAAAGGCCTCACCTCATCACCCCAAATTCTTTAGTAGATGTTTGGCATCATGTAAGCCTGTGAAAAAGCTTCACAAAAAAACAGGCATGTCCAGGCACAACCTGACTGGTACATGGTAGGTGATTAAATAAATGTTTGGATTATTACATTTCTTTAAGGAGCTGCAAATGTACTAAACTATCCATGAATAGATAATATTATCAGGAGTAGCTTTCAAAAGTTATGTTTCCAATAGTAGTTATATTTCAAAGAGATATAACTGCTGACCAATGGAAGAGGAAAGCTGAAATGTGGGAATTCACCAACCTTATCCCATTCTAAGCTTTCTGAAAGGATTCAAAGAATGCGCCTGTCAGCAACTGCCTGGATGACAAAATCGAGTCATTTAGCTACATTCAGATTAAATACCAAGTATCACTTTAAAAAATTCAAATCCATAAGTTCATTGCAGGTTTTACTAATCTCACTTATTCACTCTTGAATACAAAACAGCTTGAGCAGCCTGACTGGTGGGGGCTCAGTGGTTGAGCATCGACCTATGAACCAGTAGGTTATAGTTTGATTCCCAATCAGGGCACATGCCTGGGTTAGAGCAGATGTTATCCTTATGCTGAAGGAATGGAATTAAGAATGGAGAAAAATAAAGCAAACAATTGTGGAGAGATGGGCCCTGCCCTAGGAGAGTTCAGAGAACACTAACTGTAATTCAAGATTTCCATGAAAATTGTAGTTTTAAAATTTCCGTGTGTGAAGTCATGGACTGCAAATCCAAGTCATTAATATTTTAATATGCAAATATGTAATTTGAATGTGATAAGTACTCCGCAGTACCAAGTTGATACATAAAATAATCAACAAGAACACCGGATTTGGGGTATAATGTACAAGGACAGTTTTACCTCAAGTATAGCATTGGGTTTATTTTTGGGAAAATACATGAATTTAAGTTTGAGAAAAACACTCTCAATAGGAGTCCCAGATTTTATGAGTAAACCATTCCATCTTTAGCCCTGAAGTTTCACACCTCCATGGGCTCTCTAAACATCAACAAAAACTCCAAGGATTTGATGAAAAAATGGTGTTAAGTCTCATGTTGTTTCAGGAATTTCTCAATATGCACTAAATTAAGTTTTGGGCCATATGAGGCTCAGTGGTAGGAAATCGCTCCATTGGACACAGATGGCAGTTTTAATATTCCCAGCAGCTGTTGCACACACATGAAATCAGATTGGGATTAGCACTTACCTTCAGAGTGATCACACCCGGATGGGATGGCTCGTCTGTAACACACTAAGCTTAGCTCTGTCTCTGGAATCACATGACCTCACAGGTCTTGGGAACATTTGATCCAAGAAATCTGAACCTGGCCAGAAATCATAAAGCACTAGGCACATGCTAGACAGGAATCTATCTGCTTTTTGTCTGAAGTGGTCTCACATCCATCCAGCTTTTGTCTGGCTCAGAGTGAAATATTTATAAGCAAGCTGCTTTCGAAAACAGAGTTTCTGAATATTCAGGTTTGGTGTGAACTGTCTCTGCCCGCTGGCCACCTGCTGAAACTTAAATTTCAAATGCAACCAAACCTAAGCTTGTTTGTATCATCATGAGGGTTAGCACTGATGTCAGGGTGGTAACCAGAGTAAATTGTACAATGAATTCTAGTTCATATGCTGAGTGACCGGTTATTGACAAACAGATTAAAACATCAAATTCGTGATTACTTAAGACTTCCAAAGACCCTTTAGGTCTTGCTCTGGGGAAGGTATATTTCCTTTAGTGGATTTGTGGTTTTACAGTATCTGAAATTTTCTTTGACACAATTTCAGAACTTTGGCTCAATCATTCAATTAGATTTACAACTATATAGTTGAAGGATAGGTTTGATTTTTAGAAATAACCAAAGGTTATTCAGAGCTAAATTTGTTGATTTAGGAAGACGATCAAGTTGGATGAAGTCAATATATATCAAAATGAGGTGTGACTTTTAATTAATAAGGTGGATTTTATTTTGTGGCATATACATATGGTCTTAAAGCAATTCCAAAACTTTTTAAAATAATATTTCTATTGTAGCAATTTTAATCTTTAAATTTTGGAATGTTTGTTTAAAAATAATATTTTATTACATAGTATTACAGTTTTAATATGGCTTTAATAAGGGCAAACTTACAGAAGATATCAGAAACCTTTCTGTGGTTAAGCATCAAGAAATAAGCAAGTCAAAATTTCCAACACCTAACTCTGCTCCTCTTCAATTTTCAGAATTATTAGTCAAGACCTGACATTTTCTTTGCTTTTATGTTTTATGGAAGATCTATTAACCAGTTTAAATTTCCTTCTATTATTCCCTTTCATTATCCCAAATTTTATGATTCATCTTTTTTGTTACAAAGGCCAAAAGAGCAATAGCTAAAACCCAACTAAAGCTTATTTCCCTCTCATGTCACTGAGTGTGAGCAGTCCAGGGCTGGTGCTATGACTCCAGGTTGTGGACACCTAAGGTCCTCGGTCCTTTGTTCTCTTTCCTTCACAAATGCCTCCTCTCTTAGCATCCAGGTGCCTGCTCCAGCACCAGCCACACACCCACATGCCAGCACCCTTTTGTTTTAATTCCCCTGCAAGCAAGGCTGGGAAACATGAATCCAGCTAAAACTTGTGATTTTGTTATTAAAGTGAAGAAGAAAGGAATACTGTTGGGGAAAATAAGTAGTCTTTTACACAAACTCCTTGGCAAAGTTTTATTTAATTGATAGATAGTTTTTCCTCTCCCTCCAGGGATTAGGGGAGGTGAAATGTCCATGATGGGATAAGAACAGCCTAAAGATCCAAGAAATGGAGATGGAAGTGAGAACTGAGGGAGAGGCAGAATGGACTTGTGAGATAGCTAAACTTTCCTCAGGAAGTCCCCCAAATCTCTAGACTACATGAGATGCTGTCTGACAGCATGAGCACAGTTTATCGGTGTTTAGATATTAATAGAAAAACAATCCCAGAAAACTAGAGCCCACGGGAACCTCTAGGGTTAAGCAAGTCTACCTATTACATACACAATACCCCCACTTCTGAAATGTCAACCTTTCATTCTTCAAAGCAAAAGCTCTCTCTGACACATTTGTTTTAACTAACAGTAACAGACCTGAAAAGCATGGTGGTTAAAGGTATAATAATGTAAGAGTGCATAGAATTATTGGGAAACGAGTGGGAAGGAATCATTAAACTCTCTGAAATACTTATTTGGCAAGTGCTTAGGAGTTAGCACTCTAATTACTCCTCTAAGTGAAAAAAACACACATTTAATAAATTTAAGATCAAAAAACTCCACAGCACATGGCCCCATCAGGACATTCTGTGGCTTGATATCTCCACGCAGAAAATGCCACTTGGCTGCAGGATTTTTCTCCTCTGCCTCTGGCCCTTAATATTTATGAGGATATTTTTCTTGTTGTTAAGATTTTTCCAAGTCCAATTGTACCCAGAAGCCCAGTACAATGTGTGGCTGACAACTGTCTGCTCTGTGTGCTGGTAATTAATAGTATATATATACTGAGTGGCCAGACTATTATGATCTCTGAATGCATAATAATCTGGCCACTCAGTGTATATCCTATATAATAAAAGGCTAATACGCAAATTGTCCCCTCGACCAGGAGTTCGACCAGCAGGCAGGCCAGACAACAGCCTATGTCCCCTCCCTCTGGCCAGGCTGGCTGGACCCCACGCATGCACTGGGCCTCTAAAATTATGTGTGTGTGTGTGTGTGTGTGTGTGTGTGTGTGTATACTGAGTAGCCAGATTATTATGCGTTCTGAGATCATAATATTCTGGCCACTCAATAATAATCTGGCCATTCAGTGTATTAGAGTATCCTTCCAAGAAGACCCTTTAAAAACCTGAAAATCATGAGAAATAGTTTTCAGTGTTACTCTTCAGCAAGCAGAGAGAAGTATCTGAAGAGGAGAGATCAGAGTTGGTGAAGAGAGGTGTGAACCCGTGCTCCTGCAAGGGCTGAGAAGACAGCTGTGGGGGGATTTTCCTGAAGGTTTGATTAAAACCTGGCTTACGCAGCAGGCCAAGCAGCAAATGGCAGTGGAGAACGCAGTATAACCCTGATACCCTGAGGAAGGAGAAACAGGAGCAGGAGCAGCAGGAGGAAAGGAGGAGGAGGGTGGCTTTAACCATGTTGTAGGAAACAAGAAGTTGTCAGTGAACAGTGGACCAGAAATGTTCAGCAGTTTTTAAGAGACAGCGCAGATAGACACAGCTCTAACATAGATAAACAAACCACAACCCGGCCAGGAAAGCACAACTGACAATGTGTGCAGATGGAGCTTCTTCAGGGGGAAAAAGCCCTTTGGAGGGGCCATGAGGCCAGAGCCCGTGGTCACTGGAAGCACTGAGAAGGAACACCAATCCTAATGCTGGGAACGGGTCAGCGTTCACACTTGGTATTTTCAGATGGTAATATTACCAACCTAGCAAGTGGAAGAGAAGCAGCCAAAAACTATCAGATCAGTAAATGGGTTCAGCAAAGCAGATTGGTACAATAGCAACAGACAACAATTTTTCTATACCAGCATTAACTTGCTAGAAAATGTTTTAGGAATAAACATTTTGGTTTCCATAACTATAGCAAACATAAAACACCTAAAAGTAATGCATAGGACTCATATGCCTGAAACTATAAAACATTACCAAAGTACATAAAAGAATGCAATAAATGGTGAAATACATCATGATGATTTTTCTATCCAAATCCTATCTAATAAAAGAGAAATATGCAAATTGACCATACCTCCACTCTGCCCACAAGCCATGCCTACCAGTCATGCCCACCAGCCAATCAGGAGTGTGTATGCAAATTAACCCAACCAATATGGCAGTTAATTTGCATATCCCAGTGTAGAGCGAAGACTGAAGACAGTGTAGCAGGAAGCCAAGAGCTGCAGAAGGGAGGGAAGCTGTGGAGAAGCAAGCAAGCAAGGTGGCACAAAAGGGAGGGAAGCAGGTAGGACAACAGAGACTGCCATAGGAACCCCTATTCTTGCAGGAGTCTTCCTGCAATGGGCCTCTAGTTAATAGATAAAATCAAATAATTCTACTTTTTGAAGTTTTTTAATTTGCATCCAAGAATATGTCTTTATTGATTATTTTTTAAGAGACAGGAAGGGAGAGAGAGAGCAAGAGAGAGACAGATGTGGAAGAGAAACATCAATCAGTTGGTTGCCTCTCTTACATGCCTGGACCAGGGATTGAACCTGCAGCCTTTTGATGTATAACAAGCATATCATTCTAAGGCTAACATGGGCCAAATAAACAAGGTTTAAGTTTATGTGGGCCACAAAAAAACAAAAGCTTAAATTTTCATAGAAACATATGTTTATTTTGATAGAGACATACTGAATACAAAGGGCTGAAATAAATGAGTAATCATTAATATAAAATAATAGAACATTTTAATATTTTTTCTTGAACATTAATTTACAGATGGATACTGAATAACTGCACAAATTAATAAGCATAATTCAAATAAACCTATTTTTCTTGTTCTCACAAAGTGAAATATTTCCTGTTGCACACACCAAACAAGTCAGACCAAGACTAATGACATGGCCATCAGCTGCTAAAATATTCACTGATAGTATTAGTGGAGAGAAATGGTGTGTCTATGCATAAGGCACGTAAGGGAAATGAATGCAACACTATTATAGTCATCAGTCATTAGTGAACTTTGTAGTTCATTAGTAATTATGTATAACAGGATATTGTAAAAATTAAGTTACAAAATTTTTATTAAAATATTTGTTACATATTATTATATTGGCTGGGCTGCAAAAATATTTGTTGTGGGCTGCATGCAGCCCTTGGGCCATGACTTTGACATGCTTGGTGTACATGCTGACATTCCAACCAACTGAGCCACCTGGTCAAGACTCAAATAATTTTTATCTAAATCACTGTAGAACTTTATGGAATGTAACAAGCTAATTTTAAAATTTATAATGAAGAGAAAATGTGCAAGAATAGCTGAGAGAAAGAGAGAGAGAGAGAGTTGATGAAACAGAACGATGAGAAAGCTATATCCCCCAACATTAGCTCCACAGGATGTTGATTTGCACTTTGCTTGAATGTTGATCTGTTTGGATCCCTGAGGAAGAGCATGTGTTCCTGCCTTATTTGCCATGCATGTTGCCACTGTGCAATGCATATTTCCACTTATCCTGTCACCCAGAATATTTGTCTGGAAATATTTTGCATCAATATCTTAACATACTAACTTCTGAGCTGTATTTTATAGATAATGCATTACTACTGATTTGGGTTGCAATAAACAAACAAACAAATAAATAAATCAAAAAGGGCACCAGACTACTTTCATAAGAGATGAACAAAAGCCAAAAGGGACTGATGAACTCCTTGGGAAAGCATGTGAGAACATCTCAGGAGCCCCTACTCCCCTGAAGAGCAGAGAACTGGCCAGGAGCTGGCTGGTGGCCTATCTCACCACCACACAATGGGGAATTGCATTTGTGTCATGGCTGTAAAGGGCGGAGATAAGACCTTTATAAAACTGGATACTTCTGACCAAAAATATCCTTGCATTCCTCTGCTTCATGCCCCAGATGCCAGCAGGTGTGACCATATCAGTGATTTTTAGGAAATCAGGCTAAACCTGTGCATTTGTTTGAAACAGATGCACAAAAGGAACCTAAGAAGAAGATAGATTTCTTGATGGATGAAAAGATTAGCCTTTGTATAATCATTCACAAGAAACCAAGTGTAAATAAGTGATAAACCCAAGTGGTATGTGTCCCCACAGCTTTCTGTTTGGACCTCTATTATCACATCTGTCTGCAATTATTTTAATTATTTGTTTACATGGAGCAGTCTAGGGCTTGTCAAATCATAGACACTCCATAAACATTTGTTGAAGAGACAAAAACAAATGAGGAGGGAATTCCCAGGGTACCAGAGGCAGGACTGCTATCTAATCACCACATTTGCACTTACTCTCCGTCTATTATTTGAAAATGGGTTTCTGTTTAAAGTCATGCATGGTCAGTCAAGACCCCTCAAATTCTGACACTTGGGTGCCCTGCCCAGGTCACCCTCCTGTGATTTGACAGACTCCAGAGGGTCCATTATCTGCAAACTCTGTTCCGTCAGCCTCACAGAGGCGTCTTCACTCGGGGCGGGACTCCATTCAGCACAGCACCTCAGTTTTGCACACCACTCGGTGCTGCGTTGGTTTCCCACATCTCCGGTCAGCATCCTGGGTCAGTAGCTCCAGTCAGCAGCCCCTGGCTGAAGCCTCGGTCAGCCTCCTCGGTCAAAATATGCAGATTAACGTTCTGAGGTCTCGTTACACTAGTTACAGTTTCACTTCCTTAACCAGACCACGAATATCCCCTTCTCTTAAAATTAACCTCGGTGTACAAGGCCTTACTACAAGGCAGCCTTTCCTCCCAATGGATTCACAGGTCCACCCCATAGCCTCACTCCCTCAGGCCTTCCCCTTTTGCACTTGTGGTGTGAACAGGGCTTCAGTTCATACTACATGTCAAATGTCTTTAGAAGTAAGTCCTGCCTTCCATTTAAAATTGTTTCCAGTTTCCTAATAAAATGACTTTTAAAGCAGGAGCAAAGCAAGAAACTCAGGGCACTATAAACCAGACAAGCGCCAGAACTTAAGGCTCCTGAGGCATGTCTACTAAAGTAGGAGGCGAGGGGAGTTGGGTCTAGAACGTCTATCCACAGGACCCTCTGCTCCAACTTCCTGCCATCTCACAGGGAAACAGGGCCTTCTAAGCTGCTGCGTACTTTTTCTTTCTTTCTTTCTTTCTTTCTTTCTTTGTTTAAGATTTTTTTTTATTGATATTCAGAGAGAAAGGAAGGGAGAGGGAGAGAGAGAAACATCCATGTGAGAGCAAGACATTGATTGGCTGCACTTGCATGCCCCCTACCAGGGATGGAGTTTATAACCCAGGCACCTGACCTGACCTGGAATGGAACCAGGAACCTTTCAGTGCACGGGACAACACCAACCAACTGAGCAACACTGGCCAGGGCACCTCCGTATACTTTAAAAGAACATAAAGATAGCACAAATGACAAAATTAGTACTATTTTGTTTAAGCAAAATACCTAATAATATTAATAATAATGTTTGTTAATAAAATGTGTTAATTATCATCATTATTATTATTATTTTACAAATTATCTACTTTTAGCTACTTATTTCCCTTCAGTATTCAGAGGGATGGACACCTGAGTAGCCATTTTCAAATATAAAAGTAGATGTCAGCAATCTTCTAGGGCTTCAGGGCCCCTAGTGGGGCAAAACAATTCCTGGCAGGCATATGGCACAGACAGAGAAGGAAAAGAGAAAACAGCATAATATGAGAAATAAAAATGGCACATCATTTCCCCACTCAAATCTCACTAATGATCCCTGCACACCTAACAAGATCCAAAGGCTCTGCCTGAGGGATGAGGTCTGCTCACGGCTGCATCCTGCCTCTTCCCCACCTCTCCTTCTCTGGGATATCTTCTCCTACTACTGTTTCCCCTATTGCTCCTGCCCCAACCACTCCCACCTTCTTACTATTTCTCCAAAGTGCCTCCTCAGGGCTTCTGTGCTGGCCTCTACCTTCCCTCCTCAGATATCCAAATGACGCTTTATTCACCTGCTATCACTTTATCACCTCCAGCCTTCCTCCCCTTCACACTGCATTACACTCTGTTCCTTATACCCTGTTCATAGCAACTTTTTACCACATGTGCCTATGTAAGTAAGGATGTGAGTGTGTGTAGGTATATCTGCATTTCTGTCTACCCTCTCTGGACTGTCCTTCCTCAGCATCCCTTCTATCCAGCTTCCTATCCTTTCACTAAAAACAGTGTCTTCTAAGCCACCACATACAGGGCAAGGACACTGAATTGCTCACTGCTGCATCCCTTTGCCTGGAACAGCACAAATTAATGAATAAATCAATAGTGAAGAAAGATTTCGTAAGTGCCTTAAGCATCAACCTATTCAAACACAGTCCATGAAATAGACAGCCCTTGTCAATACAATTTGTACTCTAGTCCTATGTGTCCTAGTGATCATGTGTTTTGTGAATATCAAATTGATACAAGTTGTCAAAAACAGTTTGGCTCAGTGGATAGAGCATCGGCCTGTGGACTGAAGGGTCCCAGGTTTGATTCTGGTCAAGGGCATGTACTTGGTTGCGGGCACATCCCCACTGGGGTTATGCTGGAGGCAGCTGATCAATGTTTCTCTCTCATCGATGTTTCTAACTTTCTATCCCTCTCCCTTCCTCTCTATAAAAATCAATAAAATATATTTAAAAAATTGATACAAGTGGAGAATCAGCTCATGTAAAGGGAAATTGTCATCTCAAGAACAGAACCACAAGTGTGAAAAGCAGGCATGAACTTCATTACATCAGAAGACTTGGAGAGACACCATCACAACATCATCAGAAATTCCGTTTACAAAGGCCGAGAAGAAAAAGCGATTCCACTGGCTACTTGGGAGGGTCCCATCAGATGGTGAGTTTACAGGGAGCCTAAGTGAGGGAGAAAGAAGCAGGAGGAAGTGGTGAGATTGTGGGGCACATGGGAGGAAGCAAGTGAAGACTACTCAGGCCTTTGTCATTAAGTGGAGAGGCAGCCAGCAGGGCCAGGTCTTCCAACTTTTCTAGAGGACATGGGAATCCAATTTTTATGTGAAATCACATAGTTGCTAATTAAAAATAAAATAAAATAAAGCACTGAGTGAGGCAAATCTGCAAGAAATCAGTCCATTGGGCACCAATACATCCTTTCTGCTTTATGAAAATAAATAAGATATAATGAGGCCTGGGGATGGGTCATTTGGGTCTAGATGCTACTGGGTTTGGGTGGGTTTAGGAGTTTGTGTAAGTCAGTGTGCCCAGCTTTTGGTTGTTATAATGCTTTGATGAGAAAGCCTAGTATCCCTAGCACACAAATGGAGTTGAATTTATTACTTGGTCCATTTACAACAGAATCCTAACTTCTTACAGAAGTATTGCATACTTATAGTCTGTGCAATTAATTTTCACATTCTGAACGTGTCTATGTAATAAGCACCCGATCAAGAAACAGAAACCACCTGAATCCAAATCACCTCCCTCCAAAGTCTCCACTTCATGACTTTTCTCAATTACATTGTTTTATCTGTTTGCACTTTATATGGATGGACTCACATGGCATGTGTGCTTTTGTATCTGGCTGTAGGCTATGCTTACAGTTCTAGATGGTTCAGTACCATTGCTCTACAATGTCTTATTGTGTGAATATTGCACTATTTCTACTTCCACTCAATTGTAGGCGGACATTTGGATTTCCATATTTTGACTATTACAAATAATGCTGCTGCAAACATGCTAGTATGTATTTTGGAGAACTTTCTATGCATTCCTGTTGGGTATATTCCTATAAATAGAATTGCTGAGTCACAGAACATGCAGAGGTTTGATGGATACTATGGAACATTTCACAAAGCAGTTGTATCAGGTTCCACACTAACCAGTAGCGTGGCTCCACAGTCTCACTAGCACTTGGTGTTATCAGTTTCTTTAATTTCAACACTAGTGGAAGTGATGTAATCATGGGAACACATAATGCTTTTAATTTGCATTTCCCTTTGACTAATAAAGTTGAACACCTTTTCACATAATTAGTAGCCATTTTGTATATTATGTTTTCTGAATTGTCTGGCCAAGTCTTTTGCCCATTTTTCTATTGGCTTTTCTGGCCTTTTCATAATGATTTGTAAAACTTTTATATTTTTCCGGCTAAGAACCTTTTGTTGGGTGATAGAGAGAGAAAGTTCCCATTCTATTGGCTGCCTTTTCATCATTTTTTATCATTCCCTTTTTTGTGTTCCAGTAAAAAAAAAAATTCTTTTCCTCCACCAAGGTTATGAAGGTGTTCTCTGAGTCATTTTTTCCTAAAAGCTTTATTGTGATGCCTTTCACTTTTAAGTCTGTATTGTATCTGGAACTGATTCTGTGTATGGTGTGAGTCAGGGGTCAAGATAGTTTTCTTTTCCATATGGTTACCCAATTGACCCAGCACCATATTCTGAAAGATCACCTTTTCCTCGCCATTATTTTTTAATTTTCATGCTGCTGACTCATGTTGAATTTGTGGTCAGCCAGCAGTACTAGTGCTTTTCAAATGCACTGCATTAAACCAAATCTCTTCCATCCAGCATATATTGCACAAGTGCTCATATTTGTGTTTGTTTGTTGTACCTAAACAGGAAACTTGATGTTTATTTTTGATGAATCTCCTCTTATTCTTTTCAATCTATTATTTCCACCAGTCAGAATATTTACAAAATTTCATGCCACCATCCAGTCTATTTGCTATGTTCATCAGGTTTAATAAGAATATTTTTTCACCCCAAAAACTTAAAATATCAAAGATGACCAGGCCTTGTATTATCAGGCATTAAGGCATGTCATGTAGGTAAACACTGATTAATTTGATAGTAGCTTGGAACATAGATAATCAAACAATTGCCTGCATGTCATCTAGTCATGTTTGCTTCTTGACCAATCAACCATGCCACCTCCAGGGTCATCTGTTTTTAGAGCCACTTTAGGTCACAAATAAAATTCTGCAAAATCAGGGGCCAAAATGCAAATAACATCCAGTGAGCAATCTAGCAGTGTAGCAATCTCCCATGGTCTAGGAAGCAGAGCTTCCCAATAAAGCTTGAACTGTGCCAGCTCCTCTAGAAATAAGGAAGCCCAACAAACTCCCAGCCAACTACATGCACAGGAGCCCTACCCCTGAACCATCAACCTCACACATACACAGTAACATCTGTCAGACAAATGTTGTGCATCCTCACCCCTCCCATGGCAGCAGTGTGCTTTGGGGAGCCTTTGGGAGAACATATCCCATCCTCAGCCCACGTGCTCTTGGTGGGGTTGACTCCAAACATATTCCCCAATGGTAGTGCACATAACTTAGATGAAAGCAAACTGGCAAGCTGTTTTCTGTAAAGAGCCTGATAGGAAATATTTTAGGCTTTGCAGGCAACTACTTAAGTCTGCCACTGTGGCACAAACAGCCATAGACAATACCTATACACAGGCACACAGCAGTGTCCCCAAAATCTTAACCTGCAAGGGTTGCCGAGTTTGCCAACCCCAGACCTAGACTAAGCTCCTCAGCATATTTGATACCATTTGGCCACAGTGATTGGTTTGAGTCAAATAAGTCAGGGCTGAAGCGCCTCTATTCTATGCCTGTGAGACATGGGAGGGCAGGGGAAAGTAGAATCTCATTTCCCTTGGACTGGATGTGGTGAACATTCAAGGCAGAATTTGCTGGAAACCCAACAAGACACTTCAGAATATAGCCTTCACAGAGGAAGCTGAGAGGAAGAAAGCATTTTATTGCAGCCCTTAAACTGTGGATCTAGACACACACAGACTATCTTGTAACACACGTATACAACTAACCCAAGGAGGAAACCAAGAGGGGGAAACCAGGATCTGTGGATTCCCAATGCTTTAGTCTCTTGAAAACAACCCTGCTTGGAATGTGAGGCAGCTTTACATTCAGCTGAGAAATGAGGGGGCTGAACATCACCATCGCTGGGCTCTAGTCAGTCTGAAGCTCGAGGGTCCACCATGAAAAGGAAAAAATGGAGGGAGGGGCCCAAAGGAAGGGAGTACAATAGAAGGAAATGTGTCTAGACTTTCCCCAGCCCTCTCCCTCTTTCCATTGCTTACAAAAGGCCCAGGCCTAGCCATAGTTCTGTGTCCACCTTTTAGTCCCCTGTTCTCCAACCACAGAGGAAAGAAATAAGGAAGGAGTCTATGCTACCTCCAGAAAGTACCTATATAACTGATCAGCTGGTTGCCTCCCTCAGAGGGGAGTGGCCTAAGCCATCAGTAGGACATTCGTAAGGGATCCCAGACTGTGAGGGGTGGGCAGGCCAGGCTGAGAGAACCCCTCCCCTGTGCACAAATTTTTGTGCACCTGGCCTCTAGTCCTATATAATCCTATATAATAAAAGGCTAATATGCAAATTGTCCCCTTGGGAATTACACTGACTAGGAGTTTGACTGCTCACTATGATGTGTGCTGACCATCATAGAGTGGTGGGGAATGAAGGAAGACCCTGGCCAGCAGCCAGTAGCTGGGGAAAGGACGGCTCCAATTGATCCTGATCACAGGCCAGGCCTAGGGACCCTACCGTGCAGGAATTTCATGCAGCAGGCCTCTAGTTAGGAAATAAGATAATTAGCTACAAGCCTTTAAACCATATAACAGGGTCATGCTCTGCAGCAATCATTCCTGAAGTTTCTGTGCCACTCACACACTTGTCCTGCTTCCAGTCAGCCAGCCCCACTGATAACTATGCCAGTCAGACTCGGTCAGGCAATAGCAGCACAGTGTATTCCGGCAGGCCAAGAGTTAACCTGCAGAAGACACTAGAGGCTGCATGGGCATTAGGGAATGGGGAGGACTGTGGGAAAAACAGGTGCATGCCTGCCAGTGACACAAAGCTGACCAGGGAATCTCCCACAGAGCAGATGTGGCCTCAGGCCCTGTTCTAGGTCATCACCAAGTAAGCTGTTCATAGAATCCATTGTCCAAACCAGGATACTCTGGAGAGTAAAAAATGCAAATAATGATTCCCCCAGGACAATAGGGTTCCTGCATGTATCCCAGGAAAATCAGGATGCAGAGCAGCAACATGCCCCCCAACCCCCAGGAAAGCAAGGCCAAATTGTTCTCAATGGAGCTACACTTGGAAGGCATGGTTCAGAGTCATCTCTGAAGCCAGGATGCCCCCGGAGAGCCCCTCAAAGCCAGTCTTATAGCCACTGAGTTCAGGGCAGGGCCAGCTGGCTCAGCTGCCTGGGTCTCTCTGCACAGCATCTCCTGGGGCCTCTAAGGAGGCATTTCCAGGCAGGTCTGTTTTCCTAAACTCGGATGTTTTGAGGCCCGTAAGTGAACATGGCAACAGAATGCTGAGGAAAGGAGCAGACTGCAGCTTTGGAAGGTTTTCAGAGCTGCATCTGCTCAGCAGGCCTGGGCTCCAGCCACAGGAGTCTCGCTCTTCGCCCAGCTGGTACTGCAGCAGATGTCAGAGGAGCTTCCTCACCATAGGCCGCACCTGATGAGCTCAAGAGAGGCCCAGGCCTTCGAGCACGTGATGGATTCTACAAGGTGTGCATCCCACCTTGAGCCTCCTCTCCACCACGGGGGCTCCTTCCAGGGTTCTGGAACGGCTGAACCCTTCCATGACCAGGTCTCAACCAGAACTCCTCCAGCTGCCTAAGCCTTAAGAACCCCATAAAAGGGAATACATGTGCACATTGCAAGAAGAAACTGAGAGACCGAGGTTCTTTATTACCGAAAAGAAAACTGAAATTACTTTAACCCACAAGGTTCCCATTTGTCCACACCTAAAAAAGGTTGTGTGGTGTGGGGATAAAGGAAAACTGAACTCCTGAGTGCAGAGACCGTGTGACACAGAGGTAATCAATGAAAGACCAGCATCCATCATGGGGCTCTACACTACAGGTGCTCAATAAATGTTTCCAGGAAAACCCCCCCAAAAAAAACAATCGAAACAAAGATTTCCCACTCATCTGCTGGTCCTCACTCTGCAGTGACACAGGGGCCTCTGGGGAAGGGGACCAGCCTCGTCCTCGAACCAGCCATTCCTTTTAGAATAAGTGCTGAGTGGGACAGATCATGGCTATTGCCCTTACTAATTTCTATTTGTTGGTTCATAAACACTGAACTCTCATGTGACCTAGCAATTCCATTTCCAGGTATATGTTTAAAGGAGTTAAAAATGTATGTTCAAACCATTTCCCTGCTGCCTTTCCCTGCTGCCTCCACATACGTTCTATTCTCCCTTGTTTACAGTGTTAGCTATGGTCTTTTACAATGGACTCAACCAAAGCCAATAGCCAGCTAGAGAGGCCACAGCAAGTGGAGGGACGTGGCTTCCGCCTGCACTTCCTCACGCCTTTTGCAGCCAGGCTTCATGATTGGTGTCAGCATGTTTGCAGGGCAGAAAGCACCATCTTGGTGTCCTATCTCTGAGGAATTCCCTTTCCTTGTAGCCTGAGGAACCAGTTCCAGCTTAAGATTTCTAAAATTCTACCTTGCACTGGCGAGGAGGTGGAAGAGGGGAAGAGCGCCTGAGGGGTGGGATGGAGAGGACACAACAAAATAAGTCATCAGCCCTTAGAAGGAAACCCTCGTAAAGCCCTGAGGCCGGGTGTCCTCCAGGGACCCAGAGCTGGTGGGAAACCCATGCCCAACACAGCAGAGAACGAAGTCTCACTTTATTGTTCTTATCTGAGCAACTGGGAGACTGGGTGTGGGTGTGGGTGTGTGGGTGTGTGGGTGTGTGTTAACTTCAAATTTCAAAATTGACAACAAATTCTATTTGGGGGGAATGAGGCATGTTGATGCACTTAATACTAATATTTCAAAAGTGACCCTTCTCTCCAAAACCTCACTTTTGCATAAGAACTTGGAGGACACTGAAACAGGATCGGTCCCATGCCCTGGTGCTAGGCCCGTCATCATCCCTCTAACTTTATGTGGCAACAGGCAAGCTTTCCCCATCCTGCTTTCGTTGAGGTGAAATTCACATAATATTAACCTTGTAAAGGGAGCAATCTGTGGTGTTTGGGGTGTTCCCAATGTTGGGCAGCCACCACCTCTACCTAGCCCTGAAACATTTGTATTTCTCTTCTCAGAAAGAAAATCCCATGTCCATCAAGCCTCACTCCCATCCTCCCACCCTCCTCTGGTGCCCAGCAGGGTGCTCTGTCTCCAAGGAGATCGCTGTTCTGGACATTCCAAAACATGGGGCCATTCCACATGTCACCGTGTGTTTGGTGTCCTCCATTCCACAGAAGATTTGTCCTCATCTCAGCTGATTGGTGCTTCATGCCTTCTATCTGACTATTGATGTTCCCATCCCTCCACCTTTTGATTTGTTCTCACCTTTTAGTTACTGGGAACAAAGTGGCTATGAACATGTGTATACAAGTAATGGTTTGAACATACATTTTTAACTCCTTTAAACATATACCTGGAAATGGAATTACTAGGTCACATGAGTGTTCTGTGTTTATGAACCAACAAATAGAACTTAGTAAGGGCAATAGCCATGATCTGTCCCACTCAGCACTTATTCTAAAAGGAATGGCTGGTTCGAGGACGAGGCTGGTCCCCTTCCCCAGAGGCCCCTGTGTCACTGCAGAGTGAGGACCAGCAGATGAGTGGGAAACAGCAGCTGGACAGTTTGAGTGCCTGTGAAGGAAGCAATTGCTCTGAAGTTCCTCAGAAGGAGAAAAACACGAGGGCTGGAGGCCCTTGCTAAGGAAACAGCAGGGGAAATACCTTTGTGAACTTGAATCTTAGAAATGGTGTTTCATCGGAGAAAAATGGCCTGAGCAGAATTGTGGCAGCAGGTGGCTCTGTGGACCGCACACTGTCCCCTTGGGCCAGGAGGATGACTCATGAGAGTCTCCTGAGGTTGAGCCTAGGGAGGCGGCTGGATCCTGACAGTGGGCCCAGCTGAGCAGTCATGTGTATGAAGCAAGAAGTCACTGAAGGTGTGTCACCATGGCAAGGAGATTAGGAAGGAGCCCCACTTGGAGGGATGTTAGAAGATGAGACTAAAACAAAGGGGGTAAATGAGAGAATTACTACAATAACCTAAGTATGATATGACAAGGGCCTCCAAGGAGGGTGTACCATGGGAAGAGCAAAAAGGTAAGAGTCATAAGAAAAAAAGTTCTCATAAAGCATCTATAAAGTGTGATGATGGATCAAAGGTTATAGGAGGAATGAAATGCAAGGCTGAGAGGACATTTGAAATGCCCAGATAATTTTTCCATCATAAAGGCAGTCTCACCAGCAATTCCAACTAAAAACAAACATGCCTACACACCTGCTATACCCACACATCTGCAGCAGCTCCCAGTGAAAACTGCTTTGCCTCCATTCTGAGCAAAGCAGATGTGACTAAGATCTTGTTCTAAATCTGAGTTTTGACAGTGCTGTGTGAGGCTCTGGATATGAGAGCCCTCTGCTGGAATACCTCCAAAGGGAGCCCTGGGGAAACAGGGGCCTCCCAGCAGACTGGCATTAGCTGCCTACGTACACCTGAGCATCTTCCCATTACAAATATCAGCCATCCTGTTAGCAATTGGGCTCCACCAAATTGAGAAGAATAGAATATCTGCATCACACATAGTGGGCAACAGTAACAGCATCCTTAGATGTCGATCTGAAAAAAAAAGGCACCAGAAAAAGAAATGAGCAAAAGCTATGAACAGGAGATTCACAGAAAGGACAATACAAATCGCCAATAAGGATTCCACTTATTTGTAACAAAGGAAGCTCAAATAATATACCAATTTTATTTGTTAAAATGGTAAGGCTCATCTTTTCAATTTTAAAAGAAGAATAAGGCTCCCTGGTTGGCAAGTGCACTAATAAATAGCCATGGTTACACACTGGCAAGGAAAATGTATATTATTACAGCTTTTCTGGACTCACTTTGGTGAGACGTTCCAAATGCCTGGGATCGCAGGGATGCTCTTTGTGCCAATCCTGCATGAAGAAATGGATGCCAAGGAAAACACTGTGTATGTTCCTCAAGCACAGTCTCCATCAGTTGAAGGAGCAAACAGTCTGATTACTAAAAAGCAGAGAATGATTCTAAAACCATGGTGCATGCCTACGCCGAATGTTGTGCAGCCTTCAAGAATGGGCATTTGAAGCTTATATATTGACGTGCTGAGATGATACAAGAGTAATTTTTAATGGAAACTATAGAAAAATGAGTGCATTATGATTCTATTTAAACTAAAAATATAAATAAATATGTATACATTCCATCCACCCATCTTACATTCTTATTATGTTTATGAAAAGAAAAAAGATACCCAAAACATATGAAATGTCGATCATAGTTATCTGCAAAAGGAGGGTTGTGAGTTCCTTTTTTCTCCTTTTTCTTTAAGAAATACAGACTTGAGTAAAAAGATCATAATGGAAGCATACACCACACGAGGCAGCAGAGACCTGCATCCTGGCTCTGCCACATGTCCATCACTACCTTCTTGGACCTAGTGGCCACATATTGCCTCAGACCAGGCAGGACCAACACCTGACACATGGTCACTATCACTTGTGTTTCTCTGGCCCACCCTGTGCCTCCACTGGGTCGCTCCCCTAAACAAATATTGACACTAAGCGGGGAGTTAATGTTCTGTGCTAAGTGTGGTCCCGGCAGCTGTGGCTGGAAGCTGCTGCCCAGGAAGTGGAAGGCCTCACAGGAGCCAGCGCTCCCCAGGAAAGAAGAATTCAACCCAAACATGGAGTTTAGCTTTGCAGCTGGAAAGGTTTATAACTGTGGCCCCAGAGCATGCACCACGGGGTATGGGCAGGCTCTGGAAATAAAGTCGGCCATGCAGTGGGGGAGAGGAAGCCCAGGTGCCTGGAGCTGTGAGTGTCTGAAGCGGCGGGGAAGGGGTGGGTATGGAAGGGCCCCATCATTTGAAAGGCAGACCATTTCCATGACCAGGGACGACAGGTTCTTTACCCACCCTGTGTCCTCAGAGATCGGGTGCCTCTGAGAAGCCTTATTTCACCACAAAGGGGCTCTCCAGCTTAGGGCACAGAGAGTCCTGCCAGCCCATTATTCCAAAACCCAAACCCAGCAGCCGAATCTGTCAAGCCAGATGCTGGTGTGTGGGTTCCGGCTGGCCATGCCCTCTGCCGGGAGGTGCTCTGCTGGCCTGGAACCAGCCTTGGACCAGCCCTCTGTGTACCTCGCTCTTCCCTTTAGCTGCCCCACCCCTGTTCTGTTTCTTTGGGAATCCTGGTGCCACACATGCCGAGAATAACTCCAAAATTAGAGCTACAATATCAGAGTCAGGAAGAATCCGAGGGGAGACCTGACCCCCATTATGGATCAGAGGGAAGTGAAGGCAAAAGGGAAATGCCACACCTGTGTGTCCCACCAAATGAGCAGCATCACTGCTCAGCATGCCCCCTCTCCCCACTTCCCCCATTTGTCTGCTTGCTGGGGTGGGGCCCAGATGCGTCAGTGTCACCTGGCAGCAATTTAGAGAAGCGAAGTCTTTCCTGAGCCTTAAAGACTCTGCAGCAGATTGTGAACTTCAGTAAGACTCTTAAGTCAGACTCAGTCCCAAAAGCACTTCTTTGGGTGGTGGTCAGACATTTAGTGAGACATGGGGATTCCCTGGGGCTCCCACTAAAATGCAGGTCCCCTCCCTCAGAGTTTCTTACTCAGTAAGTGGGATGGGATGCGAGCATCTGCATTTCAACCAGTTCCCAGGGGAGGCTGCCCAGTAGATCTGAGGCCCTCTGGGTTCTCCACCAGGGCAGGAAGAACAGCCTGTCAAACAGGCAGCCTGGGTCTCCCTGAGGCAGCCGAGGGCAAGCCAGACCTGATGGGGAGCTTGTGCCCAGACAAGCCAGAAACTGCAAGAGTGAGAACAGAGCTCAGCGGCCTTCTCCATTGATGGTCCTGGGGTGTGGGGCAGCCCGCTGTCACCTCGATGCTACTCTCCTAACATGGGGTGAGCAGTTCTGCAGATTCTCCATGCCCCACCCCCTACCACCCCCCAGCCATTGTGGTCATTGCCAGAAAAATGTTTAAATTTGTGTCAACCTTTTGACTTTTCACGTATTGCCTGCTTTGATCCTTGCTGCACATGGGGGAAATGAGCAGGTCAAGTTCTATTGACCCCTTTACAAATGAGAAAAACCACCGGCAGAGAAAGCGAAAGGGCGCTCACCTAATTGCTGACAAAACTAGAATGAAAAACCATTTCTCAACTCTTACTTCATTTATTTCCCCCAGGACCATGCACTGCCCTTTTGAGTTCTACTGTAGTGAGTGTAACTAAGGTGTTTCTGCTCATATTCCAGGTGGGACAGGTACATTGCTGTTCCAGATGAGGGAGAAAGAGCCATTCAACCCATTTTACACATAAAAAAGAGACACACATACAAATGCTGTGTGCATGTACACACAGCCATGGAGTGACGCTTGGTCCCAAAGCCAAGGGCTAAAAACATATTGAACTCAGCATCCATGCCTGAAGGATCAAAGCCTTGCAAGGGAGAGACCATCTCCAACAAGAGAAAATCTGGTACTAATTTAATTCCACATTTTGCCATTCGTAAAATTATAGGCGGTGCCAAAGCTTTAAAAGTACTTTGCTTTAAAAGTCGTTTCTTGAAGTGCAAAATGCCTACAGAGAATTTAGTACATAATGGGCCATTAAAAATTAATGCATTTCTTTGAAAGTTACAGTGATGTAAATAGTGGAGGTCTTTCCCAGGCTAGTCCATAAAACCTGACTTTACCCACAAGGTATCTGAAATACTACTTACCTCCCTGATGGTGTCTTTTGAGGGAGATTGTACTTAAACTTCTCATTCAAAGTATGTAACACAGGGATTCCTCACAACTGCATCACACTACCTGTTAATTGCTTGCTAATTTGTCTGTCTTCCCCTCTTGAAGGCAAGAAAGTAGGGACCTGTATTTTATTCATTATTGCATCCTATGGAGATGCCTGATACATTCATATTGAATGAATGAATGAATGAATGAATGAATGAATGAATGAATGCTGTTCCTGGAGCTGGCAATGCTCCTTGACAGGTAAGACTGCTCTCAGACAGGAAGCCAAACCTCACTTGACCTCCATCAAGGTCAGACACCCACTCACGCCAAGTTCTCCCGTAACACCCAGCACTGTCCTAATTACAGGAATGACCACACTGTATTTCACATCCTTCTCATTTCCCTCAAGTATCATTTTTCAAGAGGACTTCCACAAGCTCAGAGCTACAAATTACTTTCTTAGTCCCTCATTCTTAACATAGAACAGATACAGGCAAACATTAAAGACAAATAAAGGGACATTCAAGAAAAAAAGAGGAATTTTAGGAATTAAAAAAAAAAGTTCATAAATTATAAGCTAAAAGTTGGAAGATAAATGTGTACATCTCTCCCAGAAAAGAGAGACAAAAAAGGGGAAAACCAGAAAGGGAATATAAGAGAATGAGCAGGATGATCCATGGAATCCATCATCTCAAAAACCAGAGTTTCTGAGAGAGCAGAGCAAAGAGTAGAGAATCACCATCATCAGCAAGAAGATCAATGAATTCTTACAGAACAGAAATGAAAATGTAACTTTCCAAAAGAAAAGGGTGAGGTTGAAGAAATTGGACTTTCATGAAATTTCAGGACATGAATGACAAACCCCACAAACTCCCGGAGAGAAAGAGGCAAATCACATTGAAAGGATAAAAGTTGGGAACAGCTTTGAACTTCTCAACAGCAACACTGAAAGATAGAGAACAATGGAGCAATGTCCTCAAAATTCTGCAGGAATATGAGTTCAAACTTAGAATTCCATATATAGCAAACTAACCATCAAAAACAAGTATAATATAAAAATTTTTAGACTTGAGCTATTCTAAAAACTCCATTGCCCATGAAATTTATTCTTAAGAGGATTTCCTTCACCAAAACAAGAGTCTAGATCAATATGATCTAGGGCAGTGGTTGGCAAACTCATTCAACAGAGCCAAATATCAACAGTACAATGATTGAAATTTCGGAAGCCAAATTTTTAAACTTAAACTTCTTTTAACACCACATTTTCAAAATAGACTCACCCAGGCTGTGGTATTTTGTGGAAGAGCCACACTTAAGGGACCAAAGAACTGCATGTGGCTTGCGAGCCACAGTTTTCCAACCACTGATCTAGGGTACAGAAGCAGGGAAGGTGACACAGCAGTGACGGCACATTCCAGGCTGATGTGAAAGGAGGTTCCGTATGATTGTGGATACCACATCCAGACGATAACCAGTCCAAAATGGGGCAGACTTAAGAGACAGGCATATTGAAGGTATCATGACCATTCTACTGGTGTCACTGTAACTTGAACAATTATTGGAGGATATACTTTACCAAACAAAGAAACTAAAATATGAGATCCCAGGAATAGCAAATTCAACCCAGAAGGAAGACAAAGGGAGTACCAATAATTACAACCAAGAGAAGTTTAGGATAAGCAATATATAATGCAAATAGGAAAAAAAAAAAAAGAATGAAGAAATGTACTTAAAAAAAGCACCCTGGCCAGTGTTGCTCAGTGATTAGAATATCAGCAGGCAAACCATAAGGTTGTACATTCGATTCCCGGTCAAGGGCACATACCTGGGTTGTAGGTTCCATTCCTGGCCCCAGTCAGGGTGATGTGTGTCTCTCTCACATCAATGTTTCTCTCCCTTCCTTCCTCTCTCTCTAAAACACTCAATAAACAAATACCCTTGAGCCAAGACTGGTTTGGCTCAGTGGATAGAGCATCGGCCTGCGGACTGAAAGGTCCCAGGTTCGATTCCGGTTGGGGGCATGTACCTTGCTTGTGGGCACATCTTCAGTGTGGGGCCTGCAGGAGGCGGCTGATCAATATCTCTCTCTCTCATTGATGTTTTTGACTTTCTATCCCTCTCCCTTCCTCTCTGTAAAAAAATCAATAAAATATATTTTTTTAAAAAATACCCTTTAGTGAGGATTGAGAGAGAGAGAGAGAGAGAGAGAGAGAGAGAGAGAGAGAGAGAAATTGAAACAAATGAGTTCCTGATATAGTTGACTTTGGTAAAAAATTTCACTGAGAAGCTTTGGGAAAGTGTGGAGAGAAATTAGCATAAACACGAAGAAAACCAAGAGTTAAAAATAAATATTGATATGAGCTATTCGGCTGCACCAAAAACCTCTACTCAGCCTGATCTTGGGTACATAACTTCTAGAAAAATATTTTAATGTCAAGGCCTCCAGTGAAAAAAATTTCTGGAGTACAAAAAAGCTAAGTTCAACAAAATAAACCTCAAGGGTGTTTAGACAATCACCAGTTGAAGTTATTTAACAAACTAGAACAAGTTCCCAATCTCTTATGACCTTTTATAGGATTGTACCCTAATAAACCTCATACCCTAGTATTCTTATCTGCCTTTGGACTGATGACTCACTGAATCAGGGAGGCAGTAAGCAAAAAGAGAGATGAAGAACTGAGGTCATCTCAAGGTCATAACTCCAAGCCCCACCATGGTGCACAAGATTACATTGGAAAGCACATTAGAGACAAGAAGATACCTCAGAATAAGGCAAAGGGCTCACTGCTGTTAGCATGGGACTTCTCAGAAGGGAAGTGGGTGCTGTGTGCCCTCTCCCCACTGAGCTAGCATTGTCTTGAGCAGCCCTATGACCAAGGCTTGGGACAAAAATATCCTTTTTCTTTGTACCACTGGGTTCACGGGGTCACAAAGAATCATGAGGTATTTCCTAATTAATAGTCATATGCATGTCACCTACAGAGTTTTTGTGATACCTGGGGACCACTTGTGTTAAAATTTATGTGGACTTTTTGTTTAAATCAGACTACTCTTTAACACTTAATATATTTATTTATAAGTAGATATATTACATGGTCATCTATAAAGCCAGTATTGCATTCTCTTTATAGTCACACTCCTGGGCTGTCCCCTTCCCACACAAAGCGTCGGAGGTCTGATCTACGGAACAAATAGGATGAAGGAAAGATGGAGCATGATTTCTAAGATTAGGTCCTAAGACACATCCTGATTTGCTTTGCTCTCTCCTGGCTTATTCATTCTGAGGCCAGCAGAGGCCATTCACACTACCTATGAAGAGTCCCATGTGGCAAGGAACCAAGGCTTCTTGCCATTAGCCAGGTGATTGGGCCACTGTGAAAGCAGATACCTAGTCCCAGTCAGATTTCCAGATAAGAGCAGTCCTGGCTGACACTGTGACTACCACCCGGACTAGAAACATCTGTAAGACTCCTGAATTCCTGACCCAAAGAAGCTGAGTTTGGTCATGTTTGTGCTTGCCCTATAGGCCACTTGTTTTCGGTATACATATTTAATCACGTGGTTGTAAACAACTCATAGGCTTTCCATAACTAAAGATAGAAAAGAAGCCAACCCTGTTCACTTCTTCTTGTAGACTATTCCCTGATGAAGGCTCTGAGCCTGAAATTTATTGTCTATTAGTTAAAAGAAAAGATCAGCAAGTTTTGAGCTGATCAAACATGGACTTCTCCTTAAAACCATCAACAAAACAAGAAAGATCACTGTATGGGAGAACATATTTGCAAATGTTATCACTGATAAAGGTTTAATCTCCAAAATCTACAGCCAACTTATACAACTTAATAAAAGGAAGATAAACGATCCAATAAAAAATGGGCAACGGACCTAAATAGAACCTTTTCAAAAGACGACAGAGGAAGGCCAAGAGACACATGAAAACATGTTCAAAGTCATTAATCATCCGAGAGATGCAAATCAAAACGACAATGCGATACCATCTTACACCTGTCAGAATGGCAATCATCAACAAATCAACAAATGACAAGTGTTGGCGAGGATGCGGAGAAAAAAGGAGCCCTTGTGCACTGTTGGTGGGAATGCAGACTGGTGCAGCCACTGTGGAGAACAGTATGGAGTTTCCTCAAAAAACTAAAAATGGATCTCCCATTTGACCCTGTAATCCTACTCTTAGGAATTTATCCTAAGAAATTACAAACACCAATCAGAAAGGATTTATGCACCCCTATGTTCATAGCAGCACAATTTACAATAACTACAATTTGGAAACAGCATAGGTGTCCGTCAGCAGATGAGTGGATCAGAAAACTGTGGTACATCTACACAATGGAATTCTATGCTGCCATTAAAAAGAAGGAATTCTTAACATTTGCAGCAACCTGGTTGGAACTGGAGAACCTTATGCTTAGTGAAATAAGCCAGTAAATGAAGGAGAAGCATCACATGATCTCACTCATTTGTGGATAATAAAGAACATTATAAACTGATGAACAAAAGGATAGATACAGAGACAGTAAAGCTTCAAACAGACTGTGAAATTACAGCAGGAAGATTAAAGTTAGGTGAGGTAGATAAGAGATCAATCAAAGGACTTATATGCATGCATATAAGCATAACCAATGAACATAGACACTGTGGGGTTGGGGTATGCCTGGAAGGGAGGGGGGCAATGGGGAGATATGTATAAAAAATTAATAAAAATTAAAAAAGATATCCTTTACTAAAAAAGTAGATCTGAAAAGTTTTCATCAGAAGAAAAAAAATCCCTCTGTATCATGGTAGTTGTTAACTAGAGTTATTGTGGTGAACATTTCTCCAAAAAAAAAGACTAATCATGTGATTACTTAGAGTACATCCTGGGCATTTCAGTTTCTCTGAGACTTTTGACCAGGATGTATTTTCACGAGAAAAAAGGCTACAAGAATGCTCATAACAAAGTAGGACAGAAAAGCACATGCATATGCACAGGCACACACACAATTTGACCTGGAGAAATAGCCTCATCTACTGAGAAGAAGAAACTTATCTTGAGAGAAGGAACTTTAGCTGGTTCATCCTGTGTTCTCTGAGTTTGAGACAGTGTTTAGAATAAAGTTGGTACAACAGGAAGAGAAAAGGGACTGGGGAAGGGCTGTCTCTCTGCATGGTTCAGTTGTTTAATCTGATCTCATGCACCAGCTAAAGTGATTTCAGGAACCAGCAATGGTACGTGTTCCACACCTGTAGATAAGCAAACGATAGCAAGGTCAGAGGACTGTGTCAGAATAACTATAGAGCTGCTAGGCCAGTTTTGTCTGTGACTTTAGCATGCGACTTTTGTCAAAGGAAGATTGGACCAGATGACACCAGAAGTCCCTTTTTGTTCTAACAACCTTAATTCCACAAGGGACCCAAGCCATATGTAATAGTACTATTTACCAGAGCATCAGAGAACAGATATGGCAACCTGCAGAAAGCAGTCTGCAAACTTCTCTTTATGCATAGCTCTAAATATTTTGATGTGTTTTTTAAATGTCAAATTTGTTCATTCACAGTATAAGAAATAAATTGAGTCACATGCTCCAATGTAAAAACAAACAAACAGACAAAAAAAAACCAGCCTTCCTGACTTATTCATCAAGAGACATTCTGGTCATTGCTAAAACTAAAGCCCGTAGCCTGAGTCACATCTCAGTCATAATAATTAAATACTGAGCAGCAGCAGCTTGAGGAGGGTGAGGTCTGCTATCATTCCAGATGTACATTTTTCACTGCATAGCAAAGTCACAGAGTTTCTGCATGAGAGCCAATAAGGCTCTGTGCCAATCTGAGCATTTTCTTTGACCTCCAGAAAGCTAACCTGCTGAACCTGAAATTCTGAGAAAACTGAGCTCATTTTCCCGAGCAGTCTAATATTTTAATAACTCTAAATTGATTCTGATCTTCCTATAAACATATGTGTACTCATAACATTTTAGTCCAGTATTACTTTCATAATATGTCCATCTAAGAAGAAGGCAATTAGGTGTTTCCCACTGAGCAGCCTTGTCATCCATCAGCCAAACTTCTCCGGCTTAACATCCATTTCCAAGGTAAGCAATGCCACAAGGTCATTTCTTCCATTCGCTTGTTTTAGTGTGCAGGGGTGGGAGGCTGGGATGGGGGAGGATTTCTCCCTCATGAGGTCTTCTGAAAAACAATATTGAGGATTATGTACCAAGTTTTAAAAATTAATTTTTGAGTAAACTGTCCTTTCTGTGTTTAGATGGAAATGTAAAACATTCAACTTGGCTAAGTTTAAGGTCAGAGTTTATAAAAGTTAACTCAGTAAATATAAATAAATATAAGAGAATGTTTCAAAAGAAGGAGAAAAGAGAGAAGAAACAAGACAAAGATGAATGAAAGAAGGGAATGAGAACAAGAGAATAAAAAATACACAAAAATAATGAACTGACGTGATGAAGGAATAAAGAGAAAAATCAGAAAAGAAAAGCAAAGGTGGACGTGCTCTGCAGCTTTCCCCAATCTTCTCTTTAGTACGTGATGACCTTCATATGACAGTATTGTGTGGACAGCCTTGGTGAGATGTCCCAGGAAGTCGTCCAGTCCCAGCCAGCAGTTCCTCAAGGGGTCTGTTCAACGTCACACATAGTCCATGGCTATATGTCATGCGCCCCCGCTTCTGTCCACCCAGCCCCATAAGAACTCAGCTCTTGGTGAACTATTGAAGGAGCCTCAAGTGGTTCTTCAGATAATCATGCAATTGATTCATCTGAGAAATTTTTAAAAAACACAATGTTAGTAAGTTAGAAAACAGATGAAATTTTACCAAGATCTTGCTTTCCTACCCTGCTACCAGAACTGGAAACCATCTGTAAATGCTCTTTCCCCATATGTGCTAGGCCAGGCACCTTAGGCTGCCATCCACTCACTGTCTCAGGGGAACACCAGCTTCTCCGTCCTCCCTTCAGGGAAGCATAGTGCTCAGGGTGACTGTACGAGGACCATGTATTAAAATACCATTTGCATTTGCTTTCTCTATATTTCCCTTCCCTTCCACCTCTAGTTGATGGCCAGCCCTGTATTTCCTTCCCACAAGGACTTTTAGAAGGTGGAAGGCCTTGAGCTGCAGGTCTGCTTGCCTTTTATAAAACCAAAACTTTTCACCAAGATTAAGCTAAATTTGAAAAGAAAGAGGGAAATAGTGAGTGTCTTTGAGGCCAGAAAGATGGGAGGAAGGTGATTGGGTCCCCCCCTAGAGAGGAAGAGGCTCATGTCTTCTCCAAGGGCCTGGACTATAGTGTCTGACCACCCAGCGAGCAGGCAAGGACTCAGAGGGATACCTGTGTGCTCCAGAAGGACTCTGGCCGTAGGACCTGAAAGGAACTTGGGGCTGGGACCGAAGGTCCAGGAACCTCTCTACAATTTTGTGCCATATCAGATCAAGTAGCCAAGGCCATGGTGTGTGACTGTGTGATCTATGTCCCACCTCGGTGCCTGGCACAGGGACGAGCAGTAGCTGAGATGCAGGCCACAGCAGCTCGCCGAGCTTCACAGCACAAGAATAGGTGCCCCGCCAGAGGGAGGAGGTGCCCTTTCCACACATGCACAGAGCTCCCACAGGGCCTGGCAGAGAGCTTCTCAATGGCTATGAATGAGTTTCCATGATCAATAGGATGATAGGAGGGTTTGCAGTCAGATAGAGGGGATTCAAAGAGTAAAGAAGTGGATGGTTTGTTGTGACAGAAACTCATCTTTGACATTTAGAGCAGGGGCCAGTCTTTCCTGCACCCCACACGCTGAACGGCCAACACCTGCCACAGCCTGTCTGCAGCTCAGGAGCAGGTCTTCCAGGTGCACGACCCAGCAGCCACGCAGCAGAGGGCCAGAGCCGCCTCATTAACACTCACCCTCACAGGAGGGCAGAGGCTCATCAGCTGAGGCTCCACCACTGATGCCAGCAGCTGGGAGGGGAGGGCAGGTCCCACGAGAGTGGCTCTTCGTCACACATGGGCCATGTGCACTGGCAATACAGAGCGGATGCCATCCTGCTTCAGGCAGCAAGACCTCTGCTCTGACCCATGCAAATCTCAATTAGCCAGAACTAGTCAACTGTGTCAAAGCTCTGTCTCCCTTCAAAACACAAATTGTGTGAAAGCCACATTCCTTCGAGGCACGGCCCCCTCCTCCCCGATCTGAACATCCCAGCCCCAACCCCTCCCAAGGGTGTCTTTAGTTTTGTTTCTTCTTTTAATGAACTGTGCCAACCATGAAGGAAATTCCGCTGCAGCGTTATTACTCCGGGCGATCTTTCACTCATTAGCCTGTGAGCCAGCAACTGTCCCCATTCACAGCAGCTCCCAATTCCCAGGTCCAGCCATGCTTCAAGATCCCATCAGCCCCTGCCCACCCTGCTGAGAAAATGCAACCGGGCAAATGCTCAAGAAATGGAAGGGGATGTTAGTGTGTCCTGAACAGCAAGCAAGCCTGTGAGGTAGTGATGATGCACCTGCTTCCTCCCGGGCTCCTCCTGACCTCTGTGGAATAAGTAACTAGAGGTGCAATCACACCACCTGGAGCAAACATCAGGGACGCATTTGGGTTCCCTGGGGGCCAACTCTTCCAAACTTAATGCACACTGTTTCTGTTGATGTGACTGAATATCTGTTGGGGTTTTGGCAGGAAGTCAGGCATGATATAAAACCAAACCAGGATCTTATTGGTTCCCTTGTCCTAACAGGACATAGTCCTTGAAGTTGCACTCCATAACCCCTGACAGTCTCAAGGCTAGGAGCCAGGACAGCACAGGCATCCCACCCAAAAGCAGAAGCCAGACGCACCCCAATGGATGACAGCATCCAGAAAGAATCCAATCTAGATGATCGAGCCTAGATAAATCCCAGTTCTCGGGTTCACTTCAGGCTTTTGAGAAGAAAAAAATGCATTTAAAGAAACCTTAATTACCTTCATTACAAACAAATAAAAATAGCATATTAACAACAAGCTAGTTTTTCCTTTTGCTCCTTAAATCATTTATGCTGCTTCTTATAAAACCACATCAGACAAATGAAATCCCTACGGAATAAGCAGAGCTGGAATTGCATTAGACAAAAGAAAACAGCAAATGCTAATGCTGAAAATTCACATGAGGCCATTGGCTTCATTCTCTGGCTCTTTAAGGAAAGCAAGGAAACTACTTCATTTGTCTTCTCTATTAGATGGTGCTAGTTTATTGTGTCAAGAGAAACCTGGAGACAGTCCCCCTTAAGCTAGCTTGCTGTAGCTGGTCAACCAATTTCCCAAGTAACTCCCTACTGCATGAAAGGCTGAATGAAACAAGAGCACCCAGAAAAACGAGAAAGTGAGTGGCAGGTAGGAGTCTGCTGTAGGTGCTGTAAACTGTTCTGTATGCCATGCATGGTCCTAGGGTGCCCGGAGTAGGGATGGGAAAGCACCAAGCCAATATGTCTCTGCAGTTGGGCCCTCTGGAGCTCCCTCCTTAGACCAGACGTTACCACAAACTCCTCTAGGGAATGACACTGCAGCCAAGCAGGCCTGACTCAGCCCAGCCTGCAGCACAAAAGCCAAGGATTGAGAGCGAAGATGGAAAGAGAACTGGGCTGGAGCATGCCTCTGGGTGCAGCACCTTCAGGTTTGGCTTTTCCAAATCATTAGACCTGCGGACCAGCAGCAGCAGCAGCTGGAGGCCTGCTGCCAGGGCAGGACCTCAGGCCCTACGCCAGCCTGTAAACCAGACTCGGCACTTTTTCAATGTGATTCATCTTTACATTCAAGTTTCAGAAATGCTGGTCTAAACATAGCTGAAGAAAGAGAAACAGTGGCCCTGAGCCTCTAGGGAAGTAAAAGGTTCAGAAAGGGAGAAACCAAGGGACAAATATGCCCAGAGAGTGCAAATGAAAGAGGATGTGGGTAGGCACGAATATAGAATGAATTCCAAATATAGAATTCACCTGGGAGCACATCTGTCCCCTTCTCAAATCTGCCACTTCCTTATTTCAGGCAGCTACAGATGTATCACCCATCCACCAACATTTGTGAACTTTCTCTCAAGAATCCACAGAAATCTCTAGGCTGCCTCCCTCTCTGTAGTCACTACCCTTACTGTCTGTAATGACATTTCACCATCCTACAGCTCTCTTCACAGGTCTAAATGTGACTGCCTAGTGAAAGTGGCAATGGTCCAGCTGGTGTGGCTCAGTAGTTGAACATTGACTCATGAACCAGGAAGTTCCCAGTTCAATTCTTGGTCATGGCACCTACTCGGATTTCAGGCTTGATGCCCAGTAGGGGACATGCAGGAGGCAGCTGATAGATGTTTCTCACTCATTGATGTTTCTCTCTCTTTCCCTTCCTGTCACTCTAAAAATAAAAAAATAAAACATAACTTTTTAAGTGGCAGATTGAACTCCCATGTTTATCCCTTCCTTCTTCTGGAAACCTCGTTTCGTAGAACAAAAGGATTTTTTTAAAGGTGCAAACCACAAAGATGAAATAAGCAGCAGAGGACAGTTCAGCATTAACACAAAATAATCCCTGAGCTTGGCAAACAAAGATCAGAGATGGGGTTATTGATATAAATGATCAGTGGAAACTCCATTCCATTGCCTTTGGAGGGGTGCCAATGCAATAGGGACTGGAGTACCCAAGGAAATCATAGGAAGGTTGGGCAGCACCCAGAGTTGTGGGAGGCAGGGGTGAAGAGGCAGGCTCTTATTTGGAATAATTAGACCACAGGTCCTCTTCCCATTCTGTGAAACTCAGAAAATATACTCACTCACCAAATGCCTACTGGAGACCAGTGCCTATCCTTAGGAAAATTGAACCAAAATGTTCCTGAAACAAGGATCCCAGGCACAGTGCAGAGTAGGAATGGGGCAGGTTGAGAAAGGATGTTGAGTTAAAGTATGTCCTGAGCAGTGGGATCCACAATGCCCTGTTTTCAGAAAGCAGAGCACCTCGGAGAAAAGTATCTACAGCATCAGCCAAAGAATAGGGCTGTAGATCTCCCCTGTGGGGAATCCCTTTATCCAGCAGAGGCACGCAGAGTCGGTGAGTGGTTAAGGGCCTCACTCTTGTGCAGAAATCAGTTGATGAGGATCACTTGGGTTTGGAGAAAACCATCAACATTAAAGGTAAAGGCCAAAACAATAAATGATTTTTAGAAAACTAAAACTTAGAGGAAACAGAGACAACCCAGGAAGCAAAAGAAAACGTATGAAAAAAAAAACTATTATGCTTACCTCATAGAAGTAAGATTGACTCTAGGAAACAAGAACAAGAGGGTGTGTGAAGGAAACAAGAGGAAAAGCCAGAGAATAAAGAGATATAAAAATTTAAAATCTCAGAGTCAAATTTGTTTTTAATTTTAGAAAAGAATTACAAGGCCAGTTGAGACCATCTTTCATAAAATCGAGCAAAGAATTAGACAATAGGAGGAGGACAAACAAAAAAGAAACTGGACATTTAATCCCTCTAATAAATTCAAGAAAAGATGAACAAAGAATACAGTCAGATAGAATTCTTAAAGAAAAAGAGAGAGAGAGAAAGAGAGAGAGAGAGAGAGAGAGAAAATTTCCCAGAACTGTAGAGCACTTTCAGATCAGAAAGACCCACCAGGCATCCAATGCAATGAGTGGAGAAAGACACAAACAAGAGACAAAATTAATAAGAATATCTTAATAGCTAACCAGAAGCCTTCAAAACTTTAAGGGAAAATTATTTCCAACCTAAAATTCTTCACTCAGCCAAACTATTAGTCAAGTATTAAAGAGGAATAAAGATATACTCTAATATATGAGGAAACCCAAAATGTACCTCCTGGGTTTAATGTCTTTTTATTTATTTTTTTTTCAGAAAGCTACTGAGGATCTTTCATCAAAATGGGGACATAAATTAAGATGGGAATGATTGAGGATCCAGGAAAAGAGTTCCTGATACAGGAGAGCAGTGAAAGGAACTCCTAGGATGGCTATGAAGGAAAATACTAGGGCAACTTTAGGCAGCAGGGTCAACACAGCACAGAATGGAACAGAAAAGTGGAGCACTCCAAGAAAAAAAACAAAAAGCAAACACAGAAAGAAACTATTGAATTATCTGATGCATTTAAAGCATATTTTTAAAAGTCTTATTGACTCCAATGAAAGCAGAGTTGTAAATGGAAAAAAGGATATATAACTAGTATCCTATCTAATAGAGAATATGCAAATTGACTATAACTGCATGACAAAGATGGTGGTGGCTGGGCTGGGACACTTGCGTTATCACAATGGTGATGACACAGGCGTTCAGCTCCACCCCCGTCCACAGAGGGCCTCTGGGCCTGCTTCGTCACTGCTGCCAGGGGAGCCAGAGGAACAGAGACACAAGCCACAGGGAGACATAGAACCCAGCAGCTCTAAGCCCTGCAGCCACAGCAATGCTGGGACCAGAGAAGCAAGCCCACATGGGGGCCCAGCACCCAGCAGTCCCAAACCCCACAGTGGTGGCACTGGAGTTGGAGGAGCAGAGACATAACTCCGCTGGGGCCACTGGGGCCCCAGCAAAGACATAAACCCACAGGAAATCTGTGGAAAGGGAAATGAACTATGATAACTTTATCTCCTTTTCCACAAGATGAGAAAACTGACCCCGATTTATTTAGTGATATACCCTTCTACAAGCACAAGGTATATTATGACCACTCCCAAGGTCTGGTAAGAATATTATCTCCAGGAAATAACGCTAGTATGGCAAATCATCTAAGAGAGAAAATAAGCTTGTGTTGGGTTTATTTTGAAGGTCAGAGAACATGCGACCCCAACATAATCCATGTTATTATATTGATGATCTTGAGCTGCAGATGCTTGAAAAACAGCAAATGTAAGGAGAGGGTTTCACTAAAGTCTCCTGATCTGCCTAAAAATGGACCCCCAAAAGGAGCTTAAATGTCAATGGGAAAAGTGTCATCAGTCAGCAAAGACTGACTCCTGTCACAGGAAACTAGAAGTTGACATCACACCCAAACTTTGTTACAAACTATCTCCCCCAACCCATTCATCTTTCCTAAAAATAATTTACTCTCCTTTAAGAGGCCTACATCTCCCATCCCCTTTCTCTAGGAAGAAGGTATTTAAATCTGGATTCTAAGCCACCTTAAGGAGTTATTCATTTTTCCCTGCAATATCCCACATATACACTAGGTACATGTGTTAATGAACTTTTGTTTTTCTCTTGGTAATCTGTCTTTCATTACTAGAGCCTCCACTAAGAACTCCTCCATAATTCTAAGTTAGGAAATAAAGTCTCAGGCTAAACAGTGAGGTTGGCTCAAATGCCAAGCAGTCCCAGCTGAGGAGAGGAAAGCTTCTAGGGGGAAATAAATGATATTGGCATCAAAATAGGACTGAGGGTATACACATGGTTGCTGGTGGGAGTTTAAAGTGGTTCAACATTTTTGGAGAATGATTTGGCAAAATTGATAGAAATGTTAAAAGTATATCCAAGAGTCTTCTTCTAGGAATCACATCTGCTGAGATACAGCACGAGTGCATAAGCCCTAGTCGACACCACAATGTTACTGCGGGATTCCCTTCCATGATAGGAAAACCTGCTAATAACCTGCATTTTTAGGACAAGATGGCATCTATACAAATAAAAGAGCAATATGCTAATTAGACTGAACATCAGGTTTTCCAGATGACCTTCTGGACTTCCTTCCAGACAAAGCTGTGGTGTTGGGGCTGAGGCAGAGGTGGTTAGAGGTGATCAGGCAGGCAGGCAGGGGAGAGCAGTTAGGGGGATCAGGCCAGAAGGCAGGTGAGTGGTTAGGAGCCAGCAGTCCCAAGGGGACTGGAGGAGAGGGTGCATGTCTGGCTGAGGGACCCCCGCTCCCATGCACAAATTTCATGCACCAGGTCTCTATTATTACTATATTTAGCTCAGCAGTAACAAGATGGTCACAGAACTACAAATATGAATAACTATTTCACTAAAAGTGCAATAAAATTATATTAAGAAGGAAAATGGGGGTATACATGGATTTGGGGTGTAGTGGAGGGCAAGTGGGGATGAGTGTAACAGAGCTAAATCATTATCTACCATAGTATGATATCACATATAACCTCTAAATTAATAACTCAGGAAATGGCCATGTCACCATATATGGAGAAATGCAGAGGAAAAGCAATTAAAATAATTGAAAGATTTTGTTTCTGGAGAGTAGTCCTGTGAGGTGAGAATGAGTGACTGAGAGACTGCTATTTTTTTAAGTCTTCAACTACTTTAGTTTCCAATATATGAACATAGATATCTTTGATAAAATAAAGATTAACTTAAAGAAGGAGAAGGAGGAGGAGAGAAAAAGAAGAAGTGGAGGAGGAGAAAAAAGAAGAGGAAGAAAAAGAAGAAGCTTAGAAAAACTTATTTCCTAAAGAATAAGTCTAGTTTTTCTGGGATAAGTGAAAAAATGATCACAAACTTTGATCTGTGCCTTCCAGACACCCATGAAAAAGCCCCACAAACATGACAAGGTGAACACATCCCATGGCCAGACACTGGACAGATAGCTATGCCCATACATGATGCTGCAAGGGATTTCGGAACAAAGTGCAAACAGAACAGGATAAAAGGTTTGCCACCTTCTATAACTGTCTTCCAGGTCACTGTCATTTGAAAGAGCAATGCTGAAGAAGAAAGAGAAAGTCACCATTAAGTCTCATCCCACCCCACTCATCACCTGTCATGATGATTTTCTGTTGGCTGCACTGACTAAACCCCAGCTGGCTGCTTCTTCTGGGGTAACATGGGGTGTGGTCAAGCTCTCCTCCACTTCCTGAGGAATTCTCCAGTCTTGTCAAGTCTGATGCCAGAGAAATTTCTCATTGTTTCCCATATGTGGATGACCAGGTTTTCTAGTTTCCAGCATAAATATAGATGTTCCCTGTTCACAATAATCCTTTAGTCTTTCTCTTACAATTTAGAAAGTGTGATAGAAGGCATGAGTATGTGTTAACATTACTATTTAAAGCTGGAAACATCATAGATAACTTCCTTCCTTTTCTTTGAGCTTTGGATTGTGACAAAAAAAAATGTGTTGCAATCCTAACTTCACAACTTGGTAACCATACCAAGTCACCTTACTCTTTGCATATTAGTTTCTTCATCTGTAAAATGGGAGACATAATACCACCTCCCAGGTTTTCAGGAGTAAGAGGGATAATATTTATAATATGCTAATATGCATAAAACACATGGACTATGAAAAAGTATTATAATTAAAACAAAATGAACTGGGTGAAAGAAGGTGAAGAGATTAACCAAAAAACATATTTGCATAACCCATAGACATGGACAACAGTGCAGTGATGGAAAAGGGGAAGGGAGTGAGGGATGGGTGGAGGTGGGCAAAGGGGGGGGGAATGAGGACGTCTGTAATAGCGTCAACAATAAAAATAAAGTGAAAAAATAAAATAATATTACATTTTATAAAAAAAGGTAGAGGCCCAGTACATGAAAACCATTCATGGGTAGGGTCCCTAGGTCTGGCCAGTGATCAGGGCCAATCAGGTTCCACCTTCCCACCTCCTCCTTCCCTCGTTACCTTAGTGCCCTGCCGCTGCCGCCACTGGTCACCTGCCATGTTCTACACTGTTCCCTGGTAGTCAGTACACATCATAGTGAGCGACTGTACTCCTGTTCTCCCAGATGAACTCCCAAAGGGACATTTTCCATACTAGCCTTTTATATATATATATATATGAGCATTTATCAAGATTTTAACACCTAATGAAATAAAAAAACTTACAATGTTGCCCAGTTTTTTTTTACACACAGTCTCTCATCTCCATTCAAACAGATATTCCTCCCAGCCTTTATTTCTAGGCTTCTCTGAAAATTTTTCTGTTGAAATGAACCCCAACCCTTCTTCACAGGCTTAAGTGTCTCCCAGCCTGCAGGGTGCACCTTCACTGTATTCGTCTACCTTTACTGGCCAAAAATGGTATCTCAGATGGGACCAGAAAATGCCCACTCTGGATTGAAATACCAGCTTCACAGACTCTCCAGCCCACACTTAAAGGGGAAAAGTTTCCTGAGGGTGGAGATGCCAACTGGAAGGCCAGTGAATGGCCAAGAAGAGAGAAACAGACATGCCACATGCCCAAGACCTACTGTGGAAATGGAAACAAAAGGGAAAGGCCTTGACTTTTTCACACGTCACGCTTCCACAGGAAAATGGTCCAACAGCCACCTTCACAAAGGATGATGACAACAATATAGATATCCCTCAACTTACTATGAGTTGTGACCCAATAAGCCCATCATAAGTTGAAAATATCATAAGTATAATACGCACTCAAAACACCTGTGGGAAATCATAGCTTAGACTCGCCTGCCTTACACATACCCATAACATTTACATTAGTCTATAGCTCAGCAGGATCATCTAGCACAAAGCCTATTTTATAATAAAACCCTGTAATTTATGAAAACCATACTGAAAGTGGAAAACCGAGTGGTTGTATGGACCACATAGCGCTAGCCAGGGAAAAGGTCAAAATTCAAAGTATGGCTCTTGCTGAATTCCTATCACTTTTGTACCACTGTACAGTCAACAATTGTAGGTCAAACCAGCATAAGTTGGGAAGCATCTGTACTAAGAGTGATTTTATGTAGCACATTCTGATTTTTGGAGCACTCTGTCCTCTCTCTGCTCTCCTCATAAACGCTCTGGGAAGTCTCTTAAACAGGTATGATGTCCATTTTACAGATGAGAAACTGAGGCTGAGAAAAATCAGGTAATTTTCTTAATTTCTTTTGGCCAGTAAAACAGCAAGGAATCAAAACGGGAGACCTGGGTACAAATCATGTAGCCCTCACACTGCTCCTCATGAAGCGGGTGTACACAGTCTGCAGAAGAGCTCTGGAGGCCCTGTTGGAAAACTCGACTCCAGGACTCCCAGCAGCTTCACAGCCCCTGAGATAGGACTGCTCCTGCTGTCTGCTGGGCAGCTTCCCTCGTGGGAAGTGGAAGGAAGAGCCCTGTATAGAGGGCACCTGGGCAGTGCCCCTGGAGGACACGTGGAAGCTCAAGACACTGTGGCACTGGCTGGAGCTCCACCAAAATGCATGAGGATGGACTCAGTCACCTTGTGCCACCCAGTATCCTAAGAGCCATGTAAGCTGAGTGCTAAGAAGTTAAAGAGCACTTTGAATGATTATATAGTCAATTGATCCAAACTAGATTTTCCAGAAAGAGGCCAGGGCTACTAGAGTTTCTTTGTGTTTGAGAATAATGATGACAGAAGGAGCTACAAACTCTAGTCCCAAATGGCTGATATGGGCTGATCCAGAGACGAGTTTTTCTGTGCAAACCATTTTGGCAATTTTGATAAGCAATCCCTTAGAGCAGTGGTCAACAAACTCATTAATCATCAGAGCCAAATATCATAGTACAACGATTGAAATTTCTTTTGAGAGCCAAATTTTTTCAACTTAAATTTTTTCTAACACCACTTGTTCAAAATAGACTCGACCAGGCCATGGTATTTTGTGGAAAAGCCACACTTAAGAGGTCTAAGAGCCACATATGGCTCGAGAGTCACGATTTGCCGACCACTGCCCTAGAGGACTATCAAAATATCTGTGGTGCTGTCAGGGTTAATGTCAACATGAGACTCCCAATCATATGTCTTCTCCTCTTCCATTCCTCATTTTGGACTCTTTTAGCCTTTGGAACTGATTTTTTTCTGACTAATTAAAAAAAAAAAAAGACAAACACTAAGTATTGGTTCAACAAGTCACAATCTAATGAGCTAGGCTAACCCCTGTAGTGTTGTGGTTTGAGTCCTATCGAAGGCCTGCCCCTCCGAGAAGGACAGTTTGATTGTTTTGGGAGATTATCTAGTGTGAATGCCCTTGCTCTAGGTGAGCACTTCTGTGCTTGTTTGTTTTAAATCAAAGGACAATTGGAAGAATATGGTAAAGTGGGGGTGTAATGAAGGTCACAGCAACAGCAAATTAGGGAAGCACAGAAAGCATACGAAACAGCACCAGTTGAACAAAGGGAGTGGCGGTCTGAGGAAAGGGCTAAACCATTCTGTGCCTCAGTGAATACAGTGAACGAACATTTTAAATTAATTTAATGAGAAAGTACGTAAATTGAAAGAAGAAAGCTGAGTAGAGATCTAGGAGGACAAGTATGGGGGAAAAGAAAAGGTTCAAAACTTGAAGTTTAAGATGAATCTTTAAAGGGGGCAAGATTGGCTCCAGGCAAAGGTCCCTGAATACAATTAAGAAAAAAGCTAGGAGAGGATTAGGATTGGGGATTAAGGAACTAGGCATTCCAGAAACTGAGGTGTTTCAGAGAAGTCTCCAGAAGCTCTGCCCAGATAAGTAAGTCCGCAGCAACCAAACACGTGAGTGAGTCCTGATGTCTCCCCCTTGTCCCCATAACTAACTTGCACATGCTTATTTCCCAATTTCCCCCCACACCGAGCAAGTACCCTGGCTGAGGCAATCTAAAGTAAACAGTGGTGAGGAAGGCCTGATAGTGTGGTGCTAATCTCGGCCTTTCACAGGCCTGTTACTTGCTATCAGCAGCCACTGAGTGGGAGCCCCGCCTCTCCCAGCTAATCCCTCCCTGGACCTGTGGTAGGTTTCCCAAATAAAAGCTCTAAATCTTTGCCATCCCTCCTCCAGACCTCAGCTCATTAGAGCAGTTAGAAATTCGTTGAACATATAATAGATCATCAGCCACACTCCCACTGCAGTGTTTCCTGCTATCTAACACCAGGCCCCGGTGGAGAGGGTTGAGGGGAGGAGGGTGCTTCCCTTCTGGAGATTCCAAGACCCAGAGAAGAGACATCCCATGGAATGCTGAGGCCCTGGGCTTAGACAACATGAAAGAGTGAAGAACCTGCACAAAGGACATCCCTAGGGTTCAACAGTGCACCCTTCTTCCCGTTGCAGCAGGGCCAAGACAGACATCTTCCCCAGAGGAGAAGGAAGAGGTCCTCAGAACTGACAGTGAATTTCAAAGTGTGAGGAGACTAAACCACCCACAGCCATGGCCAGGAGACATGGTGCACTTGTCTGGCTTCTCTTTTTCCCAGTCGCCCAGGTGAAAAACCTGGAGCCTATTTGTCCCTGTGGCTCTCTCCTGGGCCAAGGTCTGCAAACTCTTACCTGTCACATCATACTCCCTCCATGCCAGAGCCCAGCATTAGTTCACCTTCCAGCTTCCCAGCAGGGCATGGAATGAGCGCAACTGCTTTTTGACTCCCATCCCTCCTGCATGCACCACCCCCACCCAGGCATCCTTCCTGAAACACTTCCTAAATGTTCTCTCCCCTTCTGGGTCTCCTAGGGAAGATGGTGCTCCTTCATCTGCTTCTGACACCTGCACAGTTTACTGTGGAGTCTAGGGACTCCATCATCTGGCCTATGTACATTCCCACTGTGCTGCCCCAGCTCCCCTTCAAATGCACTCCACTCCACGCCGAGAACTATCCTCAGTCCCAGTGCACACACCAGGCTTCCTGCTCATCTCTGCCTGGCTTTGCTTCCATCTGGAGCTGTCTGCCAATATTTGCTGAGGATTAAAGATTAGAATGAGAACAGATTAGGGTGTATATTAGGGCAGCCTTGTTATACACCAGCTAAGTGCCCTTTCCCTATTGCCCACTCTAGCCCAGTGCATGCATACATGTCTGCACATGCTCATGAATGTATAACCACACACATATGCCCATATGCATGCTAACACACACATGCTCACCCACATGTGCTCACCACACATACACATGTATACTCATACACACATGCTCACGCACACAACAGGACAATGGTTCCCAGACTGAAGGCATATTTGCAGGCAGTCTAGTGCCACAACCTGCAGTTCCTGCTGCACAGGGAGGAGCTGGGTCTGGGGTATGGGGTTTATCAATCTGTTCTGCAGTCTCCTCAATGTGTGCACAAGATGGGCTTGGTAGCTCAGCAGAAACAAATTGATAGTTTCGGCCTTGTCTCAGGCCTTTCCCTGGAGTGGAGTCTGCTGTGTCCATTTTGGACTCATTCCCTGTGAAAGCACCACATATACTACAAAGTAAATACTGGAGAACAAGCAGAGGAGGAGTGTGTGGAGGTGACCTTGGAGTTTCCCTGCAGCTGGGGAAGCATCTGCAGCATCAGCACTTGACCCTGGGAAAGCTCTATGGCTGCAGATGTGCCACAGAACAGTGAGACACAGAGCCCACAGGTGCTGGATTTCAGGACCCATCTGCCCTGTGCATTCCTGCATCCGTGAGGCTCTTCCTGTCCATCACTAGACCTATGGGTGGGCCTCCTACAGTTAGTGGAAACCCTTAAAAGCAAAGCCTGAGTTTTGCTGAAGAAGAATTTTCTAAACAGCAACATCAGCTCTACCCTGACTTTCCAGAGGGCCAGCCTGCCCACACATCTCAGTCTTGCCAGTCCCTGCAACTATAGGAGCCACTTTCTTAACATAAATCACTTTCTTCATTTACATTTATTATATTATATTATATTATATTATATTATATTATATTATATTATATATTATATTATATTATATATATTATATTATATTAATAGAGACCTGGTGCATGAAAATTCATATACTGGAGGGGGTCCCTCAGCCTGTCCCCTCTCATAGTCCAGGAGCCCTCAAGGGCAGGAGGTGACCTGGTGATCAGGGAAAGGCAATGCCCCATCTCACCTCTGCTGCTGACACTGCTGGCAACACAAGTCTTAGCCAGCCCTAGTTACAGTGACTCAGGCAGCTGGCATCCAAGGCTTGCCTGCATCTCAAGCTGGCCTGGGCAGCTAGGGAGCTGAGAAGACTGGGGAACTCCATAAGCAGACACTTGGAGCGGCTGGGCCCAACTGAAGGCAGGCCCAGCCTTGCCTTGTGCCTGCTGCCCCAGTGGGGCTGAAGGTCTGGGCACTGCCATCTTATGGCTGTGGGCACCACCATTTTTGAGAGTATGGCAGTCAATTAGCATATTCCTTCCTCATTAGCTGTGAGTGCTGCCATCCTTGAGGGCAGATCCTGCCTCCATGTGAACATAGGATGACCGCCAGAAGATGGCCAGCAGGGGAGGGCAGCCATGGTCAATCTGTATATTACTCTTTTATTAGTTTATTTATCTTCTATCATTGAAACTTTGTAGCATTAAATGGAGGCCTGGGCCAGCAAGGGCAGGCAGAAAATTTGGCTTCCTCCATTGCCAAGGAAACCCAAACCTCACTCCTGCTTTCCTTGGCTGCAGCCATCTTGGTTGGGTTTATTTGCATATTCGCTCCTGATTGGCTTGTGGGTGTGGCTTGTGGGCATGGCTTGTGAGTGTTGGGGAGGTATGGTCAATTTGCATATTACTCTTTTATTAGATAGGATTGTATTGTATCATATCTAATAAAAGAGTAATATGTGTCTTGTGAGTGTAGTGGAGGTATGGTCAATTTGCATATCACTCTTTTATTATGCCTTATCCAATAAAAGAGTGATATGCAAATCAACCACCACTCCATCACACCCATAAAGCCACACCCACCAGCCAATCAGGAGTGAGTATACAAATTAACCCAACCAAGATGGCTGTTGCCACAGAGAGAGCAGGAGGGAGGCTTGGGTTTCCTCGGGGGAATGGAGGAAGAAAAGCTTTCTGCATACCCTGGCCAGCCCAGCCCTCCACTCCAGACTACAACGTCTCAATTGTAGAAGATAAATAAATCCCAAATACCAGATCCTCCACTTGGATCACCGGGGGGGCATGATTGGCCTGCAAACCACCACAGGCTCCTAGCCCAGACCACCCCACTCTTCAAGGGAACCCCCACCCTGATGCGGGACACCCTTCAGGGCAAACAAGCTGGTCCCACCCATGCAACAGGCCTCTATCCCAGTGGCTGGCAAACTGTGGCTTGCAAGCCACATATGGCTCTTTAGCCCCTTGAGTTTGCAGCTTATGAGCCATGGTTAGCCGACCACTGCTCTAAGGTATCACCCAAATCATTATCCTAAGGCAGTGATTAGCAAACCACGGCTTGTGAGCCACAAACTCAAGAGGCCAAAGAGCTGCATGTGGCTCGTGAGCCACAATTTGCCAACCATTCCTCTATCCTATCTAATAAAAGAGTAATATGCAGATTGACCATCACTCAAACACACAATATGTCTGCCCCCATGTGGTCAAAGATCCTGCCCCCATGTGAATACAAGATGGCTACCATAAGATGGCCAGAAGGGGAGGGCAGATAGGAGGGACTAGGCTTGCAAGGGATGGCAGTTAGGAGCAACCAAACCTGCAGGGGAGAACAGTTACGGGTGACCAGGCCAGCAGAGGAGGGAAGTTAGAGGTGTCCAGGCCTAGAGGGAATGGTGGTTGGGGGGGACCCAGGCCTGCAGGAGAGGGCAGATAAGGGTGACCATGCCTGCAGGGGAGGGCAGTTAGGGAAAAACAGGCTTGCAGGGGAGCAATTAGGCATCAATCAGGCTGGCAGGGGAGCGGTTAGGGGGTGATCAGGCTGGCAGGCAGAAGTGGTTAGGGCAAATCAAAAAGACAGGCAGATGAGCAGTTGGGAGCCAGCAGTCCTGGATTGTGAGAGGAATGTCCGACTGCCCATTGAATCAAGCCTAAATGGCAGTCAGATATCAAGCCTAAATGGTTCCAGATTGGAAAGGGTGCAGGGTGGGCTGAGGGACAGTCCCCCATGCACTAATTTTGTGCACTGGGCCTCTAGGTACATTAATAAATATGAATCAATATATAAGTGTCCATTTATGTGTGTGTGTGTGTGTGTGTATTACACATACAATAGGATACATAACCTTTTGAGTGTGTGGTTCTGTTTCTCTGGAGGACCTTAAATAACACAGGGAAGGTCATAGTGATAACTACTACCCTTTTCTTTAAAGCTGCTCCATGCCAGACACTGAGCTAAGTGTTCAGTCAAATCATCTACTTGATTCTCACCACAACTCAATAAAACAAGCGTTGTCATTGTTTGCACCTCATAAAGTGAAAACCAAGGTCCAGAGAGATTAAGTATGTAGCTAACCAGGAGTGACTCTTGCCTCTCAGGAGCTGGTAATGTATTATAAAGTGATATAGACCAAGTAAAAATCATTTACATGGTAGACCTTAATAAGATAATTCTTTGTAAATTTTGGTGGACATTCTGGCTTCTCTGGGTCATACAAGGCTTACTGAAAAATAGGTGCTAGCTGGGCTTTGAAGAATGAACGGGACTTGAACCCATAGATTTAGGGAGGATGGATGCTCTAGACCAGCTCTGTCAAGTAGAGCGATGATGCTGGTCATAGAGCAGGATGGTGCTTCTTAATCCAGAAGGAGCACCATTACTCAGAGCAAAATAAATGCCAGTGTTTACCACAGGATGTCTTCAAACCAGTCCCTGCCTATCCCAGGAAGGTCCTTTGACTTCCTTCACTTGCTAAGGAGAGCCAAGTTGCTTCAACTTACAACCCAAGAACCAGCCCAAGTGGGAAGGGAAAGATGTGTGCACCATGAGCAGATCAGGGGACAGATAAGCACAGGTGTTGGCCAGTGTGCACCATCAGATGCTGGCCTAACTTTCTCTGCTGGTTTTGCTGCTTTCCTCCAAGAACTGGCCAGAATCCACTATAGAGCAGATGTACAGGGTGGGGCAAAAGCAGGATTGTAGCTGTTCCCATGGAAAACAATATATCAAATAATAACAATACAAGAATAAACTCTGTGTTCCGTGCACTCACAATTGTAAACCTACTTTTGCCCCTTCCTGCATGTTCACCATTTGGAGCTAGGATCACATGTTCAACATCCTGACACTCACTCAGCTACTTTCTATCTCAGCATCAAGTTTTCATCTCATTGTCACACGTTGGTTGCCCTGGAATATAGGTTACCTGAATTCCTGACTTGTTGCTTTCTCCTTAGTTGATCTGTGTAAAATATGTTCCAGACACTGTTCTGAGGGAAAAAATAGTGTGCAGATGGAAACTACCAATTGATGAGTTCTAATGATATAACAGACACTTGTACCTGCATTTCCATTTAATCCTAATGGCCTATGACACTAAAAGAGGCAAACTCAGCCTCTTGTCTGGATTCTTTTCATTGGAAACAGTAGAAACTCAACTTAAACTAGCTGATACCTAAGAATTATGTATTATTACCTCAACAGCTGAGATATCCAAAGAGGCAACTGATGGGCTGGGCAAGGCTGGTCTGGGTTTCCAAGAATGACTCCAGGAATTTGTGAACTTCTATTTTTACTCTGCTTCCCTTTATGCTGGCGATGCTTCCAGGCAGTGACCCAGAAGAGGAGGCAGGAAAGGCGGCTGCAGCCCTAAGCTGCATGTCTCTCTCTTGTAAGCTCCTGCAGATTCTCAGAGCCCATTCTCACCAGCTGAGACTGGGACACATGACCATTCTGGAATGAGAACAGGGTTAGCCTTCCCAGGACAACATGGTCAAAAATGGGAAGAGTACACCCCACAAAGGGATTTTGACAGATTTATTTTTAAATGTGTCCATCGTACTCCTCAAAATAAAGAGGACAATTGACTGGGGATGGCTTCCATAATAGAACCTGCAGGAAGGACTACAGCTACTGCTTTAAGGTATACCACTATATCCGTTGTTAAACTCTACATTCTTCCATTCTGGTCTCTGCTGGACACAATCTCTCTCAGTTGCTAGTCCTTCCTGCCTGCACACATCTTCATTTTGAGCATTGTCAACAGTCCTCATAGAGAATCTCAAAGCCTAGCTTCTGGGAGGGCCTGGGAGTGAGCAGTAGGGCAAGAAGACTCTGCCTCTCTATAAGTCCTAAACCAGGACACTCTGCTCGAAATCCTTTTATTCCATTTCCAAAGGTTTGTTCTGCAAAGCACTGTCCCTTATGACAGAGCAAGGAGAGAAGTTCCCAGGGACCAAGTAAGGTGTGAAGAGCAGAGCACACCATTGCCTTCTCAGAGCTACATATGCATCCACACATGGCAACTCTGGGTTCTTCAAATAGAGAGTAGCTTCCTTCGTGCAATGCTTGTCAAACTGGCTTGTCTTCAAAACACTTTTTTATAAATGATGCATGTTGATGTTTTCAGAACAAATTGACATATACTGGATGACCTGTCTGAGGAGTTTACAGCCACCAGAGGCATCCAGGTTTCCAGCTGTCAGCAGCCTGAGGGTGGAATACAGCTCTCGGGTGAAGTCAAGGTCTCAGGAGACAACCCGCCCATGGGTACTTCCTCAGAAAGCCAACAGGGAATCTGTGCTGGAAGCTTGGGATGAATGAGGAATTCAGGAGACAGATGGGCATATAGCAAGCAGATGTTAATTTCGTAAAAGAGAAGGAGACTCCATGGTGACAGGCGACAGCTAGGCATCAGGACAGGGGTACAAAAGGCAATCAGTCCAGACAGGTGCAGCTCTGTGCTTCCTGGAGGGACTGGTTTAGGAAAATGCAATTGCTAAAATCCTTAATGCAGCATCAATATCCTGGAAGTAAAATTAGAATACAGAAAAGTGTAGAATTGAGTAAGTAAAAAGAAAAATAAGTGATAAATTGTTAACTTCAGAGGAAGAAAAATGTCATACACAAAGCAATATTGATCTATCAGTGGTCAGCAAACTGCGGCTCATGAGTCGCAATTTGCCACTCTATTGACTAATGAGTTTGCCGACCACTGATGTAACCAAAGTGAGGCTGTGTGTTTGTCTGCATGCACACAGCGGACAGCCTACAGCACTGCCCAGCCTGCACCTCTTCCCACACCAGCGCCCTCTGCCCTGGAACTTGGCAACTGCATGTAGCCAACCATGGACAAATGACCTAACTGACTCCTGATCTCAGGATGAGGACATGGCTTATTCACAGGAGGATGTTCACAGAGGATGCTAATGGGCTTTCTCTCTTGCGCCTCCACCATCGCCATGAGAATATGCCCCTAGCCTGGAGTGGGGAGATTCAGGTGGAGGAGAGCCTAATTGCCCCGTGGCCTATTCCCCTCAGCTGAATCAGCCTCAGTTAGCCAATCCCAGTCAACCCCAGACATACAAGGGAGCTAAGTCTGGAACAGAGAGCTGCCTGACCCAGATCATCTCAATCAGGGCTGGACAACCTTTGTTCTGCCAAGGGCCATTTAGATTTTTATAACATCTTTAGTGGCCCATACAAATGATCAACTTAAAAATTAGCCTGCTACGTTTGGTCAAACATTTACTTAACTCACCCCTAATGTCTTGGCAGGCTGGACCTTCCCCACTCCTGATTTCTAAACCTTGCAACTGATAGGAAAATAAATTATTTTGTTTTAGACCACTGAGGTTTTGTGGTTGTTTTCAATTGTGTGACCATATATAAGTTTTCTAGGGATAATGGGGGTGAGAAGGGTATGCCTGGTGATGGAGGTAAAAGAAAAAAAGAGCTAAAAATTTTATCTTCAATAGTAAGAAGGAAGTCAATAGTAATGCTTAAAACTTCAGAGAAGATGAAGGATAAGGAGGACATGAGGAGGAGGAGCAAAAGAATGTGAAGGAAAGAGAAGGAATGCAAGTTTATTATTTAAAAAACATAGTAAGCTAGAGTAGGGTTTTGGTGGAGAAGAAATAAGGAAACAGGTATCAGAGAGTTAACTTTATTTTAAATTTTCAATTACAGTTGACATTCAATATTATATTAGTCTCAGGAGTACACATAGTGGTTAGACATTTATATAACTTACTAGAACCCACTTGGCATCATACATAGTCATAATTGACTATATTGACTACATACTGTACTTTATATCTCCATGGGTGTTTTATAACCACCTATTTGCACTGCTTAATCCCTTTCACTTTTCATCCAACTCCTCAAAGCCCCTCACATCTGGCAACTATCAGTTTGTTCTCAGTATCTATGAGATTGTTTCTGTTTTATTTGTTCATTTATTTTGTGTGATTCTTTAATTCCACATATAAGTAAAATCATGTGGTATTTGTCTTTTTCAGTCTGTCTTATCTAGCATAATACCCTCTAGGTCATCCATGTTGTAATATACCATTTTTAAGCTGAGTAATATACCATTGTATATACGTACCAGTTCTTCTTTATCCACTCATGTACCAATGGACACTTAGGTTGCTTCCGTATTTTGGCTATTATAAATAATACTGCAATGAACATAGAGATGAATATACCTTTTCAAATTAGTGTTTTTGGATTTCTCTAGATAAACACTCAGAAGTAGGATTTCTGGGTCATATGCTAGTGCTATTTTAAATTTTTTGAGGACTCTCCATACTGTTTTCCATAGTGGCTGCACCAGTCTGCATTCCTACCAGCAGTGTACTAGGAATCCCTTTTTCTACATTCTCACCAACACTTGTTTGTTGAATTATTGATAACAGCCATTCTGACAGGTGGGAAGTAATATCTCATTGTGGTTTTAATTTGCATTTCTCTGATGATTAGTGATGGTAAGCATATGTCCTCTTTGGAAAAATGTTTATTTAGTTCTTATGCCCATTTTTTAATCTGATGGTCTTTTGGGGGTTAAGTTGTATGAGTTTCTTACATATTTTAGATATAAACCCCTTATTGATGTATCATTGGTGCATACTTCTCCTGTTCAGTGGGTTGTCTTTTCATTTTGTTGATGGTTGCCCAACTTTTTAGTTCGATGTAGTCCTGTTTCTTTATTTTTTCTTTTGTTCCCCTTGACTGAGGATATATATATATGGATATATACTGAGAGAATGTCGGAGGGCTTACTGCCTATGTTTTCTTCTAGGAGTTTATGCTTTCAAGTCTTACATTTTAAGTCTTTAATCCACTTTGAGTTTATTCTTGTGTATGGCGTAGGAAGGTGTGTTAGCTTCATATTTTGCACACATCTGTCCAACTTTCCCACTCGTTAAAGAGATTGTCTTTACTCCATTGTTCATTCTTGCATGCTTTAAGAGCTAGCTAGTTTTCCTACTTAACTTTTCAATCTTATACAGATGCATAATGTTAACAAAAATTTATATTAAAGTGAACTGTAAAAATAAGGACAAAAATTAAAATTCCTAAAGAAAACTAGAGCTTAAAGTCAATGTTTTAAAGCAGGAAATTAAACAGCTAAGAGATAACAATTTCAGAGACTATATTAGCAATGCACGAAGCCTGACATCTGGTTATAAAACCTTGAGAAAGAGAACAGAGGAACAGAGATTTCCAAAGAAATAATGTACGTATATTTTCTAGAGATTATCAAAAAAGTTCTGTAAGTACATTTTTCAGAGCTTCCAGCACACTGAGCACTCTTGGTAAGTCCTAAATTTCCAGTAAAAACACACCTCACACTTCATGTTTTAGGAGACCAAGGGTACAAAGAATATTCAAAAACCTAAAGGAAGGATAAAACACTCTTCTCACCAAAAGTGAGAATCAGACTAATATCTATAAAACACTTTTCTCATCAATAAAAAGAATTAGACTAATATCTGGATGCCCATTAATACCAGCAGAGGGTAAAAAACCATGATAAAATAGTTTCAAATATCAAGGCAATGTGATTGAAGCCAGATAGTAGCCGAATGCAACAAGTGGGTAAGGTCATATCCAACACAAAAAAGACAGAATTTGACACCCACAATCATGTCTTTAGGAATCAAACTTAAATTAAGCTTAGAGAAAAAGAGAGGGAAATGCCAAGAGGAAGATATGGGTATGGAAAGCAGTGGAGCCACTGCCAGGAAATCAGGCCTAGGAAACAGGCAGGTCAGAGGAGAAACAGCACAGAGCCCTGAGCAAGTTCCCCAGGGAACATAAAAGCAGGTCAAAGTGTCATTGGGTGGAGAGGGCAGAAACAATGAGCACATGAGAAAAGCTAATGGTACAAAAATAAGTGAGATACGATTTTTAAATCTAGAAAAAAACAAAAAGAAGTTTCCATGTGAATCATCTATCTACACTGAGTGGCCAGATTATTATTATTATGATGATGATTTCTGAATGCATAATAATCTGGCCACTCAGCGTGTGTGTGTGTGTGTGTGTGTGTGTGTGTGTGTGTGTGTGTGTGTGTATTAGAGGCCCGGTGCATGAATTTGTGCATAGTTGGGGTCTGACCAGCCTGACCAGGGGGAGGGAACATGGGCAGTTGGCTAGCCTGCCTGCTGGTCAAACTCCTAGTCAAGGGACAATTTGTATATTAGTCTTTTATTGTATAGGATATACATTGAATGGCCAGATTATTATGCATTCAGAGATCATAATAATCTGGCCACTCAGTGTATATAAAAGCCTAAGCAACCATTGCAACCAAAACAACCGAATGGTTATGTAGGGTGACCAGGCCAACAGGGGGGGTTAGTGAGGGGTGACCAAATTGCTGAGCAGCAGGCTGCATGGAGCCATCAGGTCGGCAGGGGAGTTAGTGAGGGACAACCAAATGACTGAGCAGCAGGCTGCGTGGGATGACCAGACCAGCAGGAGGAATAGTTGGGGCAACCTGGCTGGCGGGGGGAGAGGGAGGTTGGGATGATCAAGCCAGCAGGCAAAGGCAGTTAGGGATGACAGGCCAGCAGGGGGCGGGGGGGCAGTTGGGGTGATCAGGCAGGCAGGCAGGTTAGCAATTAGGAGCCAGTGGTCCTGGATTGTGAGAGGGATGTCCAACTACCAGTTTAGGCCCCATCCCTAGGATTGCCCTAAACTGGCAGTCAGACATCCCCTGAGGCGTCCCAGATTGGCGAGGGTGCAGGCTGGGCTGTGGGGACCTGTCCCATGCACGAATTTCATGCACCAGGTCTCTAGTATTTACATAGTTACAATAATGTGAACACTGTTTCAACTGTTCTCTCTGGGAATCAACTCGTAGATAAAGCACAACTCAGTTATATTTCTGGAAAAGAATGTAAATGAAATAAACCTCACTTTTGTAAAAATGAATACAGGTTGCAGAAGCTGGAAGAAGAGGGGTAGGTGAGGAGCGGTATGATGTTTACCTCCGTGTTTATTAAGGGAAGAGTTAAAGGGACATTGTTTGTAACTGATAGAACAATAAGCATATGTAACTATGGTGTATGTATAAAGAATAGAGGAGAAAATGTTATTAAAATTGAGGACCTGAGGAAGAAAAGATAAATGTGGGTGTGAAATTATGAATTAGCTAAATCCTCATCTACATAGTCCAAACTCAAAATATAGTGTCTAAAATTGAAAATTTTGTAGATTGTACCATAAGTATATTATTTACAGCCACCAATAGAAGTAGCTTAATGAGTTCAAAAATATTGCTTCCAAGAATTTAGGAGCAAAAATTATGGAACAAGATATCATGATGCTTTCATTTATAAACCCTTCAAACACTTTAATTCTTTAATTGCTTACATTATTCCAATAAAGAAATTTATTGTAAAAAAATTCAATTTAATTCCATTCAAAAAATCTTGGCTACCTTCTCTCTGTTCTCTTTACTTCAGCTCACAGTTCAGGAACTGGGAGAGGAAGGTGTGTTTACCCCCTAACTTGTCCTTAAGCTCCTGCCAGCCCCCACCTCCAACATCTGGTTTAGCCCACCAGGCCTAAGATGCCTAAAAGGGGCCAGCTGCTGCAGTAGGGGCTTTCCCTGAGGGCCAGGGTATCAAGAAGGCCTACAAGAGAAAGGGCACAACTGCCTGGCAAGTGCAGTGCTGAGACACCCTCAGACTGTGCGGTGCAAAAGTGGAGAGAGGCTCTGAGCAGCTGTAAGGCGTCCTCATGAGGGCCTGGCTGCTTACTATTTCTATGTCTTTAAGAATGCATCTTAACATCTGCGCTTATATGCAAAGAAAGCAACAATGTAAGTTTTTATGAAAATATGGTTTTATTTTTTAAATTCCTTTTTGGTTTGTAAAAGCTCAATGTGAGCATTAAATGAATATACAATCAGCAGCTGGGAGGTGCAATGTTTATGTGTTAATTGGGTTAATTTCATTAGGCATGCCTTCCCAATCTTTTATCACCATTGAGCTGCTCAGATGCCTTGAGACCAAGCGCTGGGTAGCTTCTAGTTTATCTTTACGCCTAGAGTGTAGCTGCTCCTGGTCTGAAGTTTCACAGGTGACCGCAGTGCTCCCATCTTAGTCCTGGGACGCGTCTCTTGAGAGTGGTCCTTCAGCCTCATGCAGAGTCATACTGTGGCCCTAGGCCTGGATGTCTCTGAGCAGGGAGAGAGGCACCCTCACAGGCTGGGCGGGGCAAAGCACTCCTTCAGGAAGGTGGCCCCTGCTCCAGGCCTCACACGTTCTGCTTTATTCTGTGTGGCTTATGGCACTTGCTTAACCCATTGCTTTCTCTGTCCCTGGGAGGGAGGGAATGGGGTCTTTCCTCTGCAGACCTTGACCCTGCCTCACCTCTGGCTGGAGGCCCGCACTCTACTGAAGCTGATCTTGCTCTGGGTCTTATCTATGAACAAAGCTCGTTCCCACCGGTGCCTGTGGGAGTCCTAACTTTCTCATTCAGGAAGGCAACTGCCAGCCACGCCATGATGTGATTGCCAGCCTGGACTGCAGCTCTGGGTGTTGGACAGCAGGCATCACCTGTTCCACATCAGCACGTCCTGACTCTGGTTTCTGTTCCTCTGGCCCAGCAAAGTGGCCAAAGGTTGTCTTTAGCTCTCACTTCCTGGGCTCACTGATGCCCCTGGGAGGTAGCAGTCCTACACGGCAGTCTCACCTCTGGATTTGTGTCTTCCCCTTGCACAGCGCCTGATAAGTCTGTTCTCCCTTGCTGCTCCTCTGTGGCTTCAGGAGGACTTTTTCAAATATGTCTGCTTTTGAATGTGTCCAGGAATAGAGAAGCAACCCAAACGACCTCATCCCTCCCTACCAGAAGTCCTTCATTAAGGATGATGGTTACTTTCTTTTTTACTGTATTTTGTCTTGTCTGCATCTTTTACTGTGAAAGTGTATTGCTTTTTTATTCCTTTATACTCAGAAATAAAGCCCTGTTTCATTTACTAAATACAGTTTAGTAAAGAGCAGAAATCCCGAATTTTATGACTCTATTCCATCCTATTGTGCTATATTTTTAGTCCATAAATATCCAGTCGGCTCTCAGTGGGATTAGCAGGTGCAAGTGTAGTGAGATGATCCTTAATGTAAAAAAAGTGTGGTCTTTGCTTATTTTTTTAAATAAAAAATATATTTAACTGGGAACGAAAGAAAAAAGTAATCACTTAATTTCAGTTCAAAGCATTTTCTCTTAGTAATCCTGTCAAGTTCACTTGCTGTTGAACACAGTCTAGTCTCTTTTCATGCTGAGAAAAGATGTTCACTCTGAGGCAATTAGCAGCAAGCATCTGGGAAAGCCCTCCTGCTCAGTCTACCACCGGGTGCCCAGCAGACCCAGCCCAAGTCCTGCCTCAGCCACACAGCCTCCCAGCCCTGATGTCTCCCTCTAAAACAGGGCTCAGAGTGGCCCCTGCCTCACTGACTTAGCTTTGTAAAGATGGGCTCTGAACCTCTGGGAAGACAATGTGTGAAGCAGGGTACTAGCATGACTGGACTGACTCCGTCTTGAGGCCTACTAAGCGCCAAGTGCAGCAACTGTGCTTTCCTGATAGGCTACCTGCAGCAGGGAAGCGTGGAAGCAGAAGGGCCTGGGTCTCTGCGGTGGATTTGACAAATATTTACAAGTTTGTTTGTCACATTAACTGTGATGCATTATCACAACCCAGCAGACACTAAAGGACTCTATAGACACTAAACACAGAGCAAGTGAGCTGCTCCGCCCTCCCACGATGAACCATGCCACCCTCCCGTGTGTCTGGTGTGATGTGGTAATTGGCATTCCCGGGCCTTGCTGTCCCGAGCTGGTTCAGCAGTTGTCCTTGCAGGATGTGGACTTCTGCACACCAAGGCCTCTGTGACTCGCCTGTCCAGTCGGCTCTGAGTAACCAGCCAGCAGTCACCGTTCTGCAGGTAGAGGGGACGGGAAGACATTTGGGACTCCTGGACTTGCGGTTCGTTAACCCCCAATACCGGTGTGTGTGTTCTGATGGGCTGTGATTTGGATTAAACTTGCAAGTCATAAAGGCTAAGTTGACAGCACATCACCTGTGTTGGCTCACTGTGGTTACTTGGTGTTGGGAATCTAGGGGACCAAGTGACCACATAGGGTCCAGGCCTCAACCAGGCCCTGAGACTGTCCGGGGGTCAGAATATCGAGGGCTTGCAGGACTATAACCACAGCCAGTGTGCCCTCGACACAACCTATAAAGTGTAGAACACTCTTCAGGTAGAAACTACACGTCTGATTCCTTAAGGGTCCTCATACCTATTCACTCTGCTTCCCTAAGTCTTTGAAAGGGACCATACTTTTTGCTTCCATTTTATTTTCCCCACAGATTCTTTTTTAAAGGCTGAGTACACAGTAGGAACTTAACATAATTAGCTTAATGGCTTAAAAGAAGAACAAAGCATCAGTAAAATGTGCTTACTCTATATGCCACCAAGTCCATATTTACAGTGAATGGGCAGATATCAGCCTGCTCAAAATCTTCTCACTGTTACAGGAAAAGGAGGGCTGGGCTGCCACTTCAAGATGGCAAACCAAGACGGTATCTCCATTTCTCCTTCCTCCTGCAACCTAGTAGTAAGGGGTTTCAATTTTGTTTTTTGATTTTCTAATCACAAGTACAAGACAGAAGAGCACACAGAATAAGAGATACCAGGAAGGGAAAGATTTAAAGCAATGTAGAAAAAACATAAGTAGTTGGAATCTGAAGTACATATGGCAAAACATTAACACATGTTAAATCTGAGCCGTAGGTCAATGGGTGTCTTAATATTTTTGTATAGTTAAAACATTTCAAAATTGTAAAAAGTCAAAGTTAAAATAAAAGGGATGTAAAGCTGAAACTAATATAATATTGTATGTTAACTGTAATTGAAAAATAGAAAAATACTTAATAAAAAACACTCTCTTTTGAACAGGCTGAGAGACAGGCGATGCTGAATGTTTAAAGCAGAACAAGCCCTGGCCTGGCCAGGTGCCTCATAGCTGGTTAGAGTCTCATCCAGATACCCCAAGGATGTGGGTTTAATCCCTGGTCAGGGCACATCCAAGAAAGTGGAACAACAAACTGCTATTTCTCTCTTTGAAAAATCAATCAATGAATACAAATAAGCAAAGCAGGAATAAAATGTGCTCAAATGAAGGAATGAGAAAACAAGAAGTCTTCTGCAAGCTGCAAATCTGAGAGTGAACACTCACAGTCCAATAGAAAGCACAAGCACATGTTGGAGGAAGTCTCCAAATGCACACAGAGAAGGAAGAGAGAGCAGAGAGAGAAAAAGAAAGAAAAGAGATTCAATTCAAGAGGCTCTGAATCCAGAAGAAAGACTTCAAAAAGATGCTTTGAGGCAATTAGGAACAAAATATTAGAAGACAGTCCTGTGAAGACCCACTCCCTCCCCTCCCTGCCCCAGGCCCAGTTCGCAGAGAGCTACTGACTGTTTCTCAATGAATGCCTGTTGTGGGCAAGCACTGACCCTGATTTCCTGACATCCTGCCTCCAGACACAGGCACTTCAGGGCTCCTCCCCTCCTTCTGATAAGAGGGTTTCCTCTCAGCAGAAGGAATCACAGCCCATTGTATGCTGCCCTCAAAGGAAAGATAAGCCTGCTAAACTTCACCTGAGCACCTGGCCCAGCTAAGGCAGCAGGCCAGAGAGGGCTGTGATGTGAGCTGGAGGTGGGACCTGAGGAGGAGACAGCAGTGAGGGATGCCTCCCTTTCCTCACTGGAGAGAGAAACTCAACTGGGGTCAGTGTGAATATTCACCCCAGGAACTGCTTCCCCTGAATCTAAACCTTCCCCCATCATTGCAAGAGTTCATACTTTCACTCCAAGTGTCCTGCTTGTCTCCACATGCCGGAGGCCCCAGGATAAGACCAGACCCCAGACTGTTTGAGCAGAAAAGCTCTCCCACCACATGAGGCTCTTGATGCCGAATGTGTTTGTGAGATGAATGTCCAAGGATATTCATTTCCTGATTACTTACTAGTAAGGAAAGCCAAGGCTTCGGAGATGGCAGTGATTAAATATAGTATATTTACACCACATACTGCAGTTATTTAAAATTATTGATCCTGAGAAATGTTTAAGGGAATGGGGAAATGGCCACAGAGTGATATCAAATGGAAAACACAGGATAAATATAACTTAACACAAAACAAGTCCAGAGCGATCTCCGAGCGAGGGAGCAAGATGGACGCGGGATTCTTCCGCGGAACAAGTGCAGAGAACAGGATAATCGGTTCAGCAACAAACAGAAGAAGCTACTGAAGCAGCTGAAATTTGCAGAATGCCTAGAAAAAAAGGTGGATATGAGCAAAGTAAATTTGGAGGTTATAAAGCCTTGGATAACAAAACGAGTAACAGAAATCCTTGGGTTTGAAGATGATGTTGTGATTGAGTTTATATTCAACCAGCTGGAAGTGAAGAATCCAGATTCCAAAATGATGCAAATCAACCTGACTGGGTTTTTGAACGGGAAAAATGCTAGAGAATTTATGGGAGAACTGTGGCCCCTGCTCTTAAGTGAACAAGAAAACATCGCTGGAATTCCTTCTGCTTTCCTAGAACTGAAGAAAGAAGAAATAAAACAGAGACAGATAGAAGAAGAAAAATTGGCATCTATGAAAAAGCAAGATGAAGACAAAGATAAGAGGGATAAGGAAGAAAAAGAAAGCAGCAGAGAAAAAAGGGAAAGGTCTCGAAGCCCACGCAGACGCAAATCCAGATCTCCTTCCCCTAGAAGACGATCTTCCCCTGTCAGGAGAGAGAGAAAGCGCAGTCATTCTCGATCTCCCCGTCACAGAACCAAGAGCCGGAGTCCTTCCCCTGCTCCAGAAAAGAAGGAAAAAACTCCTGAGCTCCCAGAACCTTCAGCAAAAGTAAAAGAACCTTCAGTACAAGAGGCCACTTCTACTAGTGATATCCTGAAAGTTCCCAAGCCTGAACCTGTACCAGAGCCTAAAGAACCTACCCCGGAGAAAAATTCCAAAAAAGAAAAGGAAAAGGAGAAGACCCGACCAAGATCTCGGTCACGTTCCAAATCAAGATCCCGGACGCGTTCTCGCTCTCCTTCTCATACTCGACCTAGACGGTGCCATAGATCCAGATCAAGATCATACTCACCTAGAAGGCGGCCAAGCCCAAGAAGGCAGCCAACTCCTCGAAGAAGAACTCCACCAAGACGAATGCCTCCTCCACCAAGGCATAGAAGAAGTAGATCTCCAGTGAGGCGAAGAAGACGTTTATCAGCATCCTTGTCTGGAAGTAGTTCATCCTCTTCTTCAAAACAAGTCCATTTTGGAAAAAAAAAAAAGGAGTAAGTGTCAATATACATTTATGCACATGCACGTGTTCTTATATATGTCTACTAGGAAATACTCTTAAAATGTTAACTGCATTTATGTCCCTGCAGTGGGATTGTGGATACAATTTATTTAGTTGCCCATATATTTCCTAACCTTCTAAATTTTCGACAGAGAGTATATGTCATTTTATGATTGGAGAGAAAAACCATTATAAAAGAGGAAAGCCCTGTCTACCAGAAATCAGATTCTCTTCTGTTAAGATGAAGCACAGAAAATGACGCCTCTCCGAAGTCAAGTTTCTTTCAAACACTCCCCTCTCTTCCTTCTTGCTCCCTCAGTGGAAAACAAAATGAGAAAATCAGGCAGAACCAGGGCTGGCTGACCAGCTGCTGACTGCACGTAAGGCTGGCACACCAGTGACAGCGCAGCTGCAGGAGCATCTGGGTGGCACAGAAAGAGAACAGAAGCCATGTACCAATTTCACTGGCATTTTAAGTTTCACTGGGCACCTTTCCACTCACTCGCCTAGAAGGCCCCAATGTTCTATCCATGTTCTTCGCTCTCAGAAGCCACCTGGCGCGAACCAGCTGGTTGGCCTTACCTGTACATGACAGGCGATCCTGGGACAATTGCATTGTGGAAGCAGTTTGGCAAGGCTGCAAGTCTCAGGAATACCCTCCAGATGAAAGGAGCTGCTCAGCACTCACTGAGGCCTAAAGTCTTTCAAGGCTGTGGACTTGAATGGTGTCACCTGAAATATTTATTTGTTACTATTTATTATTGATTTGGGGGAGAGAGGAAGGGTGAGGGGAGGGAGAGAGAAACATTGATGTGAGAGTGGATCATCAATCAGCTACCTCTAGCATGCCTCCCCACCAGGCATCAAGCTGCAGCCTGGGCATGTGCCCTGGCTAAGAATCGAACCTGGGACCTTTTGGTGCTTGGGATGACTGAGCCACACTGGCCAGGGCTTCAAACACTTTCTTCAGCAACTGTCTCCCACCCTAAAATCACATGCCAGCCTCTGGCAAACACCTGGGCTTCTAAAAATGGTGAGTGGCCACCCACATGGGCTTGGCTTCTCACTTGTATTAATCCAACTTAGAAAGAAAAGAGGCTATCCTCTAGCTGAGTTGTGCCCATTCCCTGTGGTTCCTTTCATCGTCATGAAGAGAGATTCAATATGTCCTTTGAGAGTTGCATTTACAGCAGGGAAAATCCAGTTCCAAACCTCTGGATGCATCACCCAAGAAGGACAAGCAGGGACCGGCAATGTGGCCAGAGCAAAAATGCAAAGCCTTTACTGGGACATAAATAGTCTGTCACTTCACTGCTGCCCTCATCTGATCTGGCTGTAAGGAGGTCCTGGCTGCTGCTGCCTGGGTCCCAGGCTAACATTTCACAGCCTTTCCATCTCCCACTCCTTTCATGCATGTGCTCATTCATTCTTCAAGTGGTGCCAAGTTTGTGTCAAGACTGTTACTCTTAAATCAGCAGATCAGGATGTCAATCCTTTTTGTTTATGCCATGCCCTCACCTCCTGGCTCTCCTCCTATCTGCTGATCTAAATACCACCCTTTTTCAGGACCCACCCCTGCCCGGACCTCCTCCATCAGGGTTGCCTCCCCTGGCGCTCCAGCATTCAGCAAAACTTGAGACTCCATCCTCTGAACTTGCTCTGCACTCAATGAGGCCTGTAGTCTTTCAAGACTGCAGACTTGGATTGTCTCACCTGAAACACTTTTTTAAAAAATATTTTTATTGATTTTTAGAGAAAGAGATAGGGGGAAGATGAGGGAAAGGGAAAGAGAAAGATACATTGATATGAGAGTGGCTGCCTCCTGCACATACCCCACCAGGGATCGAGCCTGCAGCCTGGGCATATGCTTTGGCCAAGAATCAAACCAGTGACCTTTTGGTACATGAGACAACACCCAACAAACTGAGCCACACTGGCCAGGGCTTGAAACACTTTCTGCAGCTCCTGTCTTCACCCTAAAATCACATGCCAGTCTCTGCCAAACACCTGGATCCCTAAAAATGGGCTGGAGTCACAGAGACCTGACCTTGAGTCCCAGTTAGACACCTAACAAGTTATTTAACTGTTTGTTGGATTATTTCTATACTTGCTTGCTTTCTTCCTATAGATATACAGAGTCAGCATCACCAGAGAGAGAGAGTGGTGTGTCCCATGTTTCACAGTATTACCTTGCCTGTGACTCTGTGTGGGGTACCTTGCTAGAGGCACTGTAACAACGCTACACCTGGCACCAAGATGAAGATTTGGGAAAACCATATTAAGCAGGTTTAAAACTGTAAAATAGATGGTCAAAGTACATTTATATTTAAAAGATTTATTTCTTACATGGACAGACAATAGGGTGGAGAAGGCCTGCGGAGGGGATGGGAGCAGGGTGGAGGAGGTCAATGGAGGGTAGGAAAAGGAGGACATCTGTAATACTTTCAAAATTAAGATGAATTTTTTAAAAATTTTATTCTTAAATTAATAATATTTCTGTTTATCTGTAACATGACACATGAAGAAAACTTCACAGTTTAAACAAAAGGAAATATGCATACATGTATACATATACAGTATACGATACATATTACATTAGTATATATACTCTATGTATTACCACATCTTGATGTATACAGTATATCTTAAGACATAATATATCCTAGAAGTTATAGAGACTGAGAAAAGAGCAAGGCTAGAAAATTAAGCGATAATGAGACTTTGTTGATAACATTTTGTTGATGTCCAAAAAAGAGATTTCAAGATAACACTAAGAGAAAAAGGACACTACATTGTATGAGCGGCACAAATAGTAAACATATAGGCATAGATAAAAACTGGAAGGAAGATGTTAATCTGCTGTCTCGGTGCTGAGTTTTTGGATGATCTTCATTTTCTCTAGTTTAAAAATCTTCATCAAATATAAATGGAGCCTAAACTACTTAAAGGAAAGGCAGCAGGGTTTCTATAATGAGGTGAATGCTAGATACAGCAAATTAAAGATGAGAAGACAAACTGGAGCATAGCAAAGACACTGGCATAAAGATCCAATGGCCCCACCCCCAGTATAAGGGAACTGAACTTCATTCAGATCCAACATAAGAAACCCAGGCAGCAGAAGGGGTAAACATGCCAGACAGAGAAGACAGGTGACGGGGTTGGAAATAGGCATATCTCTAGGACTCAGGCAGAGAGGCTGGTTTGAAGATGGAGAGAATTCCCTGCCATTCCAAAAGGAGGAGACATTAGTAAGGGATAAATATTTACTGAGTTAAATTTGAACAAAATGGAGAATCCAAGGAAGAAGGCACCTGGCTTTTCATGAAGTCATGAAGACTTCAGAGGCTTGAGAGGAGTGGCCTTGTAGGACTTTTATTGAGCTTTCAAAAGAAGCTAAAGGAAATAGAGTTGGCTGGGTGAGAGACAAGGGTGTGTCCATCATGCCAGAGCCCTCATATGATGCCAGGTGGAAGAGAATTCCTCAGGTTCCTTGGGGAAGACATGGTCCCAGCTGCCAACTATCATATCCTGCCTTCCCATGGTCCAATACTGGTCTCTAAGCAGAAATCATAGTTTCTCTGAAATTCCTCATCCTGGCCTATCTTCTCCCCTTTTACTTTGCTATACTACTCTCATTCCTGAAGTAATATACAGTTGAACTGTGAGCAACACAGGCTTGAACTGCCTGGGTCTACTTATATGCAAATGTTTTCAATAAATACAGTCAGCCTTCCATATCCACATTTCACCAACCGCACATGGAAAGGAGTATTGTTGATCCAAGGTTGGAATCTGTGGATGTGGGGAGCCAACTATATGCATTGACATGTGCCATGTTATGTAAGATAATTACCTGATAGAGCATCCTCAGGTTTTGGCATCCACGAAGATCAGGAAACCAATCCCTCAAGGGTACCAAGGGCCAACTGTAGTTAAGCTTTGGGGGAGTCAAAACTTATACATGGATTTTTTAATTTGATTTTTTGCATGAGGATTGGTAGCCCTAACCCCTGCATTGCTCAAGGGTCAACTGTGTGTGTGTGTGTGTGTGTGTGTGTGTGTGTGTGTGTGTGTGTGTCAGGAGGGCAATCTGTCTGCCTGTCCCATGTTCATCCTCAGAACCTTCAGGGACAGTATTTCTAGACTAACAGTGTACCAGTTATGCTCTGAGAACAGTTTTTCTTGGCTTGCAAGTGCTACATACTGAAGAATGAGAGATACTGGATGAAATTGAACTTGTCAAAACATATTCAAGATTCAACAGCTTGAAAAAGAGAGAGAATGGTGGATAGGGGGAAAGAAGGAAGATGGAGGCAGGTCTGCCTGCCCCCCCCCCCCCCTGCAGGCCATCCTGAGCATGGACTTAGGGGCAGGGGAGGAAACAGTGAAGAAATGTCTAAGTGCCTCCTAAACTAAGTACATTTGCAAAATTAAACATTGAATCTTTTTGGAAATTGTAAATACATGTACCTTGTTTTCTTACTTTTAAATTTTAACAGAAATTTTATTATGTTTTGCACATAAAGATGTTCCTTCCCACCTTTATCTGGAAAAGACTGTGAAGAGCCATGTCCTTCACCATCACATGTTGGGGAGGGAAACATTGAATGGTGAGGTTGAGCATTAGTCCTGGAGGTGTTCAAGCCACTTCTTTCCTCCCAGGTCAGCTCCAGCTGGGGTGCTGCAGCAGCCAGCAGCCTGCTCCTGGAAGGCAGAGCAGACTCACACACACAAGAAACAGGAGCAAATAGGAAACCAAGCCTGGAAAGAAGAGGCACAGGAAGATGGGCTGCCCTGCTGCCTTCACAGCAAAATATCTAACCGCAGTGTCGTTTAGCAATACAAGACATGATGGTGGGGAAACACTGACAGGCCTCCATGCATGCTTGGCTTTCAAAGAGAATTGGAGCCAAGAATAAGAGTCTCAATGCGTTCAGTTAGGATGCTTAATGCTTTGGCACAACTAGCAATTTCCTCTGCAGAGAAACAGAAACTGAAGGTTGGACCATCATATGTGCCAGGAATCCTCTCACAGGCAAACCAATAGAAACCGTCGGTTTCCAGACAGAGCTGGCTCAAGCCAAACCCTTGGTTAAAGAGTGTCTAGAAAGCCAGGCATAACTCTTGTGATCTCACTGACTCACTTCAAAACTGCCCATTAGCAGGGAGAATTTAGCACAAAGACGAGGCTCCAGAGAACAGACCCAAGACCTGGAGGTAGAAGATAAGAGAGACTTTAGGAAGAACCCAGCTCAATAATTAAAACTGGCCCCAAATTGAGCTATGCAATGAGGGATGAGCATTCTACTCCTGGAAGTGATACAAACAGGGGCTAGAGAGGCAGTTAAAACTCCCGAGCAAGATGAGGTGAAGAGTGGTCCAGCAGTTTCTTCCAACAGCGCCCCCCAACCTTTCCATGTCCCATCCTGAGTTTAAGACAGCATGGCAGTGTGGAAGGATCTTCAGGTCAGACAAATTTGAATTTGAATCCCAAGTCTACCCCTTAATGATTGTGTGAATGTGAGTTAGCACATCTCTCAGCCTCTAAATCTCCTATCTGTGATGTGAGAGACTGGTCCCTCCACTGCAGTATATGGTGATCAATAGAAATAGCATGAATCAAGTGGGTGCCCGGCAAATGGATAGTAGCCACTGTTGTTAGGCAAATGAGGAAGAGATTGGAGGATTTGACTGGAAGAAACCTTGAGATCATCTAGTCCAGTGGTCAGCAAACTGTGGCTAGCGAGCCACATGCAGCTCTTTCATCCCTTGAGTGTGGCTCTTCCACAAAAAACCACATGCGGGCGTGCATGTACAATGCGATTGAAACTTCGTGGCCTGTGCACAGAAGTTGGTTTTTGGCCTGGGTGAATCTATTTTGAAGAAGTCGTGTTAGAAGAAGGGGGGTGTTGGTTGGGTGATGGAAGATGCAGTGCAGGCAGGCCACAGGATATGCAGCGTGGGGGAGGTGAGCGTGATTCATGCACGAGTTGAGTGAGCCAGGCAGTCAGCAGTCTCATGGGCAGTGGTTAGTGCTAGTGGTGTCTGCAAAACATGCTCGGGTGACAAAAGGACCTACTCAAAGCATAAAGTTACCTGTATTTTTCCAACCAGCTGCAAATCCTACAGGTGTTTTTCTCATCAATTTAAGAATTGTAATTATTTTGTGTTGGTGGCTTTATTATAAAATGAAACTATTTTTAGGTGCCCTGTTTGACATGGCTACAAAGAAGAAACAAAGAAAAACGGAAGATGAAACCATGAATTTAAAGTTTAATGGGCCAAGACTTTCGTGTTTATTCAAAACATAAATGGCCTTCCAACCTGTCTTATTTGTCAGGAAAAATTGGTGCATAACAAGAAATCAAATTTGGAGAGACACTTTCCAACTAAACACATGTCATTTAGTACTAAATATCCTATTGGTAATGCAAAGAAGAAAGCAGTTGAGGAACTTCAGAAGAGTCAAGAAAAATCAAGTTATATATTTAATTACTGGATGCAATCTTCCAACAATGCTAATATTGCAAGTTTTGTGGTTAATCAAGAGATGGCTAAGAGAGGAAAATCATATACAGACGATGAATACATAAAAAGTTGCATCCAAAGAGCTATTTTGGGATTTTCAGAACAAAGCAGATATTCTAAAAAAATTAAAGCGTTACCATTGTCTGCTAAAACAGTGAAAGATAGAACAGTCAAAATGTCTTCGAATATAACCGACCAGCAAGTCAAAGACCTTAAATTGGTTTCAGCTTTATCAATAGCAGTTGACGAGTCTTGTGACATAAATAATACAGCACAATTTTCACTTTTTAGTATGATTTATTTCTACTAGTCCTAAAGAAGAACTTTTAGGATTATTGCCAGTCAAAGGTCAAACGTGGAGAGGATATAGCAAATGCTGTAAATGAGTGCATTGAAAAACATCATATTCCACTTGATAAAATTGTCTCAATTTCAATAGACAGGGTGAAAAGTGTGACCGGCGTAAGAAACAGGTTTGTTGCTATTTGGAAAGAAAAAATTAATCACGATATATTTACTTACCATTGTATCATTCATCAAGAAGTGCTGTGTGTACAGACATTTCCAGAAGAAATTTGCAAAGCTATGGAATTGGTGATTAACATTATCAACTCCATTATAGCTAAAGCTCTTAATCATCGCCCATATAAAGAATTTTCAGTGCAAATGGAGAGTCAGTATGCAGATCTTCTGCTCCATAACAAGGTACGTTGGTTATCAAAAGAAAACGTTTTGAAACATTTTGCTTCCTTATTAACAGAAATTAAAGCATTTCTCCTTGAGAAGGGTGTTCACTATCCAGAACTAATGAATGATCAATGGATCCAAAAATTTTATTTCATGGTAGACATTATGTTTCATCTAAATCAGCTTAATTGTAAACTATAGGGGAAAGAAAACACATTTTTTTAATGTTAGAAGAGGTTATTTCATTCGAAAACAAATTATCTCTTATTGCTTAAGATTTTGAAAGAGAAACTTTGATTCACTTTCCAAGCCTGTTGAAACATCGCCAAGAAAATAATTCTGATATTGACATTTGCTATTTCAAAACCACACTTTTAAATATGAGGGAAATTTTTCTCAACAGGTTTCAGGAATTCAGAAACAGCAAAGCAACGTTAGCCTTTGTTAAAAAAAACCTCTTAATGCTACTGTAACAGAATTAAATTTTTCTACCTTTAATGACATTGGCAACTTTGAAATGCAATTGCTGGATTTAAGAAACAAAGAATTGTGGAGCCTGAAATTTGAACATCTTTGTGCTGATATAAAAATATTGGAGAAAAACAAATGTGAACTTAGTTCACAGCCAAGGTCTGCTTTGAAAGACCTGGAGAAGGAAGATATGTTGATATTTAACACCTCATATAATCAACTGAAAAAAACTAGTATTTGCTGTTCTTTCCTTACTCAGATCTACATATTTATGCGAACAATCATTTTTAAGCATGAACCTTATCAAGAATAAATTGACAAATTGTCTTATTGATGAGAACCTGGAATTGTGCCTAAAGTTAAAAACAACAGCATATAAACCTGACTTACCCAAACTTTCCAAGGAGATGCAAGGCCATTGTTTACATTAGCGTTTGTCAGTCATTGTCATGATTTAATTTTATGGATATTGTAAGATAAATTATAAGGAATTTAATTTTATCTATAAATAACACTGTTAGTAAGTACAATATCAAGTTTTATTCAACATAACTATAGTTTAACTAAGACTTAAAACTTTAAGTAAAGTTTATTAAGTTAATTTTAGGGAACGTTGTGGAGTGAAAGAAGATGTAGTGTCCAGGACTGAGAAAGGTATGTTGAGATGGTTTGGACATATAGAGAGGATGAACGAAAGGAGATAGATGAAACAAATATACAAGACGAGTGTGGATGGGAGAGTTGGAAGGGGTTGACCTCAGTGAACGTACCTCAATCAGATTGAGGACGTTTTTAGCAAAGGCCAGCTTAGGAGTACCCTAATTAAGTTAATAATGTACCTACCTATATATTTAAGTTTAAAAAAATCTGGTTCTCAAAAGAAATTTCAATCGTTGTACTGTTGATATTTGACTCTGTTGACTAATGAGTTTGCCACCACTGATCCAGTCTATCTTCCTCACTTTATGCTGGAGAGCATCAAAGTCTAGGAAGTGCAAGTAATCTTCCCCAAATCTGACAATAAGTTAGTGACCAATATTAAATGACAGCATATTTTCTAGTCATAAATACCACTTTCTTCCCACCACTGTTTAACAGGCTACCTAGAAACCCCATTCCGCCAAAGACCCCCTTCCAAGCTCTGGATGTGGTATTTATCAGCCACCACATTCTGTACAAATAGTGAGATGATGGTGGAAAGAGAAGATTCACACCCATGAGCAGTTTGTGGCTCCTTTATGTGGGAGCAGAGATGTTTACTACCATCTCTAGATGAATATGAGACATTGGGAGGCGGTCAACATTCCATAATCTCCAAACTCAGATGCTGAAGGGAACATGGGATGGGACTGAAGTGGTTGCTGTGAGTTTATTTGAAACCTGGACATTGCTCTTGCTTCTAGCCCAGAGCTTCCCGGCTGCCTTCTCAGACACAAAATTTAATCTCATAGGAAATGCTTATGATGTTGGCCACAACCCTGGGACATTCCAATTGGTAGAAGCCTTCTGCATCTTAGGAAGTCTCTATAAAAAGACAGAATCACTTATGAAATTAGATGCACACATTTTTTTTACCAACTTCCTCCTTCTTCTATGAGACCTAGCTATGGCCCTCATGTCAGTCACTTGAATTTATTTTAAGATCCTTTATCCTTCAAAGAACTCCCCACAAAGAAACTTCCAGAGAAGCAAGATGGCAACCAGCAGGAAGGTAGGAAAGGAGAGTGTGTGAGAGAGTGAGGGAGCAATAGAGGTGTGTGAGCACATGTGTGGGTGTGGGTGTGAATGAAATAGGGACAGTTAGACCCTGAAATTCTTCCAGGGGGCTGCCAATCCGAGCAGTCTTGCATGGCAAAACCCCGCGGCCTCTGCAAACACTCCAGCGAGGACACTGGCAGCACAGAGACCATGCCAACTTGAAGAATAGAACTGCTTGGGACTAGGATCCTACCCTTGCCACCACCCAGTCTGGTCTTGGAAGCAAACTAGGACCCTACAGTCACTCTGGTAGAAGACCTGCCACCACAGCTGCAGACCCAGGGACACCAGGACTCCAGGCACCTGGCCGCAGATTTCTGTGAGTCAACCTCCATCCCCCACTTCCTGTACTGCAGCTACATGGAAACTACCAAACCCTAGCTGCACAATAAGACTTTCTGCACACACAAAGCAGTGGCAACTCTGCCTGACTTTGAGTTTTGGTGTCAGACATGGGAAGTTTGTTTCGCATGAATAGTCTTTGTGCCCAAACAGGGAGACTAAGCTGAATTTCAGCCTAGCCGCTCATCTCTAGGGAGCTGGTTTTCTGCGACCAGATCCTGTCCCCACACAGGGCAGGGAAATAGTGCTAAACTTGAGCCCAGTCTTGCGAACTCAGAGAATTAGTTTCCCGTGACTTGTCTCCATGCCCAGGCAGGAAGGCAGTCTTGAATGTGAGCATCGCTGCCTGACCTTGGGGAGATTGTTTTCTGCAACCAGATCCTATGTCCATGAAGGGAGAGAGCACTGAATTTGAGCCTGGGGGTGCAAACTCGGGGAGTTAGTTTCCTATAACCAAACCCTGTGTCCACACAGGAAGACAGTGCTAAATTTGAGCTGGGGTACATGGACACAGGGACTTTATTTTCCACAGTGCAAACTCACATGACCAGACCCCACTCCCACACTAAGGGGCAGTGCCACCTAACTTTGATTCAGGGCAAGTGCACACAGAAAGCTGTTTACCTCAGGGCAGAAGTGGATCTCCTATCAACACAGTGTGACTGAGCAACCCAGTCTCCTGGGCAGATCAAGGACCCTGAATCTTCACACAAGAAGCAGCATTGACCACCAATGACTAGACTCCATTCCTCATTCTATGTGCCTTAGATCCCTGACTCTCAGTACATTCACACTAAGAGCCAGTGACTCCAAATCTTGGCACATGTGCACACAGGGACCTGATTTTCTTGGTGAGGTAGCACCAAGAAACAGATACTCTGATACTCTATTCTTGGCATGGGCACAGGGAGCCTCTGACTCGCACAATAAGTGACTTTGATTTTTGGCACACACCAGTGGGTTCTCTGTTTCAACATGGCACAGGCAGCTTCCCTGATTCTAGGTGCAAACACGAGGCCACACTAAGTGCTGGTGACTCTCACCCAGAGTGAGCATGGTTCCTAACAACCCATAGCTACTGCAGGTCTTGTTATCAGAACTCTCCAGTGACACTTGGGGGTGTGCAAAACTCCTACTACACATGGTCAAGCCCCCTACAACTCAACATCTGAACTTTCTGGTGATAGTCAGAATGGGGAGACAGTGAAGCAATACCCAGAGGAAAGAAAAGGAGGAATCTCCAAGTAAGGAAATAAGCAAAATAAAAGCATGCAATATGACAGAAAAAGAATTCAAAGTAATGGTCATCTGGATGAATGGTTCATACATTGGATGAGAAAATCAATAACTTGTGCAAAAATCAGGAAGAAATGATAAATTATATAGCTACAATCAAAAACACCATGGAAGGCTTTAACAGTAGACTAGAAGCAGAGGACTGAATCAGCGAGTTAGAAGATCAGGTACAGAAACAAGCCCAATCTGAACAGCAACTAGAAAAAGAAACTAAAAAGCAGGACGAGAGCCTAAGAGAGCTTTGGGACAATGCAAAATGAAATAACATATGTATAATAGGGCTGTCAGAAGGACAAGAAGAGCAGCAAGGATTAGAAAATTTATTTGAATAAATAATGATAGAAAACTTCCCTGATATGGGGAAGAAAAATGTTACTTAAGTACAAAGAGTCCCAAGGAAGCTGAATCCCAAAAGACACACACCAAGACACACCATAATTACAATGGAAAATGTTATTGACAAAAAGAGAATCTTAAAAGCTGCAAGAGAGAGACAGAGAGTTACCTACTAAGGATCTCCCATCAGATTATCAAATGATTTCTCAACAGAAACACATCAAGTTAGAAGGAAATGGAAGGAGATATGCAAAGTGATGCAAAGCAAGGGACTCAATCCAAGAATACTCTATCCAACAAGACTATCAATCAAAATTAAAAGGGAAATCAGGAGCTTCACAGAAACACACACACACAAAAAAAAAAAAAACTAAGGGAGTTTATCACTACCAAACCAGCAATGTAAGAAATGCTAAAGGGAATGCTGTAAAAAGAAGAAACAAAAAGATAAGAAGGAACACAGCCTCAAGAAATAAAAATGACTACAAACAAGTACCTTTCAATAATAACTTTAAACGTAAATGGACTAAATGTTCCAGTCAAAAGACATCAAATGGCTGAATGGCTAACAAGAACATGACCCATATATATGCTGTCTACAAGAGACCCACCTCAGAACAAGGGACTCAAAAGTGAAGGGACGAAAAAATATCTTTTAGGCAAATGGAAATGAAAAAAATCTGGAGTAGCAATACTTATATCTGACAAAATAGACCTCAAAATAAAGGCCATAACAAGAGATAAGGAAGGCCACTTAATAATACTAAAGGAATCAATACAACAAGAGGATATAACCATGGTAAACATATATACACCCAATGAAGGAACCCACATACATAAAAAATCCCCTGCAAGATATCAATAGAGAGATAGACAACAATACAATCATAGTAGGGGACTTTATTTTTTTTAAATATATTTTATTGATCTTTTTACAGAGAGGAAGGGAGGAGGATAGAAAGTTAGAAACATCGATGAGAGAGAGACATCGATCAGCCACCTCCTGCACGCCCCCTACTGGGGATGTACCCGCAACCAGGATACATGCCCTTGACCGGAATTGAACCTGGGACCTTTCAGTCTGCAGGCTTATGCTCTATCCACTGAGCCAAACCGGTTTTGGCCATAGTAGGGGACTTTAATACATCACTGACATCACTGGAAAAATCCTCTAGACAAAAAATCAGCAAAGAAACAACAATCCTAAATGATTCACTAGATCAAATGGACTAATTGACCTCTTCAGAACATTTCATCTCAAAGCTGCAGAATATATTTTCTTCTCAAGTTCACATGGAACATTTTCAAAAATACACCATATCCTGGCTCACAAGCAAAGTCTACACAAACTCAAGAAGATTGAAATCATACCAAACATCTTTTCAGACCACAATGGCATAATATTAGAAATAAACTACAATAAAAACAATCCAAAACATTCAAACACTTGGAAGCTGAATAGCATGTTATTAAATATTGATTTGGTTACCAATGAGATCAAAGAAGAAATTTAAAACATTCTGGAAACTAATGACAATAAAAACACAATAATTCAAAACCTATGGAACAAAATGAAAGCAGTCCTGAGAGGGAAGTTTATAGCTCTACAGGCCTATATCAATAAACAAGAAATAATAGTAGTAAGTCATATCATGCTACAACTCAAAGAATTAGAAAGAGAGCAACAAGAAAAGCCCAGAGTGAGCAGAAGGAAGTGGGTAATAAAGACTAAAGCAGAAATAAATGACAGAGACCAAAAATAAGACACAAAAACAATACAAAAGATCAATGAAACCAAGAGTTGGTTCTTTGAAAGGATAAACAAGATTGATGAACCTCTAGCCAGGCTCACCAAGAAGCAAAGAGAGATGACTCAAATAAACAAAATCAGAAATGATAGAGGAGAAATAACAACAGACCCCACCAAAATACAAAGGATTGTTGAAAAATACTATGAACAATTCTACTCTAACAAACTGGACAACCTGGAGGAAATGAGCATATTCCTAGAAAAACAAAACCTTCCGAAACTCAATCAGAAAAATTCAAAAAATCTCAATAGGCCAATAAATATGGAAGAAATTGAAGCAGTCATCAAAAAGCTTCTAGCAAACGAAAGCCCAGGCCCAGATGGCTTCTTAGGAGAGTTATACCAAACATTCAAGGAAGAACTCAGACTATTCCAAAAAATTCAAGTGGAAGGTATACTTCCAAATTCATTCTATGAAGCCAGCATCACCCTAATACCAAAACCAGATAGAGACAATGCAATGAAAAACAATTACAGACCAATATCCCTCATGAACATGGATGCCAAAATCCTAGGAAATCGGATCCAGCAGTACATCAGAAAGACCATACACCATGACCAAGCAGAATTTATCCCAGGGATGCAAGGATGGTACAATATCTATAAATCAATAAACATGATACATCACATAAACAAATTGAGGGGGAAAAAATCACATAGTCATATCAGTTGATGCAGAAAAGGCAATTGACAAAATCCAACACACATTCTTTATAAAAACTCTCAGCAAGGTGGAAATATAAGGATCATACCTCAACATAATATATGACAAGCCCACAGCTAACATCATACTCAATGGGCATAAACTAAAACCATTTCCCCTAAAAACAGGAACAAGACAGGGATGCCTGCTTTCACCACTCCTGTTTGACATAGTACTGGAAGTACTAGCCATTGGTATCAGACAAGATGAAGAAATAAAAGGCATCTCAATTGGAAAAGAAGAAGTAAAACTGTCCTTATATTCACAGATGACATGATACTGTACATAGAAAACCCTAAAGACTTTATCAAAAAACTAATAGACTTACTAAATGAACTTGGCAATGTAGCAGGATACAAAATTAATGCTAAGAAATCTATGGCATTTCTATATACCAATAGTGAACTTACAGAATGAGAGACAAAAAAGCAATCCCATTTACCATTGTACCAAAAAAATTAAGAAACCTAGGAAAAACCTAACTAAAGAGGTAAAAGACCTATATACAAAAAACTACAGGACACTGAAAAAAGAGATAGAGGAAAATATAAACAGATGGAAGAACATACTGTGTTCATAAATTGGTAGAATCAACATAATCAAAATGTTCATTCTTCCCAAAGCAATCTATAGATTCAATGAAATCCCCATTAAAATACCAATAGCATATTTCACAGACCTAGAACGAAATCTCCAAAAATTCATCTGTAATAAAAAAAGACCCTAAATAGCTGCAGCAATCATGAAAAAGAAGAACAAAGTAGGTGGGATCTCAATACCAGATTTCAAGCTGTGTTATAAAGCTACTGTTTTCAAAACATCCTGGTACTGGCATAAGAACAGACATATAGATCAATGGAATAGAATAGACAACCCAGAAATCAACCCAAACCACTATGCCCAATTAATATTCGACAAAGGAGGCATGAACATACAATGGAGTCAAGATAGTCTCTTTGATAAATGGTGTTGGCAAAATTGGACAGATACATACAAAAAAAATGAAACTAGACCACCAACTTATACCATACACAAAAATAAACTCCAAATGGATACAGGATTTAAACATAAGACTGGAAACCATAAAAATACTAGAGAAATTCACAGGCAGCACAATCTCAGACATATGCCAAAAGAACTTTTTCACTGATACTGCTGCAAGGGCAATGGAAACTAAAGAGAAAATAAACAAATGGGACTACTTTAAAATAAAAAGCTTTTGCACAGCAAAAGAAACCATCAACAAAATAACAAGGAAGACTACTACATGGGAGAACATATTTGCCAATGTTATCACTGATAAGGGTTTAATCTCCAACATTTACAGGGAACTCATACAACTCAACAAAAGGAAGATAAACAACCCAATCAAGAAATGGACAATGGACCTAAATAGAGACATTTTGAAAGAAGACAGAAGGAAGGCCAAGAGACATATGAAAACATGCTCTGAGTCAATAATTATCCGAGAGATGCAAATCAAAATGACAATGTGGTACCATCTCATATCTGTCAGAATGGCTACCATCAACAAATCAATAAATGATAAATGTTGGCAAGGATTCAGAGAAAAAGGAACCTTGGTGCACTGCTGGTGGGAATGAGGATTGGTGCAGCCACTGTGGAGAACAGTATGGAGTTTCCTCAAAAAGCTAAAAATGGAACTCCCATTTGACCCAGTAATACCACTTCTTGGAATATATCCAAGAAGCTAGAAAGATCATTCCGAAAGGATATATGCACCCCTATGTTCATAGCAGCATAATTTACCGTAGGTAAGATTTGGAAACAGCCTAGGTGTCCATCAGCAGATGAGTGAATTAAAAAACTGTGGTACATCTACACAATGGAATACTATACTGTACTAAAAAAGAAGGAATTCCTACCATTTGCAACAACATGGATGGAACTGGATAGCATTATATTAAGTGAAATAAGCTAGCCAGAGAAATATAAGTATCACATGATCTCACTCATTTATGGAATATAATGAACAATATAATTGATTAACAAAAACAGTTCCAGAGACAAAGAAACATCCATCAGACCATCAAACCTCAGAGGGAAGGTAGGGGAAGGTGGGGGTTAAGATGAGAGATCAACCAAAGGACTTGTATGCATGCAAATGGGCCAAACCAATGGACACATGAGTGGGGGGAATGAGGGCTAAAGGGGGAATAAGGACACACATGTCACACCTTAATCAATAAAGAAATTTAAAATAAACAAACAAACAAACAAACAAACAAACAAACAGAAACTTCCTCAGCCAACTGAATGGAGGCAGACATAACCAGGCTTCAGGGTATCTTCAGCCTCAGTTGTGTCTACCCAAAAGATGGCACCTGGATGAGTCATTTTAACTCATGGGGTTCCGTTTCCTCACCTGTGAGCAGGGAGAATAAGACTGAGCAATTATGAAACAGTGCTCCAAGGAGGCCTAGCACACCTGCAAGGTGCTTCAGGTCTTGGCTCAGAGCTGGGGGCTCTCCTCTCCCTCCCTCTCACTCTGGGCTTTTAAATGTTGGCTTCCCATTGATTTTAACTGAAAGGAGAGCTCCACTGCTTTGAAAAGAACTGGTGTTTACTTAAGACTCTCCCACCCTGAAGCTGCTCTAACTTCCCGACATCCCATCTTTAGAGAGGACACGGACACTGGCGGCCACTCTGATCCAAGCTCAGCATAGAAGCCTTTTTATTTCAAAGAACGATTTTTTTTTTTTTTGGCAACATGACTTGAAGTGAATCAATGCTCACAAATTCTTGTTACAAGAGTGCAATGCTCACCTTCCCTTTTTAAGACCGTGTCAAGTGTTCTCCACATTGAACTCTCCCACCAGGAACAATGCCATCTTTTGTGGACTTACCAGCAGACCATCTCATAGGAAATCCTTTTATCTGAGTCTTCCACCCGATAGCACTGTCTTTGATCTTTCCAACTTCTCTCTTCTCTTGTTTTCCTTGTCCATTTTTGGTGCTCCACTTTTTTCTAGAATGAAACTCTGAAATGCTTCACATTGTTTCCATTCAGGGAAAATTTCAAGTGAAAACTACTTGCTTTAATTTCAGGTAGTGTATTTTGCTTTTCTTTACCAAAAAAAGAGCTTAAAGTTCCTATTGTGACTTTTGTGAGTAACTATTGTGAGTAGTTTTTCCTCCTTAATTTGAATGTAACTTGAACTAGTTCTTATTGAAATGTCCCTCCCCTTATCTTAGGACCACTGACTGCCTAGTCATATGCAAAACTGTAGTGGAAGGGGGAGATGGGGAATCTCTTGGAAAGACAGCAAATGATGAGACAGGAAGACCTGGGGTATATGGTTGAGAACTGAAACAATGGCCTATTCATCTTTTTTTTTCTTTTCTTTTCTTTTTTTAACAAGACCCATTTAATTAATCTATTCACAGACAAGAAAAAAATGCATCTTCATTGTTGAAAGTATTATAGATGTCCCCCTTTTATTGCCCATTGATCCCTTCCACCCTGCACCCACCTCTTTCCCAAGGCTTTCACCATCTACTGTTTTCCCATAGGTTATGCATGCGAGTTCTTTGGTTAATCTCTTCCCATTTCCCTTTCCTCTGAAATACATCAGACTGTTGCATGCTTCAATGGCTCTGAATCTATTTTGTTTGTCAGGTTTTTTTCTTTTATTGGATTCTGAATATAAGCAAGATCATGCAATATTTGTCTTTCTCTAACTGGCTTATTTCACTTAACATAATACTCTCCAGGTTCCTCCATGCTGTCTCAAAGGGTAAGAGGTCCTTCTTTTTTATAGCTGTGTAGTATTCCATGGTGTAAATGTACCACAGCTGTTTTATCCACTCAGCTACTGGTGGACACTTGGACTGTTTCCAGATCTTAGCTATTGTGAATTGTGCTGATATGGACATAGAAGCACATATATTCCTTCTGATTGCTGTTTTGGGATTATTAGGATATATTCCTAGAAGCAGGGTTACTGGATCAAATTGAAGTCCCATTTTTAATCTTTTTGAGGAAACCACACTGTTTTTCACAGTGGTTGCACAAGTCTGCTTCATTTGTGTTCCTCTTGGCACTTAAAACAGAGTGTCAGTGCTACTAATTGGATAGCAAAGGTATGTTAAACTTTCTTCTCCATAAACCTCCACTTCACCATTTTATCCCAATAACTAACAAGAAGTACAGACACCCTCTGAGGACAAAGTTCAGCTGCATAAAGTGATTATTTTATAGTTCAACACTTGCTTTTATTCCTATGATTCCCTCAATTTTCTCTCTGAAAATACGATATTCTCTCTCATTTTAAATTGTACATAAGCACTCAAAATTTGACTCTTTGTAGAGTAAGGTAGGCCTAAATTTGAATGTCTCCAATCTCATTTCTCCACTATCCAAATGTGAGTATTTTGCAGGGGTTATAAGACATAACTTGGTTACTGTGGTTATAAATTGGGGATGGATGGATGTGCAATATTTGAAAGATCTTTCTAAGAAGAAAGAAAATAACTAGAAATAATAACTATGTGATAAACGCATTTTTTTACTTAATACTTTTAAGGATAGCTGATTAAAAAATAATATGTAATGCAACATGGGTTTTATAACATGAGGAAATGAAATGAATAAGTAATAGCACAGAGACTAAAGGGGAGAAATTGAAGTACACTGCTATAGGGTTTTTACATTAAACATGTAGCAGTATTATGTTACAAGGTAGCAGACTGAGAGATAGAATTAAAATATGCATTATAAATCTTAAAGCAATCACTTAAAAACAAAAGACTTGCTAATAAACAAAGAAGAAAGATTATTGGAAGTAAATGAACATACTATAAATTGAATAAAAACTAATATATAATGAAAAGTAATAAGAGAATGACAATATAATTTAATTATATCATACTTATTGTAAAAGACTAAATGCATCCACATTAAGATCATAAACAGAATAAGGATGTCCACTCTTACCATTTCTATTCACTATTGTACTGGAAGTTTGAGCCAGTGCAATAAGGAAAAAAATAAAAGTTTTTATATTATAATAAAACTAGAGGCCCAGTGCACAAAATTCATGCAGGGGGGGGCAGCAGTGTTCTTCAGGCAAGCCTGCTCCCTCTCCAATCTGGGACCCTTTGAGGGATGTACCTGGATCGGTCCTAAATGGGCAGTCAGACATCCCTCTCACAATCCGGGATTGCTGGCTCCCAACTGCTCACCTGCCTGCCTTCCTGATTGCCCCTAACTTCTTCTGCCTGCCAGCCTGATCACCCCCTAACCACTCCCCTGCCAGCCTGATTGATGCCTAACTGCTCCCTGCCAGCCTGTTTGCCCCTAACTGCCCTCCCCTGTGAGCCTGCTCACCCCTAACTGCGCTCCCCTGCAGACCTGGGTCCCCCCAAACTGCCCTTCCCAGCATGCCCAACTTCCCTCCTCTGCCGACCTGGTCACCCCTAACTGCTCTCCCCTGCAGGTTTGATCACCTCCAACTGCCCTTCCTTGCAGGCCTAGTCTCTCCCAACTGCCCTCCCCTGCTGGCCTGATTGACCATGATTGCCCTCCCTTGCAGGCCTGGTCCCTGTCAACTATCCTCCCCTGCTGGCCATTTTGTCATGGCCATCTTGTGTCCACATGGGGGCAGTCATCTTGTGGGTTGGAGTGATGGTCAATCTGCATATTACTCTTTTATTAGATAGAATAGAGGCCTGCTACACGGGTGGGAGCCAGCTGGTTTGCCCTGAAGGGTGTCCTGGATCAGAATGAGCATTCCCTTGGTGCATGGAGTGGCCTGGGTGAGGGGCCTGTGGGGTCTGCAGGCTGGCCATGCCCCCCAGTGACCCAAGTGGAGGCCCTGGTATCTGGGATTTATTTATCTTCTACAATTGAAACTTGGTAGCCTAGAGTAGAGCCAAACCTCTGCTCACACAGCCATTGAAACTTTGTTGCCTTAAGCAGAGGCCAGGGTGTGTGAAAAGTTCGGCTTCCTCCATCGCCAATGGCAACCCTCCTGCTCTCTCTGTGGCTATAGCCATCTTGGTTGGGTTAATTTGCATACTTGCGCTGATTGGCTGGTGGGTGTGGCTGGTGGGTATAGCAGAGGTATGGTCAATTTGCATATTACTCTTTTATTAGATAGGATACATCAGTCTATCTTTATTCAGATACAACATCGTCATCTGTAAGAAAAGCCAATGAAATCTACTAAAAGCTACAAACACTAATACTTGTGTTTAGCAACATTACAAAATACAAGATGAATATACAAAGATCAATTGTGTTTCTATAGATTAACAATAAAAAATCAAACTTAAAAAATCAAAATAAAATTAAAAACATATTCTTTAAAACATCCAAAAATAACAAATATTTAGGGTCATATCTGACAAAATATGTGCAAGAAGTTCATACTGAAAATCCCATTCCAGGAGAAATTAGGAAGATCCAAATAAATGGGGAGATATATTATTCATGAATAAAAAGATTCAATATTGTTAAATTTTTAATTCTTTTCAAATTGATCTATAGCAGTAACTTTCAATCTTTTTCATCTCATGGCACACATAAACTAATTAGTAAAATTCTGTGGCACACCAAAAATTTCTGATATTTTTTGACAATCTGTACAGTAATTGTTTTATTGGCTGTTGTCATTTTTTTTATTTGAAATCTAAGGAAAAAGAGGTCAGTGCCCCTGGCTAAATAGTCAGGTATTAATTACATGTTTTAAAAATTCTTGTAGCACACCAGTTGAAAATTGCTGAAGACTCAACATAATCCTAAGCAAAAATTCCAGCAGACATATTTGTAAAACAAATTATCAAATTAAAGAACAGATTATCAAATCCCGAGGAAATGCTTCAAACCTAGGTGGGCCACACTATGACATATTGGAGGCTAACTCACCTGCTTTCAATGTTTGTTATGAAGTAGGCTTATCAGTACAGTGTGGTGCCAGCTTCCAGGTAGACAAATAGATCAATGGAACAGGGTAAAGTCCAGAAATGAACAATTGACTTTCAACAAAGACTACAAAGACAATCCAGTGGGGAAAGAATAGTCCATACAACAGATGGTGATGGGACAATTGGATATCAAAATGCAAAACAGCTTCAATCCATACATTATGCCATATGTGAAAATTTACTCAAAATGGGTCACAGATCTACTGTAAAATTCAAAACTCCAAAACTTCCAAAAGACAGCAGAAAATAAATTTTATAAAGTTGGGTTAATGATGCTACAATGTATTGCTGGAGGTGTGTACCACTTTACATTCTCATCAGCAATGTAAAGTGTGTACCACTTTACATTCTCATTAGCAATGTATCCAAACACTGCTTTCACTTGGATATGGGATTTCACTTCAATATATGATTTTTATATATTTCATATGTAAAAAATATAAGTGGGCTTTTCCTCCGGAGATTCCTTTTGAAAAAGTCTGTGGTATGGATGAGGCATCAGTAGCTAACTAAAATCTCCCAGATGGTGTTGTTTTACAATCAAAATTGAACAAAAAACTTTAAGTGAACTCCAGAATGTTGTAGAGGAAGAGAAGGAAAAGAAGATCCTGAAAGGAGGCAAAGAAGATGGAAAGAAGAGAGGAGGGTCACAGAAGGCAACGGCAAGAGTAGACAAAAATGGTTAATAGCATCAAATTTCTGTGATTTTGTAATTTATAATAAACATATATTTGATCTTTGTCCTTAGTCAGGACATAGAACTCCTAAAACCTATAGAATTTCTTGAGTAATAAGGGTGTCTTTGCTATGTTAATGAGGTGAGTTTTTTAAAGCAACTGAGGATGTAGGCTGGTGACCACAGAAGGCAATAATGTGATCAGAAGGTTGGAACTCTCAGCCCCAACTCTAACCCCTGAGGGGAGAGTGGATGAAGATTGAATTCAATCACCAATGACCAATGACTCAATCAATCATGCCGACATGATGAAGCTTCTATAAAAATCCACAAGGAGAGGGTTAAGCAAGCTTCTGGGTTGGTGAACAATGAGATTTGGGGAGAGTGGTGTGCTGGGAGAGATGATGGAGGCTCTATGCCCCTTCCCACATGCATTTCCCTCTATACCTCTCTCATCTGGCTGATCCTCAGTTATACCCTTTTATAATAAACCAACAATATGGTAAGTCAAATGTTTATCTGAGTTCTGTGAGCCACTCTAGCAAATTAATCAAACCCAAAGAGGGAGTCTTAGGAACCTTTGATCTATGGCAGTGGTCGGCAAACTCATTAGTCAACAGAGCCAAATATCAACAGTACAACGACTGAAATTTCTTTTGAGAACCAATTTTTTTAAACTTAAATTTCTTCTAACACCACTTCTTCAAAATAGAATCACCCAGGCCATGCTATTTTGTGGAAGAGCCACACTCAAGGGGACAAAGAGTCTCATGTGGCTCATGAACCACAGTTTGCCAACCACTGATCTATGTCAAGTCAGTCAAGTCAGAAGCCCAGGTGATAATCTGGTTTGCAACTGGCATCCAAAGTGGGGGCAGGCTTGTAGGACTAAGCCCTTAGCCTATAGAATCAGATGCCATCTCTGCATAGGTAGTGTCAGAATTTATTTGAATAGCAGGATGCCTAGCTGGTATCTGAGAATTGCTTGTGGTGTGAGAAAATAAGCCATGCATTGGAATCAGAAACAGAATCTTAATGTATCTTAGACGCAAAGCAGAATGGGTATAAAAAGTTGCCCATGGGTTCTACTATCATGGAAGTTATGGAGTTGTCATGGTGGAGGGATGGGAACGGAAGTCAAGTTGAAGTAAGTTGAGAAGTAAGTGGGATATAAATCAATCAAGATAGTAAGTTCAGAAAACTCCCAATAGAATCTGGGGCAAGATCATTTTTTAATAAAGCAGATTTTTGTTCTTAATGTTTTCAACTTGAGACAATTAATATAATTGAGATGAGGAGATTGGGTATTCAGGAGAAATAAGATAATCTATAGTGTAAGGTTCTTAAGAAGAAGGAAAGGAAGGGGGCCAAAGCACACTTAAGGAATTGGCTTCCATCGAAAGGATAAACATCTCCTCTATGTAACAGGCAAAAATGAAGACCAGAGAGGACAAATGCAATTATACTGGTGGGTTTGGTAGCAGGATTGTTGAGGGGTTCTTTTCTAGTAGCATCTATTCTTTGCAAAACATGAAATAAGAACATATACTACGAGATGGTGAAAAAGTAGGAAAGCTGGGCATTTGAAGAGGCTGAGGAAGGATTAGAATAGGCACTATGAAGTATGGGGTATGAGTTGATCACAGACACATAAAAGATTGTCTGGCATTGTGCCCATTTAAGATTGATGGTCATGAAATTATGATGGTACAATCTGCTCTGATGTGTACAGTATTTCTCCAGCTGCTCAAATACAGAGAGGAAGCTCTGGAATTGGATCTCAACCAGATGGGGAAGGACAAAAGCCCAATGGAGCAAAGGACTTTAGGGTACTGGCAGTACTATAGCCCCTGAAATAATGGGCCTTGAAATCTAAGTGAAAGAGGTAGCAAAGTGATGGAAGAAGAGGGCAGAAGAAGAGGGAAAATAGGAGATAAAAGAGCTGGAGGTCACAATGAGATCAAGACTGTTTTAGTGATTTTAATTAAAAAGCCAAAATGGAAAGGAAGAAAGTTGTGGTCAGAAGTGGGGCACTTGCATTAATGATATTGGAAATGCTGCTAAGATTCAGGAAGTATGACAAGTCCCAGAAGTCCCTGTAGATAGAAACGTGAAGCCTAAAAATGTCAACATGTCCAATGAGTATGTTGGATATGTGAAATTTGTTTACTTTGCCCTTCTCTTTAATAATTTGGAAAGTATGCCGAGACCGATTTGGCTCAGTGGATAGAGCGTCGGCCTGCGGACTGAAAGGTCCCAGGTTCGATTCCGGTCAGGGGCATGTACCTTGCTTGCGGGTACATCTCCAGTGTGGGGCGTGCAGGAGGCGGCTGATCGATATCTCTCTCTCATCTATGTTTCTGACTTTCTATCCCTCTCCCTTCCTCTCTGTAAAAAAATCAATAAAATATATTTTAAAAAATTATAATAATTTGGAAAGTATGCATTCTGTTTTTATCTCAACAATTCTTATTTTGAGGTTTAGAAACTACATCCTGGAACATATATTTCTTCAGTTATCTTTACTAAGAATGAAATAATACCCCCCTTGGGAACAATACGGAAGTTGTATCTTCTCCTATCATTCTGTTTTTGTTTTTGTATGACAATACATTAGACCCAAATTATTATTATTAAAACATTATCCTTTTTCAAGAGTTGCTTTTTACACTTCAATTATATTTTGTAACCATATATAAAATAGTCTTGTATTATCTAATTTTCTTTGTATTTGTTTAAATGGCTGCTGCCATTTTCATATTGTAGAGTTCTGTATTTTTATTAATTCCATCCTCAGTTAGAGTATGTCTTCAAGTAATTTTGTTTAGATTAGAAGAGGGGTGCATATCTAATAATATTTCTTCCCATTACCCTGTCACTCGAACAACTTTCCTGTACATAGATTTCTTAGAATATACTCTTCCCCACTTCAAACTCTGCTTGATGTCATTTCATTTCCCTCACCTGACATGTTGTAGAGAGGATTGTGAAAGCAGCTCAGTTTTTGCTCCTATGAGGGAAACAGATGTTTCTGTCCAAAAGTCTTGTATTTTTTTCTTGATCTTCAGAAGCTCGCTAGGATATGCCTATGTGTTAGTGGTTTTGCTAGATACTCTGTGAGCCTTTTAAATGTTTGGACTTGGCTTCTTCTATTTCTAAAAAAAAAAAAAGAAAGAAAGAAATTTTGTGCTAATCTCTAGATTTCTGAAATAAATCATCATAATAGGTAACAATAAAAGCAATAACATTCATGATAATAATACTAATACCAGTAATGGTTATGCTATTTGGATTTCCCCTGCTTCACCCCACCCTAGAAACAGAGTATGAGACAAGGACTTGCGGGTAATCATTTATTTGGAATATAATCCCAGCACACAGAAGTGAAAGAATGGAGAAAAGAAACAAACAAGAAGGAGACAAGCCAATAATACAATGTGATATGGAGCCGGAGGAACCATCTATAAGATACATCCAAGTGACAGGCAAGAGGCTGGGCCTTTTACACAGGACTCCAGTGTTCTCTCCATTTCCTGGCTGCACCTAGGCACAGGCCGAGCACATTCTCACTGCTTTGGAACAGGAATGTGGCAGAACTTTGAGGTCGGAATAGAAGATGGAAGACCATGAACATGCCTAGGAATTACAGCTGACATGGGGGAGGCTATGAGACTGCGATGCATCTGCTGCCACAACCAACCTCTACTGGGCTCCTCCTCTGTGCTAGGCAGTAACCAAACCACTATGCCTGGATATACTCATTTACAACTTACAATAAATCTATAAGGCAGGTAGAGAATAATTGTTTTTTCAAGTTGCATTTATACAAACTCTTTTGATGTATCATCCTTTTTAGAGATGAATTCTTGGATCCTCTTGGCAGGACAGTTTCTTTAACTTTTCAATCTGAAAGATTGCTTCACCATTATATACAGATCCTTGCACCTGTTTGTCTATTAAACTCAAACATCAAGACCACAATTCCACAATTGCCCCTTATTGAATCTGCTGCGCATTGCAAAAGAATATCAGCCAACTATTCCCATTTCCGGACTCCAAGTACAACTCGATATTCAGTATAACCCAATATAACATTTTATCCTTGGATAGTTTTGTCTTCTCTTTCCTAGCAATCTATAAAACATATATATATATATATATATATATATATATATATATGTATCCTAGGCCCTCTTTAAAATTTAGCTTTCCACTTTAAGAAGAGAATTTTGCCACCTATTTCACCAAGAAAATTGAGGCAATCAACCTCAACTATCTGTCTCCATCTAAAAAAGCAAATATATTCATCCCACCTCCAGTTTTCAGGAATTACAAGTCCCTCGTCCCAGCCAAAGCAGCACTCCTTCCCATAGTCTTGATTGTGTCTTCTTTCTGTCCTCTCTGACCTTCATTAATCATCTATATCTTCAACTTCTCTTTATTTTTCCTCTCCCTAATCCTATAAATACACCCATTTTTTCTCCCATGCTTAGAAAATATCTTTCTTGACTCCAAGTCTGCTTTGAAATAGCATCTTAACTCTCTCTTCTTTTCAGCCAGCTTTTTGGAAAAATTATCTATACTTAAAATAATTCACATCTGTCTGGCTGCTGGTCTATGCATTACATTGAAACTGCTCTCATTGAATATTTCTATGTTGTCAGATTTTAAAACAGTTCTCTCTTGGCTTCACTGACACTGAACTCTGTTTTTCTTCCTACATCATTGACTATTCCTCCTTCTCAGGATCCTTTGCCGGTTATCTGCTTGTCCAGCTTCTAAATATTAGAGGGCCTAGATCTTGACCCTCAGACCTCTTTGTAGATATGATCAGTTTTTCTACCAATACAATCTTTACTCCATGAAGCTCAACAAATTCCATGAAGTATAAGAAACAAGAAGAAAAACTATACCAAGGTATATAATAATCAAATTCTTCAATATCAATGATAAATAGAAAATCTTAAAAAACATTTTTAAAGACAGAGCAATAAGGAAAGGACAGTGGAACAATCCATTTCCACACAATATCCAAAATAATATGTTTAAACATAATTGAATGTTCCATTGGTTTTCCACCATTCTTTGAATAATATCTTGGGCTCTGGCAGATGGATAGTGGCTAAGGATACCAGAAACATACAGGAAGAAACTGAGCTGTGTAGCTTCAGGGTGTGGGCTGGAGGGAGGGTTGCCATCTTCCTGTGTTGAGTCCTGCTCCACCATGACCTATGAGCACCTTCTTTCCTATGTTGAGACTTCCCCCAACCCAATCAAATCTGAGCCTGAATTAGCTTTGGGAACCCTACTAGCTCACCCTGTTGATTTCTCTCTTTTTTTTTTTCTTAATATATTTTATTGATTTTTCACAGAGAGGAAAGAAGTGGGACAGAGAGCTAGAAATATCGATGAAAGAGAAACATTGATCAGCTATCTCCTGCACACCCCCTCCTGGGGATGTGCCCACAACCAAGGTACATGCCCCTGACCGGAATTGAACCTGGGACCTTTCAGTCAGCAGGCCGGTCCTCTATCCACTGAGCCAAAATGGTTTTTGGCCCTGTTGATTCCTTGAGACCCCTTCTCCAACACACATTGCAAGGGTCTGCAGGCCCCAGCTGAGTGGCAGTGGCCTCAATGTACCCTGAGACTTTTGCTTAGTGGCCTCAAGCCCATCTTAATCTATAATAGCCTGGTACATGCCCCTTAGCCCAGGCTAATAATTCCCTGATACCCTGCCTCCCTGAACTCACATGCAACCTGGGCTTCTCATTGACTCGGCCTAATAGCAACTAGCATGTTGAGGAAGTTCTTGGGTGTCTTTGGTCTTTTGTTGACCTGCCCCAGGCCCAGTACTAGTGGCAGGCAGCTCTGGTTCCCAGAATGACCCTTCCCTCATGCATTCTGGCCTAGAATAGGCAGCTAGCAACCTTGACTCACTTGGCAGCTTCTACCAGGTAGCCCTAGGTCACAGGCAGCATCTGATAACATCTTGCACTGGAGTCCTCCCCCACCAAAGACCTCAAAAGCAGTATATCCAGTGACCAGCCTCATACCACAGCAGAGCACTATCCAATTAGCTTCACAAGTGGCACACCCAAAAAAAGGTCTCAGCTGGCACAGACTCCACTTGGGCAAATTCCACTCCCTAGGGTCAGCTCCTGCACAGCAGCTCATATGCACAGTCATAATTAGTACTACCAGCCAGCCTGAGGGTCAAACCCAGCCATTGACATGCCAACAGCAATCAAGACACAAATACAACCGGAGGGTACACACAACCCACACAAGGGACATTCCTGGAGGACCCATTTCAGGTGATCAAAAGACTGTTTTACTGGGCCTCATGGGACAACTACTACATAAATCACCTTGACAAGTCTGGGAGATATAGCAGATCTACCTAATATATAGGAATAAGCACAGGGAGGCAGCCAAACAGAGCAACAAAGAAACATGTTCCAAATGAAATAATAAGAGAAATCCCCAGAAGAAAAACTAAAGAAAAGGGAAGCAAGAAAACTACCAGATACAAAGTTCAAAACATTGGTTGTAAGGCTATTCAATGAACTTACAGGAAGAATGGATGAACTCAGGAAAAACTTTAGTGAAGAGGCATTATGCATAAAAAGGATACAGAAACCATTAAAAAAAAAGTGAGAACTGAAGAATACTGTAACTGAAATAAAGAATATGCTAGAAGGAATCGACATTATATTAGAAAAAGCAGAGGATTAAATCAGTGATTTAGAAGACAAGGTAGCAAAAAGCATCCAATCAGGGCAGCAAAAAGATTTTTAAAACATGAGGATATTTTAAGGATAACTTCAAGTACACCAACATCTACATCATAGGGGTCTGGAAGGAGAAGAGAAAGAACAAGGAATTTAAAACCTATTTGAAAAAATAATGATGGAAAACTTTCTAAACCTGATTAAGAAAATAGACATTCAAGTCCAGGTATCACAGAGTCCCAAACAAGATGAATCTAAAGAGAACCACACCAAGACACATCATAACTAAAATGCAAAGTGTACTCTGAGAGGGGGCCTTGATTTCTTTACCACTCAGGACAAAGAGAATCTTAAAAGCAGCAGGAGAAAAGCAGTTAGTTCCCCACAAGAAAGCTCCCATAAGACTGTCAGCTGCTTTCTCAACAAAAACTTTGTAGGCTAGAAAAAGAAAAAAAATCAAAAATATGAATAATAAAATGGCAATAACTACATATCTATTGACATTTACTTTAAATGCAAATGTACTAAAGGCTCCAATCAAAAGACATAGAGTAGTTGAATGGATTAAAAAAAAAAACAAGATCTTTACATATGCTGTATACAAGAGACCCACTTCAGATCAAAAGACACACACAGATTAGAAGTAAAGGGATAGAATAAGATATTCATGTAGATGAAAATGAAAAAAACAGCTGGAGTAGCAATACTTGTATCTGACAAAATAGACTTCAAAACAAAAGCCAAAGAGACAGTACAGCAGTGGCAGAGTGTGAGGGGAGGTCAGCAGGAGGTGAGGGGCAGGAGAAGCAGGGAAGAGTGCTAGGGGCCAGGAAGCAGGGTCTAGCAGGTGGTGCACATGGTGGTGGCACAGGAAGTAGCCAAGGCAGGGTAAGGAGGTGGCAGCAGTGGCCCAGGAACTGCCCGTGCTTTCTGGGGCAAAGATGAGGCTACCAGATGCCTCCAGCCACCAGAACTGGGGCACACAGCCATTTGCAGCCCATGCCCCATGCCATAGGCATGCTGTTCCATCAAAGCAGGCATTTGGGCTCGTTGCCAGCCACCCAGAAATTCAAATTCTTCAGTTCTGACTCCAGCAGCCTCATCAAAGACGTGTCAACTCCTGCAGGCTCTGTTCCACAGCCTGAAGCCCAATGTGACAAGCTGGCCAGTGGCAGTTAGAGATACACTGTCATGATTTGATGTACCATGAGATGTCCTAGGCTTGAACCTTGAGATGCACAACTAGGCTGAAGTTGTCAAGAGGCTAAAGGGGATCTGTGCCTAGGTGCCCCTTACTTTTCCCAATAGCACCAGCAGCAGATCTTGGGCACCTTCCATCTGCAGCCTGAATGGATGAATACCTGCTTATACTATAGATAACACAAGCTGTGTCCTGGAAGCACAAATAGGAGGCAAGGTCAGAGGGGAGAAAACCCTCAAAAAGTCCTACATGCCTGCACGTCCCATTTCACACACTTGTAACTAACAGTCCACATTCCAGGCTCCCTAGGGACACCCTGGCCTCCTACCATGTCACCGCATGCAAACACAATGTGAGCTGCTCCCTTCTACCTTGGGCACACTGTCTCCTTCTCCACCTCCTGACCATTGACCTCCTCAGCTGTTCCAGATGCTCATACTCACCTGGTCCTCTCTCCTCAACCACAAGAGGATGATCAAACTCAGCTCCAAAGAAGGATGGAGTGGGCAACTCAAAACTATGCTTCGCCCTTTTCCAAATAAAGATGAGGGTAAACAAATAAATAAATACTTTAATAAGAATCAAAGAAGAACATGATGTGATGACAAAGGGATCAATCCAGTAAAAAGATGTGATCATTGTAAACATTTATGCAGCCACTATAGGAACACCTAAATATAAGAAGTAAACTTTGATGGACATAAAGGGAGAGATCAATAGTAATACAATCAGAGTGGGAGATTTTAACACTCCTTTAACATCACTGAATAAATCTTCCAGACCCCCCCCCAAAAAAAAATCAACCAGAAAACAGCACCCTTCAATGACAAATTTGACCAGATGGATTTAATAGGTATTTTTAGAGCATTTCACCCCAAAGCAGCAGACTATATGTTTTTTAAGTGCCCATTGAACTTTCCCAAGATAAACCACATTAGGATACAAAAAAAGTCTCAGTTTTTGTTTGTAATTGATTTCTAGTTTCATACCATTGTAATTGGAGAAGATGCTTGATCTGATTTTAAGTAGGATACCTCACCTATTGTCCACTCAGCTTTGAGCCAGTTACAATCTCCAGGCCTCGATTTCTTTACCACTCAGGAAATAATAAGAATACCCAGATCACAAGATTGTTGGAATTTCAAATGATGAGATCGGGATAAATCTAAGGAACAGTGAACATTTCTGGGCCTCCACAGGGCCAATTGGGTAGCTACAGGGACACCAGCTTTCAGGGGTCACATGACCACCCCCATCCTGCTCACCTCCAGGTTATGACTCAGGCCACAGTATCCCAGCTTCTGCAGGCTTCACTCCTCCTCACACAGATGTGGCCCTGGCCCCAAGGCTCCTGTTTGCAGACACAGTAGCACCACATCCCTGCTAACACAGCGATGCTCTAGACCTATCGCCACCATCTGTGGGTCATGCTGTGTCATTGGCATGGTGACCTGAGACTCAGATCATGCTGGCTTCTGTCACTCAATCAGTGAAGTACTAAGCATCCTCCTTCTCAAAAAAAAAAAATCACAAGCCCTGGGCGGGTAACTCAACTGGTTGGAGCATCATCCCAATATGCCAAGGTTGCAGGTTGTATCCCAGGTCAGGGAACTTAATAAAAAAAAAGAAAAAAAAGGCATAAAGAGCCATCACTGAGCAAAGGACTCAACAAGGAAGGGAAGTCCTCTTGTATGTGCAAAGTGACTTCTCAGACCTGGGGAAAGAAAACCCAGCTGATCTAGAAATTACCAAGTCCTCAGTCTAACCAAGCCCAAGTTCAAGGCCTGTGTCTCCACAGAACTACTTGGTTACTTGCCTGCTATAAAAATGGCAGTGAATTCATCAACTCCCCTGCAGTGATCTTTTAAGAGACACTTTCAAAAACAGCCAAAGCAAGCCAGGTGTCCAGAAAAGTATGGGCTCTCTGCCTTCCCGAGAGACAGTCTCAAATGCTCCTACTGTTGCCTGATGCCCCATGGGTAGGTTATTTACTGAGCCCCCCACTCAGAGGTTCAAGTAAAAGTCAGGACTTGGCAGCAATAACCTGTTTTCTTGTCAGATACATTATAAATTGTAAGGAAAAAAAAGCACCTATTTTGGTGCGATTTACAACTTTGGAAATAAAAACACGCTCTCAGAGCAACTTATCTGCTGCAGCACTAAACAGTCTGGTTGCCAGGCTCCTGGTCAGAGGCTGGAGCATGGCCAGGGAAGAATTGTGTTAAAAGTCACATGCATGCAGTGGTGACCGCCGATGCTAAGTGTGGATGGAGAAACACCCCTGCCTTCTCTGGGCACTGTGTGAAGGTGAAATAGATAACATGTTTAAGATATTTAGCACAGCTCCTGGCATGTGGGATTTTAATAGGAGTAGTGGGGGTGGGTGAGTGATGATGACATTAGTAGTAATAATACATGTCATCATCCTGGAGTAAAAATAGTGGTCAAGTCCTGAACTGGAGTGGTTTTACCATGAATTATATGTCCAATGTAGAACCTGAACTAGGTTCTACCATGAATTAGGTGTGCAATCCTCTTTCCAGAATCTAGGAAGGACCAATAAAAACAATAGAAAGCTTATTACAATGGCACCTCGAGATACGAGTGCCCTAACATACGAGATTTTTGAGATAGGAGCCATCGAGTGAGCTATTTTTGCTTTGAAATACGAGCAACATTTGAGATAGGAGCAATTGCACGGATAGGCTGGCTGCACCCCTACTCAAGCGTCTCATAGTTTTCCATGCCTCAAGGTTACGGAACGAATTAAACTCGTATCTCGAGGTACCACTGTACTTGTAATCTAGAAATTCCATGAAGCAGCCAGAAGTGGGCAGGGCCAAAGGGAAGAGTGCCAGCACATGGTGGGAATGGAGCAAAAGATACCAAACTGCCTCATTATTGCCCTGCAGAGATCCTCTCCAAGCAACAGGCAAGAGGGTTCTGAAAGGGAAGATGGTGAGTTTCCCAAGTATTAAAAACAGGTATGTTACAAAAATAGATAGACATTTCAATAAAATCAAATAAAAAGTCCAGAGATAAATAAAGATACATTTGAAAATTAAGTGCATGATCAAGGTAGCACCTTAGATCAATGAGGGGGAGGAAAGGTAGATTATGGATAAACTGGTGGCCCGGTACATGAAATTCATTCACATTAAAAATAATTAATTAGAGAAAATATTTAAATATTGCTATTTGCCCTTTCTCTATAATAGAAGTGTCAGAGATGAAAGAAAATTAGTAAAATGTATATGAAAATCTTCCTCTTTTCAGAGTCTAGGCATGCTGCGGGACCCAGAGTCAAGTCCCAGCCTACCCATGTGCACCTCAAAAATGCACAAGACCCAGACCCAACCAGCCCCACCACCATTGGGCAAGATCCAGACTCAGGGGGTCCCACCACCATTAAGTCCCACCAGGTGGGAGGTGTGCAGCCTCAGGTCCCTTGTCAAATCTTGCTGGACAGGAGATGCAGCCTCAGGTTTCTGGCACATCCTCAGATCCCCTGCCCTGGTGCCAAGGTGAGGGATGTGGCCTGATGTCCCCCAGCAAGCTCCACTGGGTGAGGGGCACAGCCTCAGTTCCCCTGTCCCATCCGGGCACTACACAGCCTCAGGTCCCTGCTGATTGCTCATTACAGCTCGTAAGGGGAACCCCGCCTCCCCTGTGGATGCAGCAATCTTGTGACAGCATGATGGAGTAAGTGTCCATTTGCATATTATCTCTTTATATTCTATAGGATCATTCTGGAAAAAGTGGATAAGTAAATTTAGGTCTGTAACTCATTTCTTCTAATAAAAGTAAATTATAGATGAGTAAAACTTTAAAATATGTGAAATTAATACATAAAAGTACAAAAATAAAATGAGTTTTTCCTAAAATACTACATAAAACCCAGAAATGATTAAAATTCTTAATAAGTTTGAATACCCCCAAAATGGAAAGACCAATGATAAAATATTAAAGCAAAACAAAAAAGTATAAAAAGCCAAAAGAAAAATGTCTAACTATAAAAACATATTTGCAATCACATAACAGAGGGTTAATTTTTCCAATAATTAGGCCTGCATGGTTGAGCTTTGACCTATGAACCAGTAGGTTACCATTGGAGTCCCAGTCAGGGCACATGCTTGAGTTGTGGGCTCCATCCCCAGTGTGGAGCATACAGGACACAGCTGATCAATGATTCGTTCTCATGTTTCTATCTTTCTCTCCTCTCCTTTCTGAAATCAATAGAAAGAGGTATTTTTTAAGTTCTGGTGAAGCAATACAACATATTTGCAAATATATAAGTAGATTTTTCACAGAATACAAAATTGAGATATTCTGAAGCATACCTCCCCCCCCCAAAAAAAAATGTAACCCTGCTTATAAGAGGACTAAAATGATGAGATATTTTTTCACCTCTCAGATTTGCCATTAAAAAGAATAGTAAGGCTTTGAAGAAATATGGTTAAGTAATAAAATCGAAGATATATTGGTAAGTATTAAAGTAATAATGATATATAAAAGATTGCCACTTGTAGAGAATCACACATTTTTATGCTTGTAAGTTCATAAAATACTTCTGAAAGCATGAACAGAAAACGGGTGCCTTAGGAAACAGAACAGAAAATGGATGCCCTATCAAAAGCAGAAATGCATGGTCAGGGGGCAAAAGAGAACAAAGGCATAGTTATTTTTTACACTCTTTGGAATATGATATGGGCATATATTACCTATTTATAAAATTTAATAAAATTATATATAAATCAGGGAAAGGGAGTTGAAAACAAAACCTCCCCCCAATTCTGTCCCATCATAGCCTCAGCCAATTCCTTCCCATCCTTCAGAAGGGATTTCATTCTCTGCATTTGCACATTCCATTCCTTCTCCCTGGAGTACTCACACACACACACCTTACACACACACACACACACACACACACACACACACACTCTTGCACTGAGCTACCTTTCATCCATCCTGTACCTCAGACTCCATGCTTTGGGACTCTTTCTTTTTTTTTTTTTTAATGTTTTATTGATTTTTTACAGAGAGGAAAGGAGAGAGAGAGAAAGTCAGAAACATCGATGAGAGACATGGATCAGCCTGCACACCTCCCACTGGAGATGTGCCCGAAACCAAGGTACATGCCCCTAACCGGAATCGAACCTGGAACCTTTCAGTCCACAGGCCAACGCTCTATCCACTGAGCCAAACCAGTTTTGGCTGGGACTCTTTCTTAATCTCTGCTTAGCTAAGTTAGAGCCTCTAGCACCCTCAACTCCCTCCTATCATTCCATTGGCTGCTGCTCCCTAGACCATGCACCTGTCCCTCTCCCTGTCCCTCTCCTGTTTCACTTGTAACCCCCTTACCAACTTTACAAGTGAAGCAGTGGACCCAAAGGTACCAGACACCCAGCCGAAGCTCTAGAGCTACTAGTATTTGGAAGATCATGAACTGAAGACATTCTCCCTGGCCCCACATTCTCCTCTTTTCTCTGCACCACTTTAGTCATCACATGTTCTTTGGTGGATAGCCAAGCACAGGCCTTTATTATCCTATAGGCATCAGAAGTCTACCTCTGGACTCAGGCTCACCTTCCTTTTTTGTTTATCTATGCCCCTCCTTCCCTTCACAACTCAGGTTGAAATTGCCCAGCTCCCCATCTGTCATTCCTCACAGGCTCATGAGCAACGTGAGGTCACTGTGCTCTGGTTGTTCAAAGTTCAAAGCAGTATCACACAAGGGGGAAGGCCTGAATGGCCAGGCCTTCTCATAAGATCAGATCTCTCATTCTTGCCTGCTGGGCAGCACATGCAGCCTCTCTAAGTCCCATCGCTCCACCTATCACACAAGACTGTTAGGAGACAAATATATAAGAATGTTCTATACCTTGCTGGTCATGGTCTTCACTGTGTACACTTGCCCCCTTAAGCAAAGCTTGCTATCCCTGAGGGCAAAGACTGGTTAGTCCCAATCTGATTATGGACATCCATCACTGATTATGTCCTTCAGAGCTAGTCACTTTCTGAAAGCAGGAAGATACTCTGAAAGTGGGGTGGTGGGGAACCTCTTCCTTCTACCTTCTGAGAAAGTAATTGCAAATAATATAAAAAAATTTCAGAATTTTTTTCCTTCTTAAATCATTCTCTGGGCTCATATCAAACACCAAAAGTTTCTTGATGCATTTGAGCTAGAAGACAAAGTCAGGTCACAGATCTTTCTTGAGAACTACACCATGAACAGACAAAGCTGCAGCTGGTTTCCTCTGGTAGTCTCTAAAGACAAACTGAAGCATTGGGGAAGGCAGCTTTATTGTGTCACACGTTGCTAGCACAACTAGTTTTTCTATTTCCCATCTACCACTAACTAGCTGTGTGATCTTGGGTAAGTCACATACCCTCTCCTCTCTAAGTCTCAGAATTCTAACTCACAGGGACACCTATTAAGTTAAGGGATGTAAAAGAGCTTAGACAGCTAGCTGCCTCTGAGTATAACTTCTCTAAACTGGCATGTCCCAAGCTGGTTTTCTGTAGGGCTCTGTTAACAGGAGAGCAGGGAGGCAAGGGTCTGTGCTCACATGAAATGGGAAAATTAGAGTCTCAAAAAGTTTCATTGATGCAGATCTTCCCACAGCCACTAATAGGACAATATTCATTGTGAGTCTCCAAAACCAAAATGAGGGCTAAGTGTTACAGTATTTTTAAGTATGTTCCAGAGAAGGTGACTCTAGGAAACATTGCTCAAACAAATTCCATTCGGAAGGCAAGACCCTCATCTCTTTGTTTCCTGGCATGGAAACTCAACAGAGAGCCACATTTTGAAAGCTCTTGGTCATTGTATTGGTTATCTCAGTATGCCACCAGTTCACCTCACCCCCACTCCCTGCCCAACACCTCCACATCCCACCCTGACCCGTTGTGTACCTTCCCTGATGGGTTCTAGCTCCCAGAGTCTAACTCCTGTGGATTGCATCATCCAGATTCCCTCACCCTTTGGCAGGAGATGGAGAGCAAAAGAAGAGAGGATTGGAGTATTATTTCTTCTAATCCTTCTCTATATGGGAGTCATGATTCTGGAAGGAACTGTATCCTTCCATGACACTTTCTCAACTTAAAATCCATAAGCTACCCTCCCCCACCTCAAGGGAGACACAAATAGAATTCTAGAAGTCTATTATCTTGGAAAGAAAAATATTACACTATTGTTTTCATTAACTCTAACTGAAATTTAGCATTTTGCTCAGTTATGAGTGTAGGCAACAAACCTTGGTAATATTAGTGATAATAATATTAGAGCCACGATTCTGCCACCAAGCAAAATTAAATATATTTTGTAGTTTATTGCATTTGTTGCAGAAATATCCAATATTTAATACCCATTACTATCTTTAGATTAAAAATATGTGTCTTAAATTTATGTAAGATGGTTTAAAATGACTAAATAACAACTTTGTTTTTTAATGTAATAGCCTTTTTCAATAAAATTGGTTTTCTTGGTAATTAGTTTCATGCTAATAGGGAATCCATAAATTTAGCCAGGCTGCCTAAGAGGCATATGGTACCAAAAAGAAAATGTATAGAACCCCTATCTACAGAACATGAGCAGGCAATTCTTCAAAGATGTACAAATGGCCAGTAAACACACCCATGTGCATGGATACACATACATGTGCACACATACACAACCTTTTACATTATTAATCATTAGAAAAAATGCAGATTAAAACTACAGTAAGATACCACTTCATGCTCAGTAGGGTGGTTATAGTCAAAAGCCAATACAAAGTGTTAGCAAGGTGGTGAAGACACTGGCACCACCTACACTGCTGGGGAGCATGTAAAATGGTGCAGCTGTTTGGGAACAGTCTAGTATTTCCTGAAAAGATTAAACATTGAGTTGCCATATGATCCAGAAAATACACTCAAGAGAAATGAAAATATATGTCCATACAGGCTGTTGAACATGGATATCCAAACAGCATTGCTCATTATAGTCAACAGAATGTTACTCCACAATGAAAGGGAATGGAGTTCTGATCCACACTACCACATGAATGAGGTTTGAATATTATGCTGAGTTAAAGAATCCATTCAAAAGGACCACTCTATTGTGTGATATAATCTACAGGCGGTCCTCTTTATTTCAGATTTCATAGGTGCAAATTCATCTACTTGCTTAACTTTTATTTGTAACTCCAAAACCAATACTCAGGCACTTTCATGATCATTCACAGACATGTGCAGAGTGTGTAAGTTTTGAGTTGCCTGACACATGTTTTCCCAGCTAAGGTCAAGCAAGGCGATGCTCTGCCTCCTTGATTCAGGTCTCTTACAGTCAAAAGTGGCCTTTCATGGTCTAGTTGGTGCTACGTTTTCATGTTTCACAGTTTTGTGCTTTTGTTAGTGGTTTTGCTTAAAATGCTCCCCAAGTGTAGTGCTGAAGTGCTGTCTGGTGTCCCTAGTCAAGAGGCTGTGATGAGCCGTGTAGAAAAGGTAAGTTTTGTTCAGGCCTGAGTTATAGTGCTCTTGACCATGACTGAAAAGTTACTGAATCAACAATAAATATCAAATAAGATGCCTTTAAACAGAAACACACATAAACTAAGCTCATGCATTTGATCTGCTAACAAAATGTTGTGACTGAAGACTCAAAGGAACCTGACCCTGTGTTTCTTCCAGGAGAGCAACGGCTCAGTCTTCACTAATTCGTGCTCATGGCAACTCTATGGAACATAGCTATTGCAAATAACAATATTCAATGGTGTGTGAAGAGTCCAGAATAGGCAAATGAATAGAGACAAAGGTAGATTAGTTGTGGGAAGGAAGAGTGGGAGGGAAATGGGGAGTGATTGTTGATGGTAGAGGGTTCCTTTTGGGTTGAGGGGAGTGTTTCAAAATTGATGGTTATGCAACTCTGAAATATTAAAAATCATTGAATTGTACACTTTAAATGAGTGCATTGTATTATGTGTGAATTATATCAATAAATCTGGGAAGGAAGAAAGGAAGGAAGGGAGAGAGGGAGGGAGGGAGGGAGGGAGGGAGGGGAAAGAAAGAAAGAAAGAAAGAAAGAAAGAAAGAAAGAAAGAAAGAA
>JAAGEH010000039.1:9121430-9127054 GCA_011751065.1 Lasiurus cinereus | reverse complement strand
AAGAAGAAGAAGAAGAAGAAGAAGAAGAAGAAGAAGAAGAAGAAGAAGAAAAGCAGCCCTGCCTTAGAGTGAGTCCTGGGGAGAGCCCTCCTCTGCAGTTCCCTGGCTTCAGCTCTCCCTCTGCTCAGGTGTCATGGCTGGACATGGCTGGACCGAAGTCCCAGGTCTGCCCCTTTCCTGAGCCAGGTGGCAGGGGAAGGTGGTGGTAGGAGCTTTCACATGCCCTTCAGACTTCCACGGAAAGAATGATCACCACTGTACTGAGAGGACCCTGGGGTGGAGAAGGAACATGGGCACTTTTAGGAAAAAAGAATGGATACCATGACCAATCATGACAACAACCCCCAATAGTGCAGAAGACCGGGGGCTGTCAGAGGGCTCATCCCCAGTGATAATGGCAGAAGACTTGACTTTTTCCTAATTTACTGAACACAGTGCTTTTCATTACTTACACATACAAAGTTTTTACTAGAAAAGGAAGACCTCACCAACCCAACCAAACTTTACCCATTTGTGTATTTCCTTTCAGTCTTTTTTCCCCTGCATATTTGTTCATAAATCATAAACACATCCACTTCCATGTCAACATCACCAGGATTTCATGGCTCACAGAGATGCCCTAAGGGCATTAGGTTTCCTTTCCTGAATCTAATCTTTTTCCTGTTTTGATTGGGCAGCGTGTTGCTTTACCTTGCAAAAGGAGACTTGCATTATCTGATAAATTCATTTTCTAAAAATATCCCTTAAACCTAAGGAATCTATCTTTACTTCAGACCTTTCACTGTGAAGACAGTAGTTTTTACAGTAGTTCTACCTTAAATCTAAAGCTTAATCCATTCTTTCTAGTTGGTCAATATGTCCATAGTTGTGTTGGATAACTCTCCTATTAGTTCTTTGATAAAATCTAAACATCTTCCAAGGTATTGTGAGGGTAAAAAGATTTGACTCTGCCTACATGGCTTCTCAACAAAAGCAGGAGGTGAGAGGGAAAGGGAGAGGGAGAGGGAGACACACAGAGAGAGGGACAGGGACAGGGAAAGGGAGAGGGAGAGGGAGAGGGAGAGGGAAAGGAGCAGGGAGAGGGAGAGGAAGAGAAAGAAGACAAAATTGTTTATTATAAAGATCTGGGAAGCTATTGAAGGTGATCACCTTGGGCTACTGATGCTCTTGTGCTCAGATTAAAATATCAGTACTCATTTTTAAAATAACTAAAATCAGTCCCAAAACACCTATCATAGAGAAGATATGCACCCCTATGTTCATAGCAGCGCTATTGACAATAACTGAGTTCTGAAACCAGCCCAAGTGCCCATCAGTAGATGAGTAGATATAAAAGCTGTGGTACATTTATATCATGGAATACTATGCAGCCATAAAAAGAAGGATCTCTTACCCTTTGTGACATCATAGAGGGACCTGGAGAGTATTATACTAAGTAAAATAAGCCAGTCAGAGAAAGACAAGCATCACATGATCTCATTCATATGTGGTATCTAATGAACAAAATAAAATGATGAACAAAATAGATCCAGAGACATGGAAACATGAAACAGTCTAACAATTCTCAGAAGGAAGGGGGAGGGAGAACAGGAAGAGATTAACTAAAGAACTTATATGCATTTATGCATGACCTATAAACACAGATAATAGTGCAGTGAAGGCCTGGGGGGAGCAGAGGTATGGTTGAGGGGGGTTAATAGGGAGAAAAGGGGACACCTGTAATACTTTCAACAATAACTATAAATTAAAATACAGTGGTACCTCGAGATACGAGTTTAATTTGTTCCGTAACCTTGCTCGTATATCAAGTTGCTAGTATATCAAAGCAAATTTCCCCACTGAAATAAATTGAAATGCTGTTAATCCGTTCCAGCCCCTAAAATGCCACCCCAGTTGTTCTTGTTACGTGTTTTTTGAATAAGAAAAATGTATTTATAAATGACAAATATTGTATAAAAACATAATAAAAGAGAATGTAAAGAAATGGTTTTATAAAGTGTATTTACCTACTCGATACACCCTTAATGCTACACTTTATCCCTAAACTGAATGTAACTTAACTAATCTTTACTGAACTTAATTGCTACTGGTCTTTGCACTTTTGGACAATTTCAAAAAAAAAGTGTCCAATGAGGTTTGCCTCTTCCTTCCTTTCAGAATGTTTCTGAAATGGGTGACACAAGTTTCATTGAACAGCTCCAATGCACAACCAGTAGCAACTTTTTCAGGGTGTTTCTTTTCCACGAAGTGTGACACCTTCTCCCACATTCCTAAGATCTCCTTTATGTCACTTGTAGAGATCTCCTCCACCTCTGACTCCTCCTCGAAACCAATTTCTTGGAGAACCTCCGCATGTTGCTGAAACTGCAACTCTTGTAACTCCTCCATGGTGAGTTCCAGAGAGTGCTCCTCAACGAGCTCATTCACGTCTCTCTCATCCACCTCCAGGCCCATGGATTTTCCCAGAGACACTATCTCCTCCTCCACTGGCACCTCCGGTTCGAATCCTTTGAAGGTCCTTTCAGCTACGGCCTCAGGCCACAGCTTCTTCTATGCAGAGGTCAAAGTCCTCATTGTAACACCCTGCCAGGCCTGATCGATAATTCTGAGGCATATCACGATGTTAAAGTGATTCTTCCAGTACTCTCGAAGGGTGAGGTTTGTGTTCTCCGTCACCTCAAAGCAGCGCCGGAACAGGTGCTTGATGTACAGCTTTTTAAAATTAGAAATCACCTCCTGATCCATGGGCTGCAGGATAGGAGTGGTGTTGGGAGGTAGGTAGACAACCTTTATAAACTTGAACTCTTTGAGGAGTTCATCTTCGAGGTTTGGTGGGTGAGCAGGAGCATTATCGAGGACAAGAGGGCTGGCATGGTTAGGTTGTTTTCCTGTAGATATTTCTTAACAGAAGGGCCGAAAACCAGGTTTACCCACTCCACAAAGAACTGCCTGGTGACCCATGCCTTCAGGTTTGCCCTCCACATAACTTGCAGTTTATCTTTTAAAATCTTATGTGACTTAAAGACTCTGGGGTTTTCCAAATGGTATACGAGCAGAGGCTTGATCTTGCAGTCACCACTTGCATTGGCGCACAGTGCGAGAGTTAACCTATCCTTCATGGGTTTGTGGCCTGGCATCGCCTTCTCCTCTGCCATTATATAAGTCCTATTCGGCATCTTCTTCCAGAAAAGCCCTGTCTCGTCACAGTTGAAGACTTGCTGGGGGATATATCCTTTGGCTTCTATCAGTTTGGAAAAAGTTTTGAGGTAATCCTCAGCTGCCTTCACATCTAAATTTGCTGCCTCACCATGCCTGACAATGGAGTGAATGCCAGACCTTTTCCTGAAGTTATCAAACCAGCCTCTACTGGCTTTAAATGAGTCTTTCGATGCTTCGTCCGTGGAAGTGCGCGGGGTCTGCTCCAGCAAATCACCATAAATCGCTAGCGCCTTCTCGCTTATAATGCACTGTGTTAATGTATCTCCTTTAAACTGCTTCTCCATCACCCACACCATCAGTAGATTCTCCATCTTTTCATGGAGAGAGCTACAGAGCTTAGAAATTATTGTAATGCCCTTAGCTGGCATTATACCCTTTATTGACTTCTTCTGTTTAAGCACAGTCCATATTGTTGAAGTACTACACCTGTATTGCCTTGCCAAGTCAGTCACTCGCACACCTTGCTCATATTTTTCTATGATTTCACGCTTTAATTCAATAGGCATCATCCTCTTCTGAGCACTGACCTTTCTACTTGCTTTCTTCGGACCCATGGTTATAAAAAGAAATGTGATAAAGTATGTAAATGCACAAAAGATGCTTCAACAACGAGGTAAACAAACACACTGACTGAGGCTTGGGAAACTATGAGATGCTCAAGTCTCAGTAAATGGTGGGTCACGTGCAGCCGGCCGATCCGCGTGATTACTCGTATCTCAAATGTTGCTCGTATTTAAAAGCAAAAAATCGCTTGCTCGACAGGTTCATATCTCAAAAAATCTCATATGTTAGGGCACTCGTATCTTGAGGTACCACTGTACATAAATAAAATAACTAAAATCAGGGTCCAAAGAGATATCTGCACCCTCATATTCAGAGCAGTATTTTTCACAATCATCCAAGAGTGCATCCACAAATGAATTAAAAAACAAAATATGGTTTACACATACAATTCAGCCTTTAAAAGGAAGGGGATTCTGACACATGCTACAAAATGGATGAACTGTGAAGTCTTAGTGCTAAGTGAATAAGTCAGTCACAAAAGGACAAATACTGTATATGTATCTGTAAATGCAAATATTTGTATGAGGTAGACATAGTTAAATTCCTAGAGACAGAGATTTGCACAATGGTTGCTATGAGATGGGAGAGCGGGAAATGAAGAGTTGGTGTTTAATGTGGACTAAGTTTCAGTTTTGCAAGATGAAAAGAGTTTTGTGCAGTGATGATGGTTGCATAACAATGTGAATGTGCTTAATGCCACTGAATTATTACTAAGAAAGGGTTAAGATGGTAAATTGTTTGTTGTGTGTATTTTGACACAATTCAAAATAATGTTTAGAAATAACGGAAATTAAAATTAGCTTTGCAGAAAGTAGCCTGATTTCTTAACTTAGACTGCATGGATCCAGCCTGTAGGTTAGTCTACTATTTCCTCCCAGTCTTCATTTTCACCAGTGAGGAAGGAATAAGAGGAGGGAATAAAAACAGCATGCTACCCCGGGGGGGGGGGGGGGGGCCCGCCCGGGCTACACAATCATCATATTGAATACAATATTCCTGAGATTCTTGGTTTGAGAGATCTTTAGAATTTATTTCCCATGCATTCTGAAGACCATGATTTTCCAACATCATTACTGAAAAGTATTTGGTAACATGAAGAAAGGTTTAAAGTTTTAATTCTCAGATCCAAAGAAGAACTCGTAAAAAAAGACTTCTGAATCTATTCACATGTAATGAGAATGTAACTGTGGTGCATACAGGATGAGTTTCTTAGGGCTCATTTTTCACCACAGAACAAAAAGCTCAATGGTCTTGGCAAGGCCGGAATGAGCCAGGGCTAAGTGACGAATATGTAGTGGGCCCTTTGTAAAGTCACTCTTCATGTTTTATATCATAGAACAAGCTCATTTAAAGACTTCAGTCATCCAGAGCATGAGCAGCTTTCCATTTCCGGTGGCATTTGTAGTCATTCATTTATTCGTTCAACAATCTCAGGAATATTGTATTCAATAAGAAGAGTGTGTGCCTGCTACAGAACAAGTATCTTTGTGGAGCTCAAACTTGCTCTCAGCTGCACTGGAATGTGCTGGTCGCTTTCTAATTCGGAGCCATTATCCCAGAAGGAAGTGGGCAGAAATGACCATTTGGAGAGTCAACAATTAAAACTCTGGAATGAAGTCTTTACCAACTACAAAGCTCAGCCTCAGCTTCTCCTTTCCTTAACCAACCAGTTCAACCCTTCTCCATCTATCTCAGTTCAATGCACAGTCAGTCACACCTCTAGCTGCCCCTGCAGGACCGTGTTGGTTGTTTCCTTCATATAATCATTGCTAGTACTGTCCATTATTATTGACACTTGCAGAGTGCTTACTATGTGATGTATTTATCACATAGATGCACAC
>JAAGEH010000039.1:9098930-9116430 GCA_011751065.1 Lasiurus cinereus | reverse complement strand
GGCTTTTCCCCAGAGCCAGGCGAACCACCTTACCATAATCATCCCTGGTTTGCCAGGGACTGTGAATAGCCCAGAGAGACCCTGGGAACTCTTCCCAATGCTTTGGCACCCAGTCAATCCCAGCCCACAGTTAGCCCAATGGACCCTCACTTTCCTAGAACCAGGGGCTTTGGATTTGTGGGCACCAGGGTCTGAAGGCAAGCTAGGGTAACCCCAGAGCAACCAGCTAGACGGTCTGTGTTTGTTGAGTTAGTTTGGGGCCTCAGCACCTCAGTGCCCTGTAAAATACATGAAATGCTCCCTGCTTTTCAGGGGAGCCCATGGGGCACAAGGGAAGAGGGACCCCTGGGTTTTATCACTCCTGGATTTAAGTCCCAAGACAGCTAGTCTGCCTCTGGGAGCTAATGCTCCCAGTTGGCACTTTCTGTTCTGGGGGCTGTCTGTGTTGTCTTCCTCTCTGGACTGGACAGCATTGTCTGTGTCATCACTCCTGCAGGTCAGAGCCAGCCTGGCCTTGCCCAGCAGCACCACCGCCAGCAGGGCAACAGCTGGATGCGTTGGTGGGTGGATAACTGTTTCATTTAGTCCACAAGTCAGGTGACCTGGCAAATTTTTTCACCCGTAACATAAAATAAACACTCCTACCTTAAAGGCCTGCTGTGGAAATCAAAGTTTGAAAAGATACATAAAACATTTATTGCATGTAACATTATTATATTTAAAATCATTTTTCTTGAAATATTTTTTAAAAAGATATATAAAAGTGTTGGCACATAGTCTTCATACTTGATAGGTACACAGTATCTTTTCTCTCGTTCTCCAGCTTTTTACATGCCTGTTGAAGTGTGTGCCTGGGAGATACTGTCTGAGAACCCTGGGATTCCTCTCAGATAAAACAGCAAAGAAATGAGACATTCCACTGTAGTATGCAGTGCTAACCAACCCATCAGTGTGGTGCGCCCACCCGCAGTTCTTCCCAGGGCTGCCCATTCTCCATGCCCCTCAAGAGGGAGACCTCCTCTTGTTTCAGGAACTGCTAAAGCAAAGGCAGGTGGAAGTCACTGTCATTGGAGGTGGAAGAAAACCTATTTGAACTGAGGTTCTTACAATATTAAAATATTCCCTGAAATGTTTCCAAGTCTTTAATCAAAGAAAGAAACTGTATTACCATATTTATTACCAAAGCAAATTCCCTTTGAATCCGTTGCTTTGTTCAGTTTTGATTTTCAATAATTCACATCTCCCCCATGAAATCTAATTTCCATAATGTTCTACAGAACTCAAAGAGGGGGACCTTTGAATCTCCCTAATATTATTAATAAATGTTAAGAGGGTGCAACACAAAATTAATGGGGAAACTGAACAATTTTCCTATTGGCATTTATTTTTCATTTAGTCCCTGGAGGAAGAATGTTGTTGCATACTTTCTGCAGACAATATTGTTTAATGGAAACTTGAGAAAAACAGAATTAGACCTCCGGTGAACAGGGAGCTTTAATTTAATTTGTTTTTACTGCCAGCACGTGGGGGTTACCCAGCACATGGTACCAGCGGGGACCCAGGCATTCACTTCTGCTCTGATCACAGGGTGCAGCTTCGCTGAGGCCTGGTGTTGGGAGAGCAGCATGGTTTAGTCCTGATGGGAATTGTAAACGTCATTAATACAGTCCTGAAGGAGCCACTGCACTGCTGAGGAGCCCTATAAACACCACCAGCCAATCACTCCTCATGTATTATGAGAAAGAGGTTGGCTGGGATCACTGGGGGAGGGGCAGATGAGAAGAGAGAGGGGAAATGGGGCCTTGCTTTCACTTGTATTTTCTTTAAGTTTGTCTCTAGTTTAAATTCTTTTTTAAAAGTATATTTTTATTGATTTCAGAGAGTAAGGGAGAGGAAGAGAGAGATAGAAATGTCAATGATAAGATAATAATTGATTGGCTGCCTCCTGCACATTAGACTGAGCCCGCAATCCAGGCATGTGCCCTTGACTGGAATCAAACCTGGGACTCTTCGGTCCACAAGCCGACACTCTATCCACTGAGCCAAACTGGCTAGGGCAGTAGTCAGCAAACAGAGCTAAATTATCAACAGTATAACAATTGAAATTTCTTTTGAGAGCCACATTTTTTAAACTTGAACTTCTTCTAATGCCACTTCTTCAAAATAGACTTTGCCAGGCTGTAGTATTTTGTAGAAGAGCCACACTCAAGGGGCCAAAGAGCTGCAATTTGCCTACCACGGGGCTATGGCAAGTCTGTCTCCAGTTTAAAACACAGAATAAAAATCTTTTGTTGCTAACTTAGTTTGCTTTCCCAATGTCATGTGGCCTCTGCACTCCCAGCTCTGTGCTATGGATCTGTCCACCTGGGAGAACACAGGAATGTAAGTGGGAAAGCGAAGGTGCCACTCTGGGTATACACCCTGGGGAGAAATAGCAGAGACTTGAACAGATACACTCAGATGCGGATGTTCACAGGAGCATTTATAGTGAAAAAATTGAAGCCACTCAAGTGTTGATGAATGGAAAAATACCATGTAGTGTATCCACACAGTGGAATGTTATCCTATATAATAAAGTGGTAATATGCAAATTCGCCATCACTCCAACAACACAAGATAGCTACCCCCATGTGGTCAAAGATGGCTGCCCCCATGTGGACACAAAATGGCTGCCACAAGATGGCCAGCAGGGGAGGGCAGTTGGGGGTGACCAGGCCAGCAGGGAGGGCAGTTAGGAGCAACCAGGCTGGCAGGGGAGGGCAGTTAGTGGCAATTGGGCTGACAGGGGAAGAGTTAGGCATCTATCAGGCTGACAGAGGAGTGGTTAGGGGGTAATCAGGTTGGCAGGCAAAAGCAGTTAGGGGCAATCAGGCAGGCAGGCAGGCAAGCAATTGGGAGCCAAAAGTTCTGGATTGTGAAAAGGTCCCAGATTGGAGAGCGTGCAGACTGGGCTGAGGATTACACACACTCCCATGCATGAATTTGGTGCACTGGACCTCTAGCTCAGCCATAAATGGGAAGTTCTGACACATGCTACAGCATGGATGAACCTGAAAACTTTATGCCAAGTGAAATAAGCCATACATAAAAATCAGATATTATATGATTTCACTTATATGAGGTACATAGAATAGCAAATCCATAGAAAGAGAAAGCAAAATGGAGGCTACTAGACCCTGGAGGGAGAGGGTGGGAGTTATTCCTCAGTGGATACAGTCCATTTGAGATGATGAAAATGTTTTTGGAAAGAGGCAGTGGTGAGAGTGGCACAACTTTGAGAATACAATTAATACCATTGAATTTGTACACTTAAAAATGGTTAAAATGGTCAAATGTGTGTTATATATCACACTGTTTAAAAAAAGTGGACTTTAGGAACCTACTTTCCTCTTCCCCCTCATCCTCTTCCATTTCTAATAGTGTCTCCCTCCCTCTCAGAGGCAGCTCTCAGTTCTCCCCCACCATCAGCAAACACATCAGCATTAAACCATCCTTCACCCATCATCAGTGGACTGCCAGTCAACGAGGGAGGCAAGTAGGTGTGCTAGTGCCTGTAGGTTCTCAGTCAGAGGGATGTGCTCTCCCCTCCGTGGTTCTGTGTGAAGGAGACTGACCACATCAAGTATCACTCCCTTCTTTTGTCTTATTGATTTTATTTTTTTCATTTGGAAAAAAAAGTGTTTAAAATTATTTTTTCAGAAATAATTTTAAGAAAGCCTGGTTTGCTCAGAACATGTTTTTTGGCCTATACTGAGATACAGTAACACACTCAGCATTGAGAACAGGCTTTTTCAATAGCCAAGGAATTGATTTTCTTTAAAATTCAGTTAAAAGAAATAGCAGAAAGCCAGAAGAGAATCAACTCATTTCGCCCCCACCTGCAACACACACCCCAGCCCCAACGGCAGTCACCTGATGACAATCAGCAGCTCACCTGATGAGAATTATCACTGCAAAGGCCCCGAGGCTGGAGCTGGCCCCACCTGCCACACAGACACAAGGTTCTGCCTCTCCTCCACCTGTGGGTTCAGGGGAGCTGTAGGGAAAATGGGCTCTGCCTCAGGCCTGCAAGAGCAGCATCAGGGCAACTCTACTCTGGAGAGAACAGATGCCAGGTCCTCCAAGGATTTTGATTTCAAGATTTCAAGCTGTGGAAAGGCTTTTCCTCCAAATTACAGAAGAGTCTAATAAAATATGTGCACAAAATAATAATTAGAAAGATACCAAATTATTTGTATCTAGATGCTTTTTTAATACTTTGCTCTCAATTTCTTTTTTGTCTTTCAAGCAGGAAATGATCCTAAAATGCAGGTCTAATTTGTTATGTTTAATCTGTCTCTTTCCCCAAAATTTAAAGTAGATAATAATATCATTTGGCTAGAGGGATTGACTCTGGAGATTTTTTATTTTGTTTCTTTATTTTCCAAATTTGGCATGGCTATTTTCTTCCACAATGAAAATGTCTTACTATAATATATACTGTGTTATTTAACATTGCTGAGATAGTCTGTTCTTATAAAAGATTCAATTTTCAATTGCAGCCTTTCAATGAGAAATCCAGCTCTAATCTCTCTCTCAGGTCATCAGGCAATACTTGTCATTTAACCACTGGCAAGGAGCCTGGGTCACATACACCTTATAGAGGTTTGTGACTAAATCTTATGGAAATTAACCAAGAGTTTTTTAGGCAATGAGCTTATAAGAATCTATATATATAAAAGGCTAAGTGTCTGTCTAACTGATAGCTATGATGTATAATGACCACTGGGTGCAGATGCTCAACATAGGAGCTGCCATGACACACAGACCATTTAGAAATAAACAACACCATGGATCTGGTGCCGATAAACCAACACTCAGCTTCCCCCAAGTGGGACACAGGCCCCATTACCCCAGAGCAACACCCTACCAAGTCACAGCCAATGCTGCCAAGACCCCATATCACAAAATGCAGTCCACAGCCCAGCCCAACTCAGAAACAGTCATTGTGGGCACGAAGTAATGATGTCATGTAGTAACACCCAGCTTCCTCTCCCTAGTGACTAGTCTCCTTGGAGTTCCTTCAGCCCAGGAACCCAACTTCCTTTATAGCCAGGTGCAAACATTTTACAGTTTAACCAAATGTTTGTCAAGAGTTTTACCATGCCCCATCTCATTTGATCCTCACAGAAATCCTAGAGTAGGTAGATAGGAGACTTTCTTTCATTAGGCAGCAAATGGAGATTTAGAAACTTGACCCAACTGGAAAGAAGTAAGAAATGGTGGAACTTGAAAATGATTTCAGGTTTCTCAGTGTGCAAAATATAAACATACACTGCTGCTGTTAAATATTTTACCCTTTGTTATCCCTGTGTGATCTACAATAATATTCTGCTTTGTGTTGATATTTATTGCTGTGTTGCTGACAATTTCCTAAAAGAGAAGTTGGGAAGTGCTTCACTGGGCTGGATAAAGTTTAGCTACATCAGAAAGCAGGTCTAGTTAAGCAAGTTTATTTATATCTTTAAAAGGCTAAGTTGACTCTCGCATCCGAGATACATACAAAGCTCTCACTGGAGCCAATCACATAGATACGTGTTTTGATCTGTCATTGTGGATCATGAATTTGGTTGACACTTCTATTATAGAGAAAGAGAGAATAGCAATATTAAAATATTTCTTCTAAATAATGTCCTTTCAATGTGCACAAATCTGTGCACAGGGCCACTAGTGTGACAATAAAATAATGACAGCAAACATATATATCACTATTTTTACAGAAATGAATTGAGTCTTTTAGAAAACCTAAGCGCTTAAAAAGATTATGCTACCTTTATCTCTTTGTGATTGAAAATACAATAAAAACAACAGTGAACTGCTCTCATTGCTATTAATATTGAAGCCGATTGTTTGTATGGCCTGGGCTTTCCTGGGATCAAATGGCACACTGTGGAAACCCAAGTCCTCTCCTGGGCCACCCAAGTGCTGACACAGGGACACAGCATGAAGACTACTGCTGAAGCCTGCTGTGAATGAAAACACTAAATCAGAAGTGATTGATCCAGTATTTTCAATCACCTTCCCTGCCTAATTGGATGGGCCACTTTAGTGAACTGTCTCATCAATTCAAGCACCTGGTCAATTAAATCTAACAATCAGTTAACTGATCCCCTCCCCAACAGCTTCCACCCTCAGAAGCAGACCAAACATTTGATGCATGGAATTTCGCAGGTTTTTCCATACTATGTGTCCTGAATGATGAACTGGACCTGTGTCACTGCTAAGCTCATCAACTCTACAGAAAGTGTTCCCTGTTATGTGGTCTCCCCACCGTATTTCAAAATAAATAAAATTAGCTCAAAATCAATTGGCCCAGTGGCCAAGCAGTACCTTGGCCTGAGGCTCCAAGGACAACAGATCCAGCTTCTGAAACGGCTCAGTACTAACTCTGCCAAGATGCACTTTAGATGCTAGACACCTGCCCAGCAAATGACAAGTGCCTACATGCTCAGATGTGGATATCTGAGCTGAGCAATGCGACAACATGTTCCAGAACATTCACAACACTCTCAACTATAAACACTCTATCCTGTTTTTCCCATAAGCAGACTTGGGGTCCTCATTTTTTTTATTCCAAACTATGGTCACCTCAGCTCAGAAAGTACCCAGTTCAGCAGTGATGTTCCCAGCACCCTCCTCGCCACATACTAGATCCCAGGTGCCCACTAAAAAGTCATGATGGAGCTTCATTATAAATGGCTGGAATGTTCAAGTTGATAAAATATCTACAGAAGGCAATTTGACAAAACCTATTGAAATTGAAAACACATGCACCCTTTATCCAGAAAGTCCACCTCCCGGAGTTTGTCTCACAAATACACGTCCGCTCGGATTTATGGGAAACCGGAGTGCAGGACAAGTCATTGCAGCTTTTGGCTCTAAGAGCAGAGGATCAGAAATTCCCTATATCTCCATCAATGGGTGAGTAGTAAAATATATTATTGTAAATCTATGCAATGGAATAATGTTCAGCCTTAACAAATGAGGAAATTCCATATGCATCCATGGGGAGCAATCTTCTACTAGTGGATATAAATGGCATTTAAAAGTATATCTAGCATGCTTTCATGCATTTTACACATTTTTAAAGAAAAAAAAGTATGTATTTGTTTACGATTTCTATGCATAATATAGCTTGCTTTTAGCTGAAAAAAATTATTTTATTTCTTACTAAAAAGAGACTATTTTGTGATGACATACAATATTATTGAATGATAACCCTATTACCCTATTAAAATATTAACACTTGTTTTCTTTATTCATGTGTTTATTTAAATGAAATATCATGCCACAGCTAATTATTTGGTGAGGAAATATCTTCACATCTGGAAGATCTGTAGATAAACCTAAGAGTGATATATATTGGGTTAATTTTGAAAATGTTTCTCTGAACTTTGACAAGATTCCTGTACCTCTATCTCTCCTAAATGTGTATGGCAAAGCCTATTACACTAGTGGAGCCTTCCTTAAAACATACATATATTTGTTTTATCACAACTACATAATATCTGAAAGCATTTCATCCATTCAACAAATCTTTCCAAAGGTACCGCTGCTGCCAGGTGTGGGGGAACAGCAGTAAGCGAGGTCCAGTGCCAGGGGGTAGGTGGACACACTAACAACCAGTGCCACAGTACACATGTTTCTGAATAACAGCACCAAGATGTCTTCTTTCTGGCATAAAAACTCCAAGAAGGAGAGAGGGCACGGAACCACTGGCAATGACACTAAGCAAACCATGCTGAGCCTGTTCACTGTGTGGTTTCGGCAGAATCAGCTGCGCCAGTGGAATGATGAGTCCACTCTGTTCATCATCTGGTTGGAAATGGACGTAGGGATCAGTGGTCCAGAGGCGACATTTAGTGATTAATAAAATAAACAACATGCCTGCAGATAAATAAGCTGTGGGGTTTAAAAGTATACTAAGCCAGGGATGCAGGAGAAGGCCACTGGGAATGAGCAGAGGCTCTCTGCCTAGGACTGGGAACCTGGGAGGTGAAGGAGCAGAGAAAAAAGTACAGTAAGCCCCTGATGTAGCTGCTGGTGAATTTAAACAAAGAAATTGGTAGAGTGATAGTCCTGACTGAGGGCTCTGTCCTGTATGTCAAAAGTGGAGAATATAAAAAGGTGATTTGCTTAGCCCAGTGGTGGGCAAACCACAGCTCTTGAGCCACATGAGACTCTTTGGCCCCTTGAGTGTGGCTGGGCAAGTCTATTTTGAAGAAGTGGCATTAGAAGAAGTTTAAGTTTAAAAAAATTGGCTCTCAAAAGAAATTTCAATTGTTGTAGTGTTGATATTTGGCTCTGTTGACTAATGAGTTTGCCAACCACTGGCTTAGCAGATGGTATACACTACAGTCTCAGAAGAGCAATACCAGACTTTGCCACCACATTTAATTTCTGAGAATTATTTAATTTTTTTTGCAGATCTGTCCCCATTTCCCCCTCATTTTTAGGGCTGCCGTATCCCTGCATTGCCAGGTCATCTGACCACGGTCTAGTGTCCTCACCAACCTCACTGAGTCTTAGCTCTACAGTGACAGGAGCAACAGCTCAGCGCCAACCCAGGTGCTCTCGTGAGTGTCTACTAACTGTCCAAGCCTAGTCCTCAGGAAAGACGGTTGGAAAATCCTCCCCCTTTTCTCCTAGCATAAGGCAGCAGTCAAAGATCTGATAATACACTAACTCACGTGTTTTTTTTTAATTTAATAAAACTTTATTGTTCAGATTATTACAATTATTCCTTTTTCCCCGCCATAGCTCCCCTCCACCTGGCTCTCACCCCTCCCTCTACCCTTCCCTCCCCCAACCCATTGTCCTCATCCATAGATGTACAACTTTGTCCAGTCTCTCCCTGCACCACCCTCACACCTCTCCCCCTGAGAATTATCAGTCCACTCCCTTTCTATGCCCCTGATTCTATTATGTTCACCAGTTTATTCTGTTCATCAGACTTTTTATTTACTTGATTTTTAGATTCACTTGTGATAGATATGTATATACTGTTCATAATTTTTATCTTTACCTTTTTCTTCTTCTTCCTCCTCTTCTTTAAGAGTACCTTTCAGCATTTCATATAATACTGGTTTGGGGCTGATAAACTCCTTTAGTTTTTTCTTATCTGTGAAGCTCCTTATCTGCCCTTCAATTCTGAATGATAGCTTTGCTGGGTAGAGTAATCTTGGTTGTAGGTTCTTGCTGTTCATCACTTTGAATATTTCTTGCCACTCCCGTCTGGCCTGCATAGTTTCTGTTGAGAAATCAGCTGATAATTGTATGGATGCTTCCTTGTAGGTAATTAACTGTTTTTCTCTTGCTGCTTTTAATATTCTCTCTTTGTCTTTTGCTCTTGGCATTTTAATTATGATGTGTCTTGGTGTGGTCCCCTTTGGATTCCTTTTGTTTGGGGTTTTGTGCACTTCCTGGACTTGTAAGTCTATTTCTTTCACCAAGTGGGGGAAGTTTTCAGTCATTATTTCTTCAAATAGATTTTCAGTATCTTGCTCTTTCTCTTCTTCTGGCACCCCCATAATTCTGATGTTGGTACACTTGAAGTTATCCCAGAGGCTCCTTACACTATTTTCACATTTTGGGATGCTTTTTGCTTTTTGCTTTTCCAGTTGAGTGTTTTCTGCTTCTTTGTATTTCAAATCTTTGATTTGATTCTTGAATTCCTCTAGTCTGCTCTTAGATCTCTGTATAATATTTTTTATTTCAGTCAGTGTATGTTTAATTTCTAGTTGGTCCTTTTTTATCTCCTCTTGGGTCTCACTAAATTTATCCATCTTTTCTAGGAAATTCTTGAAAAACCTTATAACCATGGTTTTGAACTCTATATCCAGTCATTTGTTTTCCTACATTTCTTTCATTTGTGATCTGTTTCTTTGTCTCCTCATTTTCCCTGCTTCCCTGAGTTAGTAGAGTAACTTTGTGTGCCATTTGTCCTATATGGCCCAGTATCTCTGCCTCCCCAGTTACTTGAGGTGGACTCTCTTGGTGCACCCTTTTGTGTATAGCCTTGTTGTAGTTAAGTCTTGATTACTGTTGGTCAATTCCCTCCAAGCCAATTGGTTGTGAGGATCAGCTGTGTCTGTGCTGCCGGGAGAACTTCTATGCTAGAGTCATATCTACATATCTACCACTTCTGTTCAAGACTTATAAAACTGCAAAAGCCTCTTTGCTCAGGTTGGATGGGGCAGAGTCTCAGGCTGAGCAGACAGCCTTGGCTTTCTGTCATCCCTGCCCTATAAGGCCCCTGGGTCTCAGTGTCCCTCGGTAATCGCAGCAGCCCTCTCTCACACTTGCGCACCTCCAGACCTCTGCCTTTCACAGTTCCCCTGAGTTTCCATGAGCTCCAGGGAACTGTATGAGTCTGGGTCCCCAGTGTCTTGCCCAAACTGGGGATCAGTGCAGTTGAAAGTGGAGTTCAGCACTGTTAGGAGGTTCTGTCTTCCTCTTGCTCAGCTTTTTGCAGCTACCCCAAGTCTCTGTGAGCCTCTCTCTTTCCTTCTAATTGTTGAATTTCCACTCAGCCAACTTTCCTGTGGTTCTGGATGATGTCCATTTTGTCGTTTAGTTGTAGTTTTGAAATTGTTGTGTGAGGCAGCAGTTAAGTGTTCACCTATGCCGCCATCTTGGTTTCTCAAACTTAACGTTTTGAGTGGCTGGCTGTTTTTACCTCTTACCCAAAGGATTTCTGTGTGTGTGTTTTTTAATTCCAAAATTTTTATTAGATATTGTGTTGATCATTCCAGACTGATGCTCTCAGGGATGTGGTACCTGTCAATGTGCAGTTTCCATTCTTTTGTGGTTCAGGGAAGTTCTCACTGACCCCCTCCAGGAACTTCCTTCTCACTCACTACTGTTTTTGCCTCCTACACTTTCATTCCCTCCCTCTGAAAAGACTGCAAACTCTTTAAGAATCAGCACATTGTCCTACTCATCATCTTTGTACCCCAAAGCTGTCCTCAGGACTACAACTCTGAGCCCCTTGTAGTCATCAAATGTTTTTGTAATTGAATCACATAACTTCTCTTCCCTGAGGCCCCTCACTGGCCCCTGGAGAATTATAATAATCTGCTTCTCCCAGGGAAGTGGAGGATGAAATGGAGACTTGAAGGCAGCAGACTCCTTTAAATTTTCAGTAGGTGATTGGGAGTCCCATGGCCAGTTGTCCTCCCTGTGGGCCTCAGCTAACCCAAGTCACAAGCCAAGATGAAAGGTTCAAGCCTGTTCTGCTAGGTCTGATGGCTTAGCTTAAAGAGCAGAGTGTAGCTCCCTATATCGTTATTCATAAGGAGAAAGGCCAGTAAAATGTTTGTGTAGGCTTGCTGGCTTGCGTTAATGGGGTGTGGTTCACTTTGCCTACCTTTTATACTTGCTTTGCTTAATAATGTCTTTTTCAGAACAAAGTTCTTCCCAAATCTTTTTTCATAAAGAACAAAATTTTTTGTGTGTGCTAATTGAAAACAGTCTTTTATTTTGTCTTTGACTAAAATTGCATTGATGTATTCCAGGTAATTCAGTGACAAAGTATTGTTTTTCATCTAGTAAACTTAAATTACTTATCACTTCTTATTTCCAGTCAAATTAGATTATTAGCATTGTTCTCTTCAAAAAACACTTGTAAACCAAACCAGTGTCCCAATGCTTTTGCAGGTAGAGCCCCTCAAATTATTTTCAAAAACCACATTTTTCAAAGTATTTTATTGTGTCTAAATAATCATCAAGAAGATCACTTTCAGCATTTTATATTTATTAATCTTTGTAAATAAAAGTTACATCACTCTTAAAAAGTTCCTTCTTCAACAAACCAGCATAATTAGTGTCCAGCAATCTGTTGAGAGGTGAGCAACTTAGGGTGGGTTTATTAAGCCCCTGGAGCCCAAAACTAGGCAGCCTGAGTCCACAACCAGCTCCCCTCATTGCAGTTTCAGAAAGTTATGACATGCCCTGTTGCCTTCTTCACAAAAACAGTACTGAAAGCAAACACCTCACAGCATTTTTGTGAATGGAAATAGAGCTCATACATTCCATAATCATGTGCCTGGCACAGAGCAAGCTCTGGAAGGGTCAGGTACCTGCACTTCTGTAGAGTGAGCCCTGGGGGAGGCAGGCCCTGCACTGCTGTAGAGCAAGCCCTCTTCACACAGTTCATGTTCAGCCTCCCCACAGCAGGTTCTGCAATCCTGTGAGTATGAGTTTTCTCTAGACTCTGCTGAGCGCTGAAATTAACATTAATAAAGAATCTGAATGCCACAGACATGGTACTTTGAAGTGTAAATGCTTGTACTGCCCCCACTTTTCGACAAAGGAAAACCCAACTCTGCAATGTCCCATCAGAACAAAACCGGTGGACCCTAGCCCTCTGGAGGTAGAAGTCTTTCTGGTCTAGGGGAGGGTAAGACAATGAAGTCCCAGAGACTCTGATAAAAAAAAAGCAAGTCTGAAATCCCAGTGTTGTTGTTGAAGTCAATAGGCATTCAATGGGAGCCTCCGTAATTGTGATGCTGGGCCCTTTCTTCTGAAAGAAGAAACATTCCAGAACTCTGTTTCCACACCCCTTCCTGGCCACATGGGCTCAGGAACAGGGAATCTTGGGCTATGGGCTCGCAGATCCTCCCTCTGACCTATCCTAATGCTCAGTTAGGGGCTCATACAGCAGCCTGTGGAAACAACAGGCCATTATGCAGAGTGAAATAAGCCAGCCACAAAAGGACAAACACTGCAGGATTCCTCTTGTAGGGGATCCCTCAAGTAGGGAAACTCACAGAGATGGGAATGGTGGCTGCCAAGGGCTGGGGGGAGGAGCTGGGAGGTAGTGTTTAATAGGTTCAATTTCAGGTGAGAAAGAGGAAACATTCTAGAGATGGATACTGGTGACAGTGACATAAAAATGTGAATGTACTCAATGCCATTGAACTATACACTTCAAAATGGCTAAAGTGGTAAAATTTTTGTTATGTGTATTTTACTGCAATTTAAAGTAACTTTAAAGCATCAGTGGGCCATACTGAATTCCATCACTCGGAAAATTTGGAATTTAATCAAATGTTTAAGCTTGAAAGTGGCAGAGGAGGTCGGTTTGATTTAATTTTCTTCAAGTAGAATGAGCTCCATTCTACGCATCATTATGACTTAGCCAGAACCACCGCCTTACAGGGCGCTGGGAAGTGGGCACTGGATTGCGTGTGATCATGAAGCAGAGGATGAAAGAGCATCTGGAGCCCCATGCCTGCTGGAGCCTCATGCCTGCTGGAAATTTGCCCTCTCCGTCCTTCACAGGCTGGAATATCAGAAACTCAGACTTGAAAGGAGGTGATGACATTTCAAGAACATGGAATGAGTGCTCAGGAGCAGAGGGAAGCTGACCTGGCGACATGCACAAGGTTTCCCCCCCTCTGCAGATTAAGGACATGCACAAGGTTTGCCCCCCTCTACAGATTAAGGTGTGTGTGAGTGTGTGTATGTTTGTGTGAGTGTGTGAGAGTCTGTGTGTGTGTGTGTATGTGTGAGTGTATGTGAGTGTGTGAGAGTCTGTGTGTGAGAGTGTGTGAGTGTGTGACAGTGTATGAGTGTATGTTTGTATATGTAGGGGTGAGTGTGTGTGAGGGTGTGTGAGAATGTGTGTGTGAGTGTATGAGGGATGAGTGTGTGTGTATATGAGTGTGTGAGAGTCTGTGTGTGTGTGTGTGTGAATGTGTCAAAGTGTATGAGTGTATGTGTGTGTATGAAGGGGTGAGTGTGTGTGACAATGTGTGAAAATGTGAGTGTGTGTGAAAATGTGTGAGTGTGTAAGAGTGTGTGAGTGTATGTGAGTGTATGTGAGTGAGTGTGTGTGAGAGTGTGTGAATGTATGTGAGTATGTGACTGTGTGGATGTGTGTACTAGCATATGTATGTGGGGGTGTGTAGGATAGGTAAGTGTTACACAATTGGACAGAGAAAGGGTCAAGGGCAAACAGTCTCCCTCCGTAACCAATGGGCAGAGGTAAGCACTCCCCCACAAAGAGGAGAATATACTGTAGACTTGCCATCAAGTGCTCACAACTAGCCATTTTCCTGCAGTTCTGTGAGGGAGCAGGTTGATACAGCTTTTTGTAGGACAATTTGACAAAATCCATCTGTATTTTAAAATCTTCATTTCATGATCTACCAACTCTACTTTTATGATTTTATAGTAAGAAAGAAAATACAAATACATATCTACCACTTGAGGCATAAGAATGATGGTGAATAATTTTTATAACAGCAAATCAAGAAGAGATGAGCTACATCTGCAACCATTAGACTTGCTTAAAATAAAGTTTGATGTAGCCATTGGATATGATAGCAATCATTTGTTTTATATCTGTTTTGTATTTGTGTTTTGTATATATATTTGTGTGAGAATGTTTAATGGCATGAAAAATATTTATATCATTGTTATATAAGCAAAGCAGATTTCATAATTTTGTTTGATATGATTTTATTTTAAAAGTTATATATATTAGACTAGAGGCCCGATGCATGAAATTCATGCATGGGAGTGTGTATCCCTCAGCCCAGCCTATACCCTCTCCAATCTGAGACCCCTTGAGGAATGTCCGACTTCCTGTTCAGGCCCGATCCTACCTGGACTGCTGGCTCCCAACTGCTCACCTGCCTGCCTTCCTGATTGCCCTAACTGCTTCTGTCTGCCAGCCTGATCACCCCTTAACCACTCCCCTGTCAGCCTGATTGATGCCTAACTGCTCCCCTGCCAGCCTGATTGACCCTAACTGCCCTCCATTTTTTAACACATGGGGACAGCCATCTTGTGTGTTGGAGTGATGGTCAATTTGTATATTACTCTTTTATTAGGTAGGATAGATATATATGTACACATTTATTAGAAAGTATAGATAGCAAATTATTAATAAGAGTTATTTTATAGATAATGAGGTTACTGGTGATTTTAATTATTATATATTTGCTTTAGTTAATTTACATTAGAGCTCTATATTTTTGAAGAGCAAAAACAATTTTTTTTAATATATTTCATTGATTTTTTACAGAGAGGAAGGGAGAGGGACAGAGAGCTAGAAACATCGACGAGAGAGAGACATTGATCAGCCGCCTCCTGCACGCCCCACACTGGAGATGTGCTCTCCACCAAGGTACATGTCCTTGACCGGAATCGAACCTGGGACCTTTCAGTCTGCAGGCCGACGCTCTATCCACTGAGCCAAACCGGTTTCGGCCAAAAACGATTTTTTAAACAAATAAAGAAGGCACACACTACACCTAGTGTTTAGCATGTAATTTTATTTTCAGCCAAGCAGTATCATATTTAACACAATGGTTCTCAAATGAAGCCCACTGAGCCAGACTATCCCAGGAACATCTTCCAGGAAGTCTGTGAAATCCAAGCTATTCTCAGAAAACACTAGACTACCCTAGCCTTTGTGGCTCAGTTGGTTGAATATCATCCCAAAAGGTCACCAGTTCAATTTCTGGTCAGGACATAGGCACAGGTTGCAGGATCAGTCCCTGGTCAGAGTGTGTACAGGAGACAACCCATTGATGCTTCTCTCACATTGATGTTTCTCTCCATCTCCTTTTCTCTCTCCCTTTCCCTGTCTCTATCTAAAATAAATAATAATGTAAAAATACAAGGCAGTTCTTTGCATTTTCCACTGAGGTGATATTTGCACTGATGGGTACAAACGCAACAGGGGGTAGACCTGCTGTGGCCTTGGCACAACTAAGAAGCTGCCAACTCATGGGCAGAAAAACAGTAAGTATCACTGAGGAATTTCCTTAAGGAAATAGCAATAACAATTTATTTCGTAAAAGCCAGACTGACTCTTGGATACCTGTGTTTTTAATATTCTGTGTGATTAAATGGAACATATACATCAGACACGCCTGCTGCATTCCAAGGAAGACGTGGTCTTGAGAAAAGCGCTTGGGCAGCTGCTCGGATTGCTTGAATTGAAATTCCTCCCCATTGAATATCACTATTACTAGAAAAACGACAAGCTATAGTGATTCGGATTTGGATATTTGACAAACTTGATCTTGAAAATGAACAAAGTGAGCCTGTCACTTTCAGGAACACAATCAACAGTATTGGTTGCTGATGATAAAACACAAAGCTTTCAAGTGAAAATTGCAAATTTAGAGAACTTCTATCTGTCACTATTAACTTGACAGCTTGGAAATACTTTAAAGACTTTTCTGATGACATAGCAGTGATATTAATGAATGTGATTATTTTATGTTATATTAAAAATAAATCATTTTATGGAAGATCTTCAAAACTCTCTGAGCCAATATTTTTCAAATGACTCATGCATACTACATTAAGAATCATACATGGGTTAAAGAGCCATTCAAAGTTCAATACAGACTAACAAATCTTTTTTTTTTTTATTGATTTTACAGAGAGGGGAAGGAGAGGAAGAGAGAGATCAACATTGATGTGAGAGAAATATTGATGGGTTGCCTCCAATATGGACCCTGACAGGAATCAAACCTGCCACCTGGGTATGTGCCCTAACCAGGAATCAAACCAGCAATCCTTCAGTAAATGAGACAATGGTCAACCAACTGAGCCACACTAGCCACAAGTCCAGACTAATCAATCTTAATGTAACAGAACACAAAAGTGTCAATGATAGTTCTTTCAGATTCCACAACAGTAACTAACTCCTAAGAAACTAAGACTGAACAGTATGGCAGTTCCTCAAAATATTGCAAGTAGAAGTACTATCCAATGCAACAATTCTGTTTCCGGGTATATATCCAAAAGAATCAAAAGCAGGGACTTACATGGATATTTATACATCTAAGCTCATAGCAGCATTGTTCACAATAGCCAAAAGGGGGAAGCCACTCAAATATACATCCATGGTTGAATGGATAACAAAATGTGGCATGTGATGGACTATCACTCAGCCTTGAAAAAAAAAAGAAATTCTGGCATATGCTACATGTGGATGAATGTGGAGGACATCATACTGAGTAAAATAAGCCAGACACAAAAGGACAAATGCTGTATGATCCCACTTATATAAAGAATCTCAAGTAGTCACACCAATAGAATAGAAAGTAGAATGGTGGTTGCCCTGGAGAATGAGGAGTTAGTGTTTAATGGGTGCAAAACTTCCATTTTGTAAGATGAAAAGTATTCTGTGAATGGATGGTGATGCTTGCACAATGTAAATGTTTTTAATGCCACTGACCTGTATGCTTAAAAATGGTTAAAGTGGTACAAAACAGCCCTGGCCACGTGGCTCAGTTGGTTGGAGCATTGTCCTGTACACTGAAAGGTTGTGGATTCAAGTCCCAGTCAGGACATATATTAGGTTGTGGGTTTTCTCCCTGGTAGGAACACATGCAGAAGGCAAGTGATAGATGCTCTCTCTCTCTCTCTCTCTCTCTCTCTCTCTCCCTCTCTCTCTCTCTCTCTCTCTCTCTCTCTCTCTCTCTCTCTCTCT
>JAAGEH010000039.1:9068928-9098920 GCA_011751065.1 Lasiurus cinereus | reverse complement strand
CTCTCTCTCTCTCTCTCTCTCTCTCTCTCTCTCTCTCTCTCTCTCTGTGTGTGTGTGTGTGTGTGTGTGTGTCTATCTTTCTCTCTCTCTCTTTCAAATCAATTTTTTTAAAACACATATCTTGGATGAGGATTTTTTAAAAAATGGTACGGTATAAAAAAAAGAGAAAGGAAGAAGAAAAGAAAGGAAGAGAAGAAGAAAGGAGAAGGGAAGGTATTGAAACAGCAGGGAAGAGGAAGAGAGGAGGAGAAGGGGAGGGGAAACTACTACTTGTAAAGTTTGAGTATTGCTTCAAAGAAAAATGTCCACAATTACCTGAAAAGCTATTAAAATGTTCCTTGTTCCAACCATATATCCGTGTGAGGCTACATTTTCTTCAACCAAGACAGCATATTACAACAAACTAAACATAGAACAGATATGAAAATCCAGCTGTCTTCTATAAAGCCAGGCATAAGAAATTTGCAAAAATGTAAAGTAATGCCATACTTCCTGCTATATATATTTGTGTTGGAAAATATAATTATGTTCCATAAAATATGTATGTTGACATGCAGTGACTTTATTATTATTTTTTGAATGAATTAATAAATATTTAATCTAATATAATAAATAATCCATTTCTAATATGATAAACCTTCATAGATAACCCACATAAATAAAAACACTTTGGGTTTTCAATAATTTTCAAGAGTATAAAGGGTTCTGAGACCAAAAGAATCACTGGCTTAGCACACAGTAAATGCTCAATAAACATTTGTTGACTGGTACTCCCTCCCCCACTCCTCGGTGAGATTGTACCTTATTGTGTGAGAGGTCAGAACTCTCAGTCTCCATGCTAATAACTACATTCAATCTAAAAGAAACCTGCAGGAGGGAGAATACTCTCCCATCCTGGTCCCCTCCCTGAGGCACCTGTTAAGAAGCCTGCTAAGTCCTGGGCCTGTCAAACATTCAGATCTGACTGTCATAACAATCATTTGCTAGAAATATTGTCAGACAACCAAATACACATAATTGAGCTTCTGAACGAACATGCCCGAGAGTGAGTTTTTTAAGTTACAAATTAAGATAATAGATGATTATGTGGAACATAAATCAAAATTGCCAGAAAGCTGCTATCTCTTACATTAAAAACTTGGCAAACAGATATATGTGGCTCCATGGCTGGCTCTCCTTGATGGCTTTACTCAGATTCTTACTGCCTTAGAAGTTGGTGCAATTCATCCTGCATTGCATTATAATCCTGGATTTGTACAAAAGAATGATTAATGGAAAAAACCTCATTACCTGAGACACCTTCCTGAGGTTTACAATAAAAGCCACCAAAGCAGATGGAAGGGCTGAGGCCTGGCTGATGAGGCCGAGCATCCTGCCTCTTTTGATAAATGAAATTGATGGCATGGTCACTGGGGCTTGGGCAGTAAGCAATGAGGACTTCTCTGGAAGACTACCTGACCTCTCTGAGTGGATTGCTGATTTTCCCTATGACTGAGCAGCCTTCCTACACTCTCTTTCATACACCTTTGGAGCACTGCTCTGTTCCTGGGCACACACCATTGCTGCGAGCTGGTGAGATGGCTTCTACTGCTTGCACCTATATCCTTGCCTTTGGCCTCTATCTGGATACTGGGAGCCCACTTAGCCAGGGACACAAACAATGACTGGCAAGATTTGACAGATGAATAGCTCATCTCTCTCCTGGTGGAATGACTCTGGGATTTGCTCTCTCTGGGTTGCCCATCATGGTAATCTGCTCAATAATAAGGACTTTATTGCTTCCCTTAGACATCACAATTTTTCACTTCCCTTCTGTGATTCCTAGGATCACCTCTCAAATAACCTACTTGCACAAAGACTTTTTCTGGAGGACTGCCTCTGGGAGACCCAAGCTAGGACTTGATTTAAAGAAGCATGCATCAAAAGTTAGTCTTCAATTAACTTCTTTTTTCTTTTGCTGATTCCTTTTCTCCAAGATGTAAAGGATGAGCACCTTCTCACAAGCAAAGACCTTAGCTCCCAGCACTCTGCAACTTTTCGTAGGAGAAATCCAAGTGTTCCTAAGACACAGCATGGCCTCATCAAAATGAAAAGGCAATCTACTAAAAGGAGAAGAAATTTGCAAACAATATATCCAACAAGGATTTAATACCCAAAATATGTAAAGAACTATACAATTCAACAACAAAACAAGCAACCCAATTAAAAAATAGCCAGAATATCCAACAAAGACACCCAGATGGCCAACAGGGCATGAAAAGCTGCTCAATATCACTAATTATTAGGCAAATGCAAATAAAAGCACAATGAGAGCTTACGTCACACCTGTTAGAATGGCTATTATAAAAAAAAAATAAAGACTAGGAATAAGTGTTGATAAGGATGTAGAGAAAAGAGAACACTCATACACTGATGGTAGGGATTATAAAATGGTGCAGCCACTATGGAAAACAATATGGAGGTTTCCAAAAGTTAAAAATAGAACTATGAAATTACCATATGATCTAATTCTTCCACTTCTGGGGATTTATTTGAAGAATTAAAAAAAATCTCTAATTCTAAAAGATATGTACATTCCTATGTTTATTACAGCATCACTTGCAATAGCCATGGTATGAAAACAGCCTAAGTGCCCACACTATACACACACACACACACACACACACACAATGGAATATTCATCAGCCATAAAAAGAATGAAATCTTGCCATTTGCAACAACATGGATTGACCTTGAATGTATCATGCTAAGCGAAATAAATCTGAAGGAAATAGACAAATATCATGTGGTTTCGTTCATGTGGAATCTAAAAAGAAGAACAAATCCACAGATACAGAGAACAATTGGTGGTTGCCTGAGAGGTTGGGGATGATGGAAAGAGGTGAAGAGGGCCAATTGTAAGATGATGGATAGTAAGTAGACTTTTGGGTGATCATTTTCTAGGTTGCATAGATGTTGAATTACAATGTTATACATCTGAAACCTATATAATGTTTTTAAAACCTTCCTAGTGTGGCCTGGACAAGAAACACTAAAGTTCATTTTCTCCTGAAGTAGCCCGGGTCCTGCCTTTGCTGGAGGACTGCACTCCCTCCCACTTCCACCTGCCAGCTGCCTTCAGTTTTCAGCACGAACAGGTCTCTGGGCAGAACTCTAGAAAGGCTGGTTCTTACAGGCTGAAAGGCGAGAAAGTGCAGCTGGGTCGGCCAGCAGCTGCCTCCACCCAGCCTTCCTTCCAGCAGGATGACCTGGACTCAGGCTGCCTGCACTGCCCTTCACCCTGCCACTCTCCCGCGACCCCGTGTTGGCATGTGCTTTGCCCCAGTTATCTGAGTCCCTTGATCTCCATTTGCTTTTATGGCCTCTGACCCCTGTGCTGGCCCAAACCTCAAGTGTTATCTGCTCTTTTGTCCTAGTCATCATTCTGTTGGGGCCGCCTCAAATGGCTATGGACAACTCACAAACAGCGTGAGAGGAAAAGAGAATTTCATTTGGTCAATTGAGTTAAGGTTAAAAAGCAAAAAGGTTACTTTTATTTTTTTAAGCAAGTAACTTGTGTAACTTGCATTGGTCAACCACTTGACCTAATCGACCCATTGGTTCCAATGGTCAGCCTGATAGAATTGAGTAAACAAAGGAGAAAGCATGGACAGTTCAAGGCCTCCACCTCCCTCCTACTTCTGATCTGAGAGTAAGAGAATTGCTACCAAAGAGACCAAATTTCCAAGCTGGTGTGTCAATAGACAGGCTTTATTTCATAAAAGAAGATAGTCTTTTGAGGAAATGCAATTTCTCATGCCAAAATCACCTGCTTTGGAGTCTTCAAAACAGTCTGAAAACCTCTTTTAGAAAACAAAACCAAATTTATCCATAAGACATGCCTGCTTTTGTTGTATATTAGATCTTCAAAATTATTTCAGTGAGGTTTTAAAAAGATTCAAAGAAAAATATACCAAGGATGGAAGACAAAAAAATGGAAGAAATATACAACATTACATTGGACGCACACATACACATATACACTCGCTTTACCATATAGACTCACCAAAAAGTCTTATGTGTTGGTGAACTAAAAAAATTGAGACTTACCAGAAAAATAAGTGAGAAACAGGAGAAACTTTAAAATTATTTTAAAATCCATATTTAAAAAAACACCTTGGTGAGTTTTTCAAATAAAGTATATGTAAGCTCTGAACAGATAACCATACTGATTATTTTGACAAAGCAGATTGATAATATAAGAGTTTAAATAATTATCTAAAAATATATATGCATACCTCAATTTTTCTGAAAGGTAATTTGACATTTATGAAAAGCCTTAAAAACATCTGTTCTGTTTGACCCAGAAATTTCAATTTTAGAGATCTATACCATGATATTTTCAAAAATTCAGACACAGGTGGATGCTGAAGATATCCACTGCAATATTGATTAAACAAACACAAATCTGGAAGCTACTGACATTCCAATAATAGAATTAGACATAAAAGCAAATTAAAATATATTCATGCTATAGAATATGATTCTGCCATTAAAGTTATCATGATGAAAAATTGTTGTGTATATCTGGTGTAATTTCTATCAAAAATATGAGCAATATGTATATGCACACAGCCATATGCATACCACATATATGTGAGCTTGACATTCATGGACAATCTTATCTAATAAAAGAGTAATATGCAAATTGACTGTACCTCTGATACACCCACAAGCCACATCCACCAGTCAATCAGGAGCAAGTATGCAAATTAACCTAAACAAGATGGCTGCGGCCACGGAGAGAGCAGAAGGCTTGGATTTCCCTGGCAATGGAGGGAGCCAAGTTTTCCACCTGCCCTGGCCTGCCTTGGCCTCCACTTAAGGCTACAAAGTTTCAATTATAGAAGATAAATAAATCCCAACAAAAATGGCTGCAGCCAGGGAGCTAGCAGGAGGCCTGGCTCTGCTCAAGGCAACGAAGTTTCAATTATAGAAGATAAATACACTGAAGGCTACAAAGTTTCAATTATAGAAGATAAATAAGACCTAAATACCAAGGCATCTGCTTGGGTTGCCAGGGGGCATGTCCAGCCTGCAAACCACCACAGGCCCCTTGCCCAAGCCACCCCACTCCTCAAGGGAACCCTTACCCTGATCCGGGACACCCTTCAGGGGAAACCAGCCAGCCCCCACCCATGAACCAGACCTCTATCCTATCTAATCCTACCTAATAAAAGAATAATAGGCAAATTAACCATCACTCCAACACACAAGATGGCTGCCCCATCTGGTCAAAGACGACTGACCCCATGTGGACACAAGATGGCCACCACAAGATGGCCAGCAGGGGGAGGGCAGTTGGAAGGGACCAGGCCTGCAAGGGAGGACTGTTGGGGGCAATTAAGCCTGCAGGAGAAGGCAGTTAGGGGTGACCAGGCCAGCAGAGGAGGGAAGTTGGGGCAACTAAGCCTGCAGGGTAGTTGTGGGGCATCCAGGCCTGCATGGGAGGACAGTTAGAAGGGACCAGGCCTGCAGGGGAGGGCAGTTAGGGGTGATCAGGCCTGCAGGGGAGGGCATTTAGGGGCAAACAGGCTGGCAGGGGAGCAGTTAGGCATCAATCAGGCTGGCAGAGGAGTGGTTAGGGGGTGATCAGGCTGGCAGGCAGAATTGGTTAGGGGTAATCAGGAAGGCAGGCAACCCTGAATTGTGAGAGGGATGTCCAACTGCCTTTTTAGGTGGGATCGGGCCTAAATGGACAGTCAGACATCCCTCGATGGGTCACAGATTGGAGACGGTACAGGATGGGCTGAGGGACACACACCCCCACCATGCACCAGGCCTCTAGTATATTTATGATATTCACAAAGGACAAGAGGCCTGGAAAGTTTGTATATCTCCAAATTTACAACTGCCACCAGAGAACAGAATTCTTCTCACCAAATGAGCCTGCTCCTAATTGGCTGGCTGGACTCATTCACTCATTTAGTATGACTCAAATCCACACATCTGCAGTTTTACAACTCACTACATGAATTTTCAGGATTAAGGGAGACTGATTATTAAATTCATGACCAGCAAAGACTTACCAAATACTGTGAATGAAGCAAATGGGAAGAGAACTATCCTTACACAATACATTTTTTCTCTACAGTGATTATATACAATGAGTAGCCAGATTATTATGATCTCTAAACACTTTATATATATATTAGAGGCCTGGGGCATGAATTTGTGCATGGGTGGCGTCTGGCCAGCCTGGCCAAGGAGATGGGATATAGGCAGTTGGTTAAACTCCTGGTCAAGGAGCCAATTTGCATATTAGTCTTTTATTATATAGAATATACATTGAATGGCCAGATTATTATGCTTTCAGAGATCATAATAATCTGGCTACTCAGTGTATATTGTTTTTATAATATTTATTATTTATAATCTATATATATAAAAGGCTAATATGCAAAGTGTTCCCCTCGGGAGTTCAACCAGGACACAGGGAGTTCTTTTGCTTGCTATGATGTGCACTGACCACCAGGAAGTGGTGCAGATAAAAGAATGCCCCAGCTGGCAACCTGAAGGCCCTGATCAGCCTTGATTGCTGGCCAGGCCTAGGGACCCTAATTTTATGCACTGGGCTTCTAGTATATATTATAATACATAATATGTGTATTAAATAGAATAGAATATATACTATATGTTATAACCATTGTGCATATTATATACTATGCATTTTATAATTTCTTTATTTCTCTAGTAAATCTGTATTGTTCCTATAATTAGAAAATAAATCTTTCTTGTTTATATGTGTCTGTATGTAAACCATTCTCTCAGAACTGCTCAGTCAGTTCAATCTGAACAACCCAGCCAGTCAGGATGACAGAGCCTCCTTGAGAGTCCAGAATTAGCCTGTTACCTAGTATTAGTACTTTGGTAGAGCTTTGGGTGATCACAGACATTCACAGGAATTAATTACAACACTAAATATAAAGTTTAGTTACAGCATATAATTAATTACTCAATGAATCATACCAAGACTCTATTTATTTGGAATTTAAAATAAACTTACTTAACATCAGGCTCCCCATTATGCATTTACCTTGGTTTTCTCCTACATGATATGTATCACAATTATAGCCAATGCCTGTGGGCTTCTTCCTGTAAAATTTCTCCTCCTTCATATGTGAGAGCATAGAGGTATCTGTCAGAGCATCACTGCCCCAGCACTGCCCAGGGTAGGAGAGCAGCCAAGGTCAGTGGCCAGGCCGAACCCCGTACCACTTGAATCCTGTTGGAGAACACAGATCCTGCAAGCTGACAGCTCTCCTACCTCAAGGACTGACTTCCTTCTATTCAGCATTTTGTTAGAGTCATGCAGACAAATGAATGTCTGCAAAAGTAACTCTCAACCCCTGAGAGTGAGGGACAAGAAAAAGCACTCAGCCCTGAGTATGGACAATTCTGAGCTGTTTACCTGGTTCCTCAGGTGTCCACAGCAGGACTGAGTCACACACAGGCTCTTCCTTGAGTGTCCTTTCTTCCCTGCCCTACCGCCTGCTCCCTCCCCCCAATACCCTAGGCCTAGTCGGCAAACCAACCTTTTCGAGCCACATGCGGCTCTTTGGCCCCTTGAGTGTGGCTCTTCCACAAAATACCATGGCCTGGGCGAGTCTATTTTGAAGAAGTGGTGTTAGAAGTTTAAATTTTAAAAATTTGGCTCTCAAAAAAATTTCAATCATTGTACTGTTGATATTTGGCTCTGTTGACTAAAGAGTTTGCCAACCACTGCCCTAGGCAAGATAAACTACTGCAGCCACATCCTTACCTTACTGCCTGCTTTAGAGTGAGCCCAAAGGAGATAGTGGCTCAGAGTAGGTTTTCAAGAAATACGTTTGAATGGCTAAATGAGTGAATAAAATCTCACTGGGGTTAGTCTGGGTTAACACTGTAGCCAACCCTCTTCTACATAGTGTGAAATTGTTGGTATGCACAAGCTTGTGAAAGGAATCAATAAAAATAAGTTTGAGGACAAACTTGCATCTCCTGATTTTTATAAAACAATTTAATCCTATTCATATTACTAATTAAAACAGGTCTCCAAACCCAGATCTTTGTATTGTGGTGGTATTTTTCAGGTAATTTAAATATCATTTCATCCAGGGAGAAAGCTACCATTTTCAAAGGGTTCAGTAGCCACAGTATATTTTCTAACTCCCTCCTTTCTGAGCAAGTAAAGGTCATGAATTAAACTAAATCTGGGGTAGAAAGCAAATATTTCATTTTTTACCAGTTGCACCAAGAAAATATCCTCAGCTCTGCTCTTCACGAGCCTCCTCGATTCTCATGATGGCTCTTTTCAACATCTGTGAACAGCTGGACGAGTTGGCTGTGCTGGGATTGGTTTTTGTGAGGTCTAATGTAAACAATCATTGGGACACTGATTAATTTCTCAAGACTCAAAAATAATTAAGGTAACAGTAAGCCCTTACCCACACACTCCCCCATTTTTACAACCTTTTAAGGGGGAGGTGGCAGAGGTCAGACATAACAGTCAGCCCAGAGCTCCCATTACCACCCTGTAGATTGTAAAATGTGCACCCTTGAGAGTCATTAAGGAAAAGCTCCTCCCACTGCCTGTACCTATGAGGGTGGAAACAACACCCTCATATAAACCCTAAACATCCATGTAATCCCTGGGGAGCTGTCCACCACAGTAGGGGCCCCTTCTACCTCCACTTTATGAATTTCGATGAAAGATCAATATGACTGTGAGTCTTTCCTTCAGGGGAAAATTTCCAACTGTGAACCTACACAAGAGAATTTTAAGAAGAATTGAAAGCAGGGACTCATATATTTGTGTACCCAAGTTCATAGTAGCATTATTCACAGTAGTCAAAAGATGGAAGCAGTCCATGTGTTCATCAACAGATAAATGGATTAAAAATGTGGTAAACACATACATAGAATACTATTTTGCCATAAAAAGGTAGGAAATTCTGACATATGCTACAACATGGGTGAATTTTGAGGACATTATTGTAAGTGAAATAAGCTACTCACTGCTATACAATTCCACTTATATAAGGTAACTAGAGGGTTCAAACCCCTAGGGACAGAAAGTAGAAGGTGGTTGTCAGAGGCTGGGGGGCTGGAACTGGAGAGTTAGTGTTTAATGGGGATAGCATTCCAGTTGGGAAATATGTAAAGTTCTGGAGATTGATGGTGAAGAGGGATAACCAACAATGTGAATATATTAGTCCCACTGAAAGGTTACAGTAGTCAATTTTATGTGCCACAATTAAATAAAAAATAATATTTAAGTACATGCCTTCACATTAAGACTTAGAAACTCAGTGCCTACAGGGACCAGGTGGGGGTCTATAATGATGAAACAAGATAAAAACTGTCTTAATCAGCTCAGACTACTATAATAAAATCCCACAAACTGCATCTCTTATAAACAATAGAGATTTATTACAAATCTGGGGGTGGAATTCAGCTAGTAGGTGCCAGTATCATCAGAAAGGGTCTTCTTCTGGGGAGGGGGACTAGGAGCTCTGTGGAATCTCCTTATAAGGCACCATCTCCCCCAAACCCTATCTAATCCCATCACACTGGAGACTACAATTTCAACATACAAAATTCTGGGAACATAGTCATTCTGACCACAGCAGAAGCCCTGGGAGTAGCTGGAGACATGCCTCATCTGACAGAGCACGGAGGCAGTAGCTCCTGCTCAGGATGGCCAGCCCAGAATTTCAGAGATGGTCACTGCCTACAGCCAGTGTAAGAAGCATAGATAACCTAAAGCAAAGAGTCATTTAGCCATTGGGGATTTAAACATCTGCCAACAGCAGCAAGTGCCAAAGTCATGTGGTAAATCTGAAAATGGAATAGCAAGAATACAGGGTGGGGAGGCGAGGAAGGTAGGATTCCACAGGAGAGGTGGAAGTATGAAGTCATCTGCAATAAGAGCTTCCAAAGCCACACTGAGGAGTGAGGCTTGGTGAGTGGGAACTGAGGGCTTAGGCAGCAATGACTGTCTATGCATTAGACACAGACCATATTGCCAAGACAGAGGGATCTGAACAAGAATCATGAAGCCATTAGAGGAACCTAAGACAGAGCAGGTAGAGATCTTAGAGGAAGCAGTGAACATCAGAAAAGCATCCACTTTTTCCCTTATTCTTCAAGATTCTGAGATCCTCCCACCAGTACTGTCCTAGCTTCTTATCATGGCTCTGCTTCAAGATCCAGTTTCTAATCCATCTTCCCAGCTATGTGAGCATATCTACCTCTCAACTGCCTGACCCTCATTCTCTGGGCCTCTTGCTTGGCAATCAATCAAGTGTGCCTGTGACATTGGCTTTCGTAACACTGAGTGTGATTTCTCGTATTGTGATTCTTCATTGTAGTAGGATATTCTTCAAATAAAGAGTCAAGAGGTCTGGGTTTCAACAGCTCTGACATCACAGTCCCCCACTCCCTACCTTGTTCATCTCTGGGGCTCAGCTCCTCCATCTGCAAAAGCAAGCATGGGCTCTGGGATTTTTGAGAACTGAAGCTCCAACCTCTTATCATCTTTTCTGTTCCTCTAAAGAATATATAGACACCTGAATGGATGACCAGGGGCATGGCACCAACTTGTTGATCCATGTGCTGACGTTTACTTTCAGAACTGGTGAAAGCACTTTTGAGGACTTTTAAATGAAAGCATTGTTACAGTCAGCCTGGACAAAGGGCAGCACTCCAGTAGGAATAGCACAATGCCAGCAACAAATAAGTTCCGCCCATTCCAACTCCTCAGCTCAGGGGAAAAACAGATGTTCTTATTAAATTCCAAATCCCCTCTGTGGACCCTGTGGTGCCACATAGTAAAGTCAAGGTGGGGAGGGATTGGTGCAGCAATGAAGATCAAGTGGCTGGTTGGTTTGATTGAATTCTCTTGCTTTGCTATAAACATTTATACTGGCATCATGCATGGTCCCCATGCCAGTTAGTTCTAGAGTGCATTGATCGATGCTCTATGCATTGTGAAAACACAATGAGATTATCTGTTTGATGAATAAAGATCAATTGTCTTTCACAATAGAGAATTGAGGCAAATCTGGAAAACAAACCAAAATTTCTACCCTTTCCAATGTGCTCAACAACTCCTCATTTGAACTATGTGAACCAAGAGTTCACTTGAGGGAAATAAAATGGGTAGGGGCCTCCTCCTGATGGGGTCATCAGGGAGGGAATTCTTGGGAACTAAAGAATGAGAAGGTGCCTGCCATGGGAGGAGATGGAGAGAATACAGAGGAAGTGCAAATCCTAGAGGCAGAAAAGGTTTTGACCTGTTCACGGATCAAAATGTGTGTGGCAAGAGGTCAGTGAGCAAGGTGGAGAAAAGTACAAAGGTGGAGAGTCTGAGAGACCTATTACATAGGACAGTAGAGGTGAAAGTGAAGGTTCAGATTTGATGCTAAGTACAATGGAAGCATTGCAAAGTTTTAAGTCAAAAGAAAGCATGATCCAACTTCTGTTTCAAAACTGTCATTGTGGCTAAGTTTTGGCAATTATACACAAATTAGCTGGATAGAAGCTTTGAAAGCCTGTTTAACTCCAAGTTAACTATTTTCTAAACTGGTGTTATCTCAGAAGACTCTGTCTCCCCACAGAGCATTTTGAAGTTCTATGATTCCATTCCAATGAGTGACAGCATGATAGAGGGCAGATCATCTCTAAAAGAAATTTTTGTTGCTGTAAATGTTTTGAGCATTCATATAGAAATCTCAACCCCTCTTTAGATGATAATAATTAACAACAAGGAAAAAAAAAGATTACCTAATACTTAATGAATATACATCTGCTAAGCTTATGTTTGTTATCATTTTTCAGATGAGGAGACTGAGGCTCTAAAAAGTCATTTTCTAAGAATTATGTTACTAGTAACTGGTGGCATCAGAATTTTTAGCCATCATATCATAAATATATCTCTGACCATTACATCAAGCCATCTCAAAAGCCACCTCACTCTACTGTTTCTTTTTAAGACTAGGGGCCCAGTGCCTGAATTTGTGCACCTTGAAAGGAACTGTGGGCACAGGGGTGGGTCTTGGCCCATCCTCTGCTCCCCAAACCCAGGAAGCCTTACTCCCACCGCCACCATTCCAAGGTGCTGATGGCACTGGCCCCGCTCGCACCCGCTGAAAGCACAGAATGATTGGGGCTGGCACCAAGAGCAGATACAAGTGGCAGCTGCTGTCCCAATCACCCTCGGGAGCAGTGGGGGAGGTAGAGAAGTCTTCAGCGGTGCTCACACCGCTGATGGTGCCAAGCAATTAGGACCAGCACTGGGCACCAACAGCAGGTTCGAGCGGTGGCTCCAGCACTAGCAAGGGTGCAATCAGGGCCATTGCTGGCAGCAGATGCAAGAGGCAGTTGCCAGCCGTGATTACCCTTCAGGAGCAGTGGGAGGTGAAGAAGTCCTGAGGGGCAATTGACAGGGGCCACAGCTCACACCCACTGACAGCACCAAGTGACTGGGCCTACACCAGTTGCCAGCAGTGGGTTCGAGTAGCAGCAGTTGCAAGTGCAAGGTGAGAACCTGGTGCAAGGGAGCAAAGAATTTTCAATAACCACCAGAGGCTCCCCCTGATGACAGTGACTGGTGCCCCACTTTGATCTGGCATCCCACTCTGGCCAATGCCTACCATGTTTTTCACACGCTCCCTGGTGGTCAGCATACAGCATAATAACAGGTTGTTCAGTTGTTCAGTTGTTCCACCGTTCAGTCTATTTATATATTAGCCTTTTATTATATAGGATTTATAAAGAATAATTATCTCCTCCTACCACACTGTCTGAATTTTCTTCTCTAAGAAAGCTCAGGAGAACCAAGATGGTGGCATAGGTAAACACCTACACTGCTGCCTCGCACAACAATTTCAAAACTACAACTAAAAGACAGAATGGACGTCATCCAGAACCACAGAAAAGCTGGGTGAGTGGAAATTCTACAACTAGAAGGAAAGAGAGGGGCTCACAGAGACCCAGAGGAGCTGCAAAAAGCTGAGGTACGGAGACACGTGCGTGGAGAGAGCAGGTACCGGAGTACCTGACTGGCTTTCTCTGACGGGAGTGAAACGGAGACTCCCAATGGCATTGAACCCCTTATCCTACAACACTAAACCCCAGGTCCAGCCAAAACTCATACGGGGCGAGTTTGGACTGTGAAAAGGGAGAAGTGCACGGAACTTTAGGGGAGTCACAAAAGGGCAGAAGTAAGTCGGGTGGCATGCTCAGCACTGCGCACAGAAGACCGACTGCTGATTGTGCTGCTGGCTTTCATAAGAGGGTGAGACACAAAGCATCCCAACTGTGCCACTTTTAACTCTACTAAACCCCAGATTCGGGCGAAACCCTGGGGACCCAGATTCATATGGTCCCGGAGCACAGGGGAGCAGGAGGAACAACAGTCTAGAGGCACTGCGAGAGAGCAGGCACGCACGCAGACAGGGACCAATCCAGTGATTACCCAGTCATGTGAGACTCAGGGGTCATGGAGGGCGAGGCTGACTGGAATGCAAGGTGGTCCATTAAGCCCTGAGACTCCACCCATCCCAAGCTCAACAGAGAGGCTTTTGCAGTTTTGCAAGTCTGGTATCATAAGGCTGAATCCAACACAGAAGTTCTCCCGGCACAGTGAAAATGCCGAGACAAAAGAAGAGATCACAAACAAAAGAAATGGAGGAAAACAAAGGACTGGATATAGAGTTCAAAACCACGGTTATAAGGTTTTTCAAGAATATCCTAGAAAAGTTGGATAAAGTTAGCGAGACCCAAGAGGAGATGAAAAAGAACCAACTAGAAATTAAACATACACTGACTGAAATAAAAAATATTATATAGAGACCTAACAGCAGGCTAGAGGAAGGCAATAATCAAGTCAAAACTTTGAAATATAAAGAATCAGAAAACACTCAACTGGAAACGCAAGAAGAAAAAAGAATCCAAAAATGTGAAGATAATGTAAGGAGCCTCTGGGACAGTTTCAAGCGTACCAACATCAGAATTGTGGGGGTGCCAGAAGAAGAGAGAGAGCAAGACACTGAAAACTTACTTAAAGAAATAATGACTGAAATTTTTCCACATCTGGCAAAAAAAAATAGACCTACAAGTCCAGGAAGCACACAGAACCCCATATAAAAGAAATCCAAAGAGAACTACACCAAGACACATCATAATTAAAATACCAAGAGCAAAAGACAAAGAGAGAATATTAAAAGCAGAAAGAGAAAAACAGTTAATTACCTATAAGGGAGCACCCATATGATTGTCAGCTGATTTCTCAACAGAAACGATGCAGGCCAGACAGGAGTGGCAAGAAATATTCAACATGATGAATAGCAAGAACCTACAACCAAGAATACTCTATCCAGCAAAGCTATCATTCAGAATTGAAGGGCAGATAAAGAGCTTCACAGATAAGAAAAAGCTAAAGGAGTTCATCAACTCCAAACCAGTATTATATGAAATGCTGAAAGGTACTCTTTTAGAAGAGGAAGAAGAAAAAGGTAAAAGAAAAAAAAATTATGAATAACAAATAAATACCTATCAACAAGTAAATCTAAAAATTAAGTGAATTAAAAATTTGAACAAAATAAACTGGTGAATATAATAGAATCAGGAGCACAGAAAGGAAGTGGACTGATAATTCTCAGTGGGAAAGGGCTGAGGGGTGTACAGAGAAAGACTGGACAAAAATCATACACCTATGGATGAGGTCAATGGGAGGAAGGTAAGGGTAGAAGGAAGGTTGGGAGCCGGGTGGAGGGGAGCTATGGAGGGGAAAAAAGAGAAACAAATGTAATAATCTGAATAATAAAGATTTAATTTAAAAAAATAAGTAAATAAATAAATAAAAAGAAAGAAAAGAAAGCTCAGAGGTCTCTTGCTGATGAGCATACATGCATATAGTTTAGTGTATCCTTTCTAGTCTGTTCCTTAGACAATTGGAGTTTACTCTTTGCCGTTAGCTAGAGAAAAGCACCAATATAGAAGGTAATGAGATCTCACCACTGTTGCATCTTAAAACTTTCAAAATAATCTCCTGGTTGGTCAGGTATTAATTCCCTGGAGACTGACAAACAGCTGGATGCCTTGTTCAACTGCATTGGTTTACAAATTGGCCACTGTGTCAAAGTTATGAGGCAAAAGACTGTGAGGAAGCCAATGTATGATCAGTTTAAAATCTAGCTATGAAAAAACATACACTTTCAAAGACAACACAATATCTGAATAGAGAAGTCCTAAAAGGTGAACTAAAAATGGCAATAAAGTCATTAAAAGGTGGTCCATCCCACTGCTGACCAATAAAAGGTACACATGGTGGACATGTATCATTTTGCCTGCACAAGAAAGGGACTAAATTCTCCTGGAAAATGCTCTACCCAGCCTTGTACTGCTCCGGCCTATCATTCTGACCTACCATGGTACCAGGATGAGTATAGGATTCAAGCTGAATGAAGCAGAGTCTTTTCAAGAGTTTTTATATTAAGGAGAACTTGCAAGGAAGATCTTTGATTTCCATTCCTGTCATGAAAGTGTTGATCCTGTAAATTCTGTCAGCCACATTTACGTACCATCCTCTCTCCGCCAACACACATGTAGTCCCACCCTCTCACCTTGGACAGCTCAGCAATGGAAAGGAATGAAGCCATCAGAGTGTCATAGCACATTGAAAAACCAAGAGTTGGATGAAAATGGCTGACTTTCTATCTCTCTCCTTCCTCTCTGTAAAAAAATCAATAAAATATATATTTTTAAAAAGAGAAGCAACTCAGGGTCCATCAGTAGATAAAGAATGGGTAAACAAGAAGTGGTGCATATGTGTAATGAAATAAGATTCAGCCATAAAGAAAGAATGAAATCGTGCCATCTGCAACAATGTGGAATGATCTAGATGGCATTGTGCTGAGTGAAATAAGTCAGACACAGAGAAAGACAAATGCCATATGATTTCACTTATTTGTGCAATTTGAAAAACAAAATAAATGAACAAGTAGACCAGGAGCAGACTCATAGATACAGAAAACATTTTGACAGTTGCCAAATGGGAGGAGGGTAGGGGTATAGATGAAAAAGGAGAAAGGATTAAGAAGTACAAACTGACAATTACAGAATAGTCACAGGATGTCAAGGGAATATAGTCAATACTATTGTGATAACTATGTATGGTGTCAGATTGGTACTAGATTTACCAGGATGATCACTTGGTAAGTTCTACAGATGCCTAATAACTGGGTTGTACACCTGAAACTAATATAATATTGTGTGCCAACTGTAATTGAATAATAAAAATTATTTTTAAAAAGTATACAGTTTAGAAAGCTGGGTTTTAACAAGAAACATAAGATAGTGTGCCTTGCATATCTCAAACATTCCATAAAAATATGACTATTTTTGTGAAAAATGCTCTAAAATAATTTATCTGTGGGATAAGGGACCACCAGCCAAAGTAGCTCACTTGCACACAGAGCCAGTCTCCCCTGAAATATATCACCCTGGTGTGCAGATTATTTAGAGCTGAAAACAATTAAAGCCCAACAAACTCAGAAGAGTTTTTTACCTGCCTAAAATGATCCTGGGAGTTAGGGATGGAGGGAGGAAGTACCTGTAACACTACCAATAGTAAAAAGTTTATTTAAAAAAACACACAATAAAACTGGTTTAATAATAAGAAGAAAAAGATTCAGAGAGAAAAACCTGCTTCAGGAAGGGAACTCTAGCATGCTTACCTTAGCATATACAAATTGAGTATGGCAACAAGAAGCATCCCAGCAAGAATCTACAGTCCCTGTGTCCCATGGTTTCTGGATGGCCCTACAATTTATTTACCAAATGTTCGCTCTCTCTGCTCTATCTGTGAATTGCCTACCTCCCCCATTTGTACCATTTATATCTCATTTTGTCTCACTATTTTGTATCTCATTTTGTATCTTACATTTAGCTCATTTTGCCTCACTATTTTGGGGATTTTATGCTTTATGTGAATTCCCTGTGCACATACATTAAACACTGATTTTCTCCTGTTAATTTGTTATGTTGTTTGAATTATTTGACCAGCTATCTGCAGATAAAGGAATTCTCTCTCTAGTTCCTTTTGCTTCGCTCCACCTTCCTTACATTCACCTGTGTGCCTCCATAGACATGTGGCCCTAAAAAACCACATGGCTCATGGCCGCATGGACCCCACATGCAATAGGTTGCAACTGGGAACACAAGCTAAGCCAGCCAGATGCTGGCCTGGGCTGTGCAGGTATGGAGCGGAAGCTCTGGGCAGCCCTGCTGAAGAGGAAATGGAACATTTTCCTTGGTGGGGACCTCAGGAAATTGTTATCCTTAAGGCACCCCAGAAGCCCACTTCCACCAGCAACAGGTGGGGACAACAGAGACCTCCCCCATGATAACAGAATATTTGACACCCCCCCCCCCCAGTGGAGCAGCACCTGCACATAACCCACTTCAGGAGTTAGGTTGGTCTTTAATCATATATTCTAAATAAACACAGCAATTAAAACATTTTAAAGGATAATATTTTAAAAAACTCTTTAGTACTTACATACAATTGAAGTAATTATAATTATACTTACACACAACTACATACTTTTCTCTTTAAAATTAGATGGTCCTTAACCATGGGTTGAGTTAACACTGGTGGAGCATCCACCCCAGGCAAAATCCATTGTAACTTACCCTGAACCTGGCTCTTTGAGACTTTAGCACCAATTGTGTGTCCACTAATCACATGGGATCCTGAGTAATTTGGCAGCAGAAGACTCTGAAGGAGATAAAAAGTGAAACACCTACCCAAGAAGTAGAAACGAAGCACCTCCTGAGGAGTGGGAAGGGCAGGCCGCAGGGAGTCCTGGGTAAGAAGTCTTGAAGAATTAACTGGCATTTATAATCTTCATTTAAAAAGCAGTAACTACATCAACAAAGAAAAAGAAATGGAGAATAAGAGAAATAAAATAAGAGAAAGCAGTGGCTGGATGGAGTGAGCGCAGCCTGCTGCTGTGGTGGCCCTGAAATGTGTCATGAGGGCCAGCAGAGACTGCTCAGGAATCCTTACTGTGTAAATGGTTAAAAGTCTAAAAGAGGGACAAAGGCAATTCACTGCTCAAAGGCGAGCACTAAAATAAATCCTTCTCATATAGCAATACTTTTAAAGTGTTTCAAATAATTGAGATACAATGAAGATACAATTTCATACCCTGCTTATCTCACCTGATAATACAAAAATTTGTTTTCTCATGAAGCTATTGCCAAAAAAGAGAGAAAGTAATTCTTTGAAATCTTTGAAAGCCATAACTTTGGGTTGTGTATTAATCTTACTAATTCTGTTTACATCTAGACTAAGAAAGTTATCCAAAATGGACAAGTATTTATGTAAAAATGTTTCCTTAAAGCATCATTTTTAATAGTAAAAAAATTGGAAACATGGAATTTCCAATAACAAAGAAAAGCTAAACCAACTACAGTAAACCCACAAGCTGAACTACCCTGAAGTCATTCAAGATAGCAGTGTGTATTGTTAGGGGTATATTTAATGAGTAATAATGCCATGTGAAATAAATAAAGCAGAATATTCTACATAATCAAAACATAATATGCAAATTGACCGAACTGCCAAACAGCAGAATGACCATCCGGACTACCATCTGGATGACCACCTGGAACCACACTATGACACCCATTGGCACCAGGCCAGACAAGGCAGGTGAGATGTGATTGGTTTGGGGCCTGGCCATTGCCCCATGATCACCCCACAGAGGGAGGCTCAGGCCACTGACCAGCAGCTGCAGTGGGTGGGCAGGGCCTGCCTCTGTGAGGGAAGCTGGTACCAGCAGCCGGGGAAAGGAAGTCGTATTCTTGCACGGATTTTGTGCATTGGGCCTCTAGTGTATATATAATTAAGCAGATTTTATAATATACATATATAAATTTACATATAACTGTGCACACAAAAAATTGAAAATATAATCATAGAAGTGTTCACCATGATTGTCTTGAGACGGTAAAATTCAAATAATTTTTATGTGCTCATTATATTTTTCTATAGTTTCTAAATTTTATATGATAAGTAGGCATTAATTTCTTATCCAGAAAGGAAAAGATAATATATTTTAAAAGCCCTTTTGAGTTAATGTAAAAAAGACATTAAAAATTAAAAAAAGAAAAAACTTGGATGAATGATAACTGTAAATAAATCATGTTTGTATGACAGTTGTTAATTAGGTGGAAATAGCAGTACTTAAAAAAACTTTCTTGGGTTAAGTTTTAAAGCTTTTGATTCATAAATTCAAAGCTAAGTACTAGAGCTGTCAGAACCCCCAAATCAATCACTGAGTATCCAGGCCACTTTATTTTATTACATTTTGAAATGTTATTTCACCAATTTAGGGACTGGAGATGATCAAGGTGATAAAGAAGTGAATTTTACAAACTCTTCAGGCCAAAATTTATTTTTTCAAGAATGTATTTATGTTTCTTTCCTCTGAAACAGGACAGTCTCTTCACAGAAGGCCAAGCCAAAAGAAAGATGTTAATGGCCCATGAAGAGTTTGAATAGATTTCCTAATCTGTAGGACAGCTTCAAAGGAGAGGCCCAGCCCCCAGGCCTGGGAGAGAGGAGAGAGAAGGGCTGGGGAGGACTGCCTTGAAGAGGAAGTGGCTCATGGTCCCTGAGGCACATTGTTCTTACTCACATTTGCTTTAACAGTGTTGAGATAGAATATTCAACTGGAAAGAACAGACTTCATAGAGGGTATAAGCTTGGCTGAGCTACCTGGAAGCTGCGTAACTACTTTAAAAGTTTATGTCGTCTTTCTGAGCCGTGGTCTATCACTGATATTGTGATAAGACTTCTTACAACTCTGCAAAAAATCTTCACTTTTTAAAATATCTTTAATAAGTAACAATATAATAAAAGTGTAATATGCAAATTGACTGAATGGCCAAACAGTGGGATGACCATCCAGACTACCATCTGGACAACCATCCAGGACCACTCTATAAAATCCACTTTTTTTTTTTTTTGCAATAAAATTTTGTTTTCAGTGGCAAAACCCTGGTGAGCCGAGCTGAATATATCTATGAACAGAATTAGTCTAATGGGGATTAGAATGTCTATCAGAACTTCACCTCGTAAATCAATCACTGCTTTGACTCCTCCTTTCTAAACTCCGTGACAGGGGGTATGACAGCTTTCTTAAATGATGTTGTCTGGCTCTGTAGTATGTGGATAATAAGACTGCCTTACCTCGAAAGAGTCTGGGAACAGTAACTGAGATCAAGCGTATTAGTACATCGCCCAAGCATTCAACCACTAGAGTGCTATTGTTGCTGCTGCTGCTGAAGTCTGCCTGGAGAAGTTGATGAGGGCCTGGAAGAGGAGGAAATCCGTGAGGAACACCACTCAGGAACAGGAAGACTCTGTTTATGTAAATGGAAACCAAATGTGAAAAGAGGATGCAAATGTTGACTCAGGCTGTACATTTGTCGACATTCATACATTGAACACCTCCTTTGAGCACCTGCTATGTTCCAGGCTCTGTGTCGGTTCTGGAAATCCAATATTAAAAAAAGAAAAAGACCATTTAACAAAATGGTCTCTGCTCCTGTGCAACTTACATTCAATTAGGGGAAGGTGGACTTTAAGTAATATGCTAGTGATAGGGAAACACTGTGAAGAATAAATCAAGCCGACAAAACCCTAATGTTCATTAACAGTGATGGGAATCAAATATGGTATATTCATGGAATAGATACAGGAGGTAATAAGATAGAACTACAAGTACACACACAACACAGATGGTAGTACCCAGCACAATGATGAGTGAAGGAAGCTGATACAAAAGAATATGGTTTCAGTCTTGTAAAGTTGAAAAATGAGCAAAACTAATCCTTATTGCTTAGGGACACATGGGGCAGAACTCAAGAAAGTCAGAAAAGTATGATCACAACTGTTAGGATATTGAGAATCTCTAGGGGGAGGTGAGGAGATACCATCAGAGAGGGACATCAAGGGGTGTTTGGGGTGCTGATAATGGTCTCTTTTCTTATCTGAGTAAATATCAACAGGGCGGCTATTAAACCGCCCACAGATGTTTTATGTATTTGTCTGCAGGTATACTTCACAAATTTTAAAATATATTTAAAGGAAAAAGCAGATGTGAACATGAAATGAAAGTGCATAGAAGAGTTTGAAAAAGAAAGGAGAAATTGCTCATGCAAAGCAAGGAACTATTCTAGAAACAAATGCTCAGTGTAGCCAGAGCAGAGCTTTTGAACAGGGGTGGAAGCTGATGAAGACAGTGCTAAACAAAACTATAACTTTATGGCTGAAAAGAAAGGGTTTATCAGACCATTGCTAGAAGAAGAAAAATGAGAAGGAAGAGGAGGGGGAAGTAGAAGAAGAAGGAGGTGGGATGGGGAGCAGGGAGACTAGTCTTGGGCAAGGAGTCTGACCCACAGCACATGGCTAGATAGAAAAGATGGGCCTGCTGTCCCTGGGTTTTGCAAATGTGTGTTTATACATCAAGTGGGAGGGGAAGAAAGAGATAAGCTCTTTTGAAGGATTTACATGAGCAGTCGTTGACTGAAAATTAGAATCTACTAGGTGTTTCTTTACCTAAGGATTTATTCAGGAAAAATAGTGGGTTGCCACCCAGCGCACAGACATGCACACACATGCACACTCTGGCTTGTGATGGGTATTTATCTCATGGAAGAGGAAGCCAAAGGAAGGGGAAGTTAGAATCATAGAGCTTCATTGTCAGCAAAGGGAAATTAGAATCATAGAGCTTCATTGTCAGCATAGAGGTCTTCCTGTGGAGCTCCCACGTCTTTTGAGATTGCCAAGGAGACTTCCATAAGCCCTAGCTCTCCCCATAGGCCTTCAGGACAGATTGTGTTTTCCTCATGACCTGGTTAGTCTTTATCACTTAAGACAACAGGGGTAGGAGAGGGTAAAAGGAGCTGGCTCCCAGCAGGCCCAGAATCCTAGGAAGGAGTGCCTACTCTCTTAGATAGCTGTGGACAAGTTCAAAAAGTTCATGTTTAAATCAACAGAGGTTCCTAGAGTTGGAGGCACCTGGCAATTCTTTCTTTAAAATAATCACGGAAATAGCCACCTGGAAATTTACCCCAAATTCCAACCTACACTGAGCTGGCCCACAGCTATTATTAACAAACTGGCTGTTCTCTTTCTCTCTCTCTCTCTCTCTCTCTCTCTCTCTCTCTCTCTCTCTCTCTTTCTCTCTGGTTGCTGTGATTTTAACTTAGAACATCACAAAATTTTTTCTTGTCATTAGGAAAAAGGAAGAGGTGGGCAGGGCATAGATCATGACAAAGTGTGTGCCATCCCATGACGGAATGTAGATTGGTTCTTGCAAATGGTGGGAACCACCAAAGAATCTGAGATACCCCACCAGGTGCGCTGCCGTGGTCACTGACAAGGTGGGACCAAGGGCATACACCTAGAGGGAGGTTCTTCTGATAATCACGTGAGATGCTGTGGTATTGGCACAGAGTGGTAGAGAGGACTACAAATAACCTCAGAAGGGGAACTTGTCTGAGACAATAAACTCTCAGGTATGAGTAGAGGACGGGCAGTGGGCTGAATTACTAAGTGCTAAAGCACATATTATTGGGAAAATGGGCAGCAGATGTTCAAAGAAAGGAGATGACTGTGTGCATTTAAACCCTCGATAATAGATTTTTTAAAGATGGGATTTGAGTTGGGCTGCAAGGGAGGAAGGGACAAGAAAAAGGGGACTGGGAATGGTCAGGGTTCCAGGCAATCAGGCAAGAAATTGCAGTTGAGGGAGGTGGTGAAAGAAGGGGATGAGAAGCACATTTCCTTGTGGGGGTACGGGCGATCTATTAAAGAGTGATTACAATGTCTCAGAGTCATCACTTGAGTCCGTAGTTTTTCCTCTGTGATCAGAAATTTAACGCTTATCTTCCCACTTTCACAGGCACAACCTGAGTCAACATTTGCATCCTCTCTTCACAAGTAGGTTTCTGTGCAACCTTCCTGCCAGTGTCCCCTCGGCTGTCAGTGGTGGGGAGCAGGGCAGGAATGGGAGGTACCAAGGAGTGTACCAGGTCGGGGCTGGGCAAGCTCAGGAACTCAACTGGGGGGTTAATCTGATGCATGTGGGGACCAGATGTCCACAAGCTGCCAGGCAGGAGGTTAAGAACTGCAGAGCACAGACTGGCCATCCTGCTGGACTCAAGGCCCCGGGCTAGAGAGGAAGGTGCATAGAAGAGTTTGAGAAAGAGCTGAGTGTAAGTGTTACCCAAACACAGAGGAGTCCAGGGTATTCTCTACTCCAGAGCAAATATGAAATCCTAAAGCAGGTAAACAAGGCCAGTGGGCAGGAAGAACTCCCATTGGTCACTGGGTTTAATGGATTTACCCTAGGCTAGCTTTATACAAAGAAGATTATTTTTTGTTACCACCAAAATGAACTTGAGACTTAGATATTCATCCCACCTTGATGGAAATTAATTCAGGAGCAGTTCGTGAAGGAAAGCAATGTTTATCTAATATTGGTTGTGCCACATGGTATGATAAGTATTTTGCAGATAAATCTCTTTTAATCCTTATAAACCTGTTAGGTCAGTATCATAGATTCCAATCAGCTGTAAAGGAATCTTGGGTTCAGAGAGATTTAGAAATTTCCCCCAAGGAAACAGATAGTAAGTGTGGCACAGAGCTTCAAATCAGGAGTGGAATGGGCTGAGCCTGCAGAAGGTGTAAGAAACACAAATTGTAAAAACTGAGGCAAGAAGGGACTGATCCTGTGAGACTGAACATCAGTCTCCATCCTCACAAGTCTCTTCTCTGTGTCCCCATGGAACCAATGGTCAGATCCCACCAAGACATGAGTAAATGGTATCTGGGCAGAAGACAAAGACCCAAATGGATCTTTACATTCAGGATAATCAAGATGGCACTTGTATATCTTGAATAGAGCTTATTATTCCTGATATATAGTATAAAAATAGATGATAAAGATATAGATAGATATAGATATAGATATAGATATAGATATAGATATAGATATAGATATAGATATAGATATAGATGATAGTTCATCCTATGCATGAGCTTTTCAGATGTTAATGTTATCAACTAGATGTTTGCAATTACCATGTTATGATGAGGGTTAATTTAATGATGTATCATATTATACTAAATCACCAATCACCGATTTAAAACACCTGTCTCTTGACACACGTAACATATTGTTCTGATACTGCACAAATGCCTGCATTTCTAAGGGCCTGGTAAGCCTTAAAAAACAAACGTTTAAGGTGACGATGTTCTGCTCTATTTCTACCCATAGATTATTAAGGGGGAAAAACTAAATTGGTATAATCATATAAACAATAAATGATGTTTGGAAAAAAATCCTTTAAACAATAAATGATTATTAAAAACTCAATAAGATGATGCAATCGTCCTCTGAGTCCCCAGTTCCACTAAGACTTTTTTCTGGCTTCCAAGTTCAGCCCGCCCTTCTGTGCTCTCAGATGCTTAAGGATCTTATTCAGTCTGGCAGTGTCCATACCGTGACATTTGGGGAAGCAGACCAACTGGAAAAGCAGGGGTTAGTCAGTCAGCCAGAGTCCTGTTCCAGCACTACCCAAACAGGGCCCTCATTCTTAACATCCATGTTACTGCAGTAAAGTGTTCCTCCTTCTTAGTTTCCCAACTAAGGTTCAGCATTAATATTCATCCAGGTGTTTAAGCCATAAGCCTGTTTGTCATCCCTGATGCCTCCTTACCTTCTCAATTCCTTCAATCGACCCTTCATGGCTCCTATGACTTCCTCCAACCTCTAATCCATCACCCTAGTCCAGCTACCATAATCTTTCATGTGAGTCACTGCAACAGCCCCAACTGACCCCTTGATTCCTCCTCCTCATTATTCCAATCTATATTCCACACAGTTGCCAACATCATCTTTCTAAAGTGCTAATCTGTGCTCGCTTCGGCAGCACATATACTAAAGTGCTAATCAGATTGTAACTTGATTTTCTTCCAAGTTCCATAGCCTTTCAAGTTCCTGCTTTTCTTTCATAGCCAAATGAGATAACTAGGATAGCACTGCAGGACTCCAGGCTCTTGCCTCTTATTTCTGAGGAATAAGAAATAAGAAATATCCTGAGGAAGCCTTGTGGTACATGTCTTCTCTCTCTTATTCAATCTCCAAACCCTCACTTCATTCCCAAAAATCTCTGATAATTCATTGCAAAGGTTCACGAAGCCCGTAGTGGTTAAAAAGGCTTTGTGGTTGCATATTGGAAAGGAATTAGAGCATCTCCCAGTAACAACTTTAATTGGGTAACAATTTATGGGTAAAATTGTATTCCTCCAAAAATTAGGTTGATGTCCTAACTCCTGGTACTAGTGAATGTAACCATATTGGGAAATAATATGCAGATGTAACCATATGGGCAAATAATTAGATGAGGTCCTTAGAGTGGGTCTAATATGATTGAGGTCCTCATAAGAAAAGGGAAATTTGGAGTCAGGCACAGACAGGGAGAAGAATGCCATAGGAAGACAGACATAGAAGATGATGGCCCTGTGAAGGCAGAGGCAGAGACTGAAGTTTTGTTGCCACAAGCCAAGGAATGCCTGGGCTACCAGAGTTGGCGAAAGTGAGGATCTCAGCTAAAGGCTTCAGAGGGAGCATGGCGCTGATCACACCCTGATTTCAGATATCTGACCTCCAGAACTGTGAGAAAATACATTTCTGGAATTTTTAGGCACCCAGTTTGTGTTCCTTTGTTGCAGCCACAGGAAGCTAACACCCAGGCTTAGCTGGTGTGGTCCTTATGGTTTCTTTTACCATAAGGAACCTACACATCTCTCTCTTGGGACCTGGCCTCTCTTCATGCCCCTGGAGGACACTCTCAGAACCAAGTTTGCCTCCTCGAATTCCCCTCTAGGTTTCTATCTTCTTAATGCCTCTCAGGAGCCCATTTCAAAAATATATATAAATCCTTTAACTCATTTTTTCTCTGTCTAAGAAAACTACCTTTTACATTATTTTTTCAGTAACTTAAACTTTCTTGTGTCATTTTCTCTCACCCAGACTTAACCCAAAGTCTTTGTTTCTTAACCATGCAAAAATTAAGAAGTTTTCTGCCCTCTTAAAAGCTAGATTTTAAAATATCACCTTTTTTTATCATATAAAACTGTGTTATCAATGTGTATCCCTTTTCCCTCAGGATATAATCTAAACGTTTTATTCTTTCATTCAACAAGTAAGTAGGAACTTTTACATTGCATTCTCTGAGCTGAAAGTTCATTTAGATTTGAAGATTGTTCCAATTATCTATTATTACATATCAAACAACTTAGTGGCTTAAAACAAAAAGCAGTTATTCTAGTAATCTCTCTCAATTTTATTGGTTAACTAGGCTCAGTTCTTCTGTTCCATATGTAAAATATTGATTGTAGCTACAGTGGGCTTGGGGCTTGAGTGGCTAAAACACTCAAGACAGCTGACTAATGTGGCTGGCAATTGAGGCTGCCTATCTACTGGGAGCTGAGCTGAGACTGTTGACTAAAATGCTTACATGTGATCACGTGATGTCTCCAAGGGTTTTGGGCTACTTAAGGAATGACAGCTGGCTTCCAAAGAGAATCATCACAAGAGTGAGTGGATGTTTTTAGCAAGGAAGCAGAAGAGGCCAGGCCAATTAAAGGCTTCTCCTAGAATGGCCACAGCCTTGCTTCTGCTGTATTCCATTGGTTAAGGCAGTCATAGTTCCAGTACCAAGTCAGTGTAAGAGAGGACTGCCCAAGAGTACAACTCCCAGGAGGTGTAGTTCTCTGTGTAACCATCCACCACAGGCAGTTAGAGACCTCCCTGAGAAATTCATGCAGGTGGGGCATTGAGATCTGAGAGAAAAATATTAGTTAGCCAGGCAAGTAATTGGAAGAAAGGCATCCACAAAGAGAATGTAACCCCTCACAGGAGCTAAAAGAAGACTGTTATGGCTAAAGCATGGGGACCAAAGAGACAAGTGCTTAAATTAGGCTGGACTTCCAAGATAAATAAAGACTTAGGATTTATTTGAAACATAACGATGGCTACTTAAGGGCTTTTAGCTGGAGGAATAAACAGTCCAATCTGAGTTTTTAAAAGATCCCCCTAACTGTTGTGAACAAAATAGATTGGAAAGAGTAGGAGGAACTATATGGGACATCAGGTAAAGCCACTGCAGGAGTCCAGGGAGACAGAATGTAGCTTGTACCACCAGGTGGAGGTGTCAGAGGAAATATAAAGAAGTGAATGGACTTGGGAGACTTTCTGGAAGTTGTCTTAATAGGACTTAGTGATGGATTGGAGATGAGGAATGTGAAAGAAAGAAATGGCCAGGTAGGGCTTCATGTTTTCTAACTGGAGCGCTCTTGAGCAGGTGAGATTAGGAGAGAAGATTTAGTAAAGAGAACCAAGAGTTCAATTTTGGGCATGTTTTTACTTGAGATGCTTATAAATATATCCAAATAGAAGTGTCAGGTAACAACTAGATTGTAGAGTCCTGAGCTCAAAAGCAATTGGACTACTGATAATGTGTCTGCATTACTATCTTCTACTTATCCCTCCAGAACCACCACTCTCCCCACCCCCATGAACTCCATGCTACATCCACAATGAATGGCAGTTCCCAACAGGCCTTGTTTGTTCACATTTAGATCTTTGCATATGATTTCCTCTGCCTCCCTACCTGCCTCTGATCATCATCTGGCTAAATCCTCCCAGATTTGTAGTTTTGACCTTACTTTTGCCCTCCACTATCATAAATAAGGCTAGGTATGGCTGTAGTGGTTTCCCACAATACCTTGTTATGGCTCTTGTCTCACTGTATTCAGGTTACACCTTCAGCTCCTCCAAAGAATATGAATTCCTTGAATTAGGAAATGTGTCTTACCTAGCATTGTGTCCCTAGCAACAGTAGGCACTCAATAAATATTTATTGAATGAATCAACCTATCTCTGACTGCAGCCACTTCTTGCTCCAATTCATATGGAATATCACATCCAAAATCAACTTCTCTGAATATTCCTCCCATCACACAACTCCCCTTCTCAAGAACTTCCAGAGCCTTCCAGGTGTTTATTGCTTCCAGTGGAGATTTGGTGTCCTCTATTATCTCTTCTCTTGCTAAGTATATCAAAAGAGAAAGCACAAAAGGCCTAGATGTTTTGAGATCAGGGTTCCATGGAGGAACTATAATAGCTTCTAGCAAGGGGGACACTGGAGTGGGGGCACGGGGACCTCACAGGAATACACAAGGAGCCTCAGATGTGCTGCGCAGGTAAAAAGGCAGAGGCAGGGTCTTCAGTGCCTTGTACTCACCTTCCTAGAGAACTAGACACTGGAGTCCTTAAGTCCCTTCGTTCACACGAAAATAGACTGCAGGATGGGAACAAAAACATCTCAAGCTCTCAAGGGGAAGATGCAGGCTTTGTACCCACAGATATGTTACTACAGCAGACTTTGTGCAATAACACAACACTCTTTCATGCCTAGTAATAATAAAAATGACTGAGAATGGAAAAATAAAACTAGATGCTGATGATAGGAACTGTGGGTTTAGATAAGCTTATTATTATTGAGAAAATGATAGCCAGATGGAATCTTTAACCTTAAATGGCCCATCAGCAAACTTTAGGGAGTCAGTGTGTATTCATTTGTGAAGGATGAGAAATAAGTAATTATCAATCATATGCAAAATGCTGAGAATATATATTATTGAAGACTGAATCTAGAAGATGAGGTAAAATTAGAGAATTAAAGGATTTTAGCTTTTTATTTAAAAAATCCTTTATGATACACAAGTCTATCATTCTAGGAATATGCTATACATGAGCACTTAGGGGCTGAGTGATAAAAGAGGGCCTGGCAACATGAGGGAGGCGGGGCACATGGCCACTGTTTGAAATGCTAAGGATGACTATGCCAGGGTTTCTTTTAAGGGAGATTCAGAGTGATGAGTGGTGACTGCTTGGTACCTGACTTTATTGGTGAAGAGTGTAGTGCAAAAGAAAACATACTTGATTAGAAATTCAAACTCATTAGCTTTAAAATGTTATGAAGCCCAGCAACACCTTACTTTAGCACCAATCATCATCAGCTGGAATGCTTGTTAAAGCCCGAGTTCCTGAGTCAGTAGATCTGAGGAGGGGCCTGAGAATCTGCGTGTGCCCAGGGAAGCTGATGTGGGCCAGAAACCACAATGTGAGAACATGCTCTCCGTTGTGGCTGCATGTGGGAATCACTTGTGGAGCTCTTGCTTTTATTTTTAAAATTGTTTACAGCATTGTTGGGATATAATTGGCACATAATATTGTATATGTTTAAAGTGTACAACATGTTGATTGGATATATGTATATACTGTAAAATGATGGCCCCATACATTAGCTACCACCCCAACCTGTTATTAGCAGAGAACTGAATTTCTCTATTGGTAGTAGAAGTGGGGTTCTTGGGGGGCTGCTGGAATGGGCACTTCCAGAGCCCTCCTCCCCTGGAGGATTAGACGTATAAAAAGTTTTATTTTTGTGGAGTTACATATCTCAGTTGTAAAGCCCCATGTTTCTTAACACAGTCCTGAAAAATTGGGTTCAGTAGAGCCAGAAGGAGGACCAGTGTTCAGAGTGTCCATTCCATGGTGGAATTGAATCCGGTACAACATGAGGCTAATCACAGTTCATTAGTCCATGAGTGGAATCCACATGGTCATAAGCCATGTGGGCACAGGGGAGCCGGCCCTCTGCAACAGGAGCCCAGAAGTGCTGGGGGCGAGGGGGAAGAGAGAGAGAGGAGAAAAAGAGAGGAGAGGAGAAAAGAGGAGAGAAGAGGAGAGGAGAGGAGAGGAGAGGAGAGGAGAGAAGAGAAGAGAAGAGAAGAGAAGAGAAGAGAAGAGAAGAGAAG
>JAAGEH010000039.1:9058496-9068918 GCA_011751065.1 Lasiurus cinereus | reverse complement strand
AGAAGAGAAGAGAAGAGAAGAGAAGAGAAGAGAAGAGAAGAGAAGAGTTCAACTATACAGGTTTTGTGTTCTTGCAGTAGCCATGCCTGTTCTGGCCACTGGCTTGTTCCTGGTGTCACAGACAAGTAAGCACCTTCCCACATCACCCAGACCTTACTGGGCATGCATCTATTGTCCAATCCCATCTGCAGCGATCTGCAGGGAACAGCTTTGGAGAGTGTTAACTGAAGCTTCCTGGCAAAGCTGGATACATGGCATGTCTACATTATCTAGTCTTTCCTTTCCTCTGTCCTGTTAGTAATAACCAGGTTATTATAACAGTATCACTGTCACAGAATTTCTAATTTTTGTGGTGAGAACAGTTAAATCTATTCTCTTAGAAACATTCAAATACATGATACAGAATTCTTAGCTATACTCACTATGCTGTTCATTAGATCCCCCAACTTCCTCAGCTTAGGGCTGAATGTTTGTATCTTTGACCGGTATCTCCCCACTTCTCTTTCCAATATCCCCCAGCCCCTGGCAACCACCATTCTGTTGTTTCTCAGAGTTTGTCTTACTTAGTTTCCACGTATAAGAGATCACACAGTATTTGTCTTTCTCTGTCTGACTTACTTCACTCAGCATACTCCCTCTAGGTCTACCTCAGGAGATTCTTACAGATACCAATGTTGAGCCCTCACCCATCGATCTACTGTAATGTATCTGAGGTGTGTTCGGGCTCAGCATTCTTAAGACCTCTTCAAGCCATTCGAGTGTTTGCCCAAGCTTGAGAATTGCTGTTCTAACCTGTGCCATTGGGTTGATAAGTAGATGTTACATTTGTTTTATTACCATTCTGTAGAAAAAGCATCTAATTGATGGGCAGCAACATCGACTCAGCACTCAAGGCCCACACATATTTCACCTGTTGGCGAATGCCAAGATTCTAAGGAACAGTCTCTCACTCGTTCTGGCTTTCAAACACAAAAGTTCATGGAGTCCTGCCTCCCACCTGACCTCCATTTCTGCAGGCTGTTTCCAAAATGCCAGGCTAATTTCCAACCTGGTCTCTCCCAGGTGTTTCTTAGTGTGACCAGTCTCCCTAAATGTGAGAAAGCCCATGGTGCTACTAGAGATGATGCATTGGTGGACTCAAAACCAACAGCACTGTGCAAGTGGTCCCTCCCCAGTTCTCTTTCACCTTCCTGGCAGGATACAACTCTTGTACATGCTGGCCCCTGGGAGCGACCCTGGCAGCACACGGAGAGCCTCAGGCTGGCGTGGGTATAAATGAACTCATTGCTTTCATTTCATTGTATTTTCTTTTTATGCTCACCTCCTCTTTATAGCCAGAGATCATGGCATTTCACCTAAGATTATAATGTTTCCTTTTTAAATGAAGTTTCAGTTATGTAATTAAGTCCCAGAGACCTACTTTGCACCATGGTGCCTGTAGTTAACCAGCCTATATTGTATACTTAAAAATATGCTATGAGGGTGGATCTTATGTTAAATGTTCTTATCACAAAAACAAATAAGAGGGCAGGAAGAAACTGGTGGAGGTGATGACTATGCTTATAGTATTGATTATGGTGATAGTTTCATAACTCATCAAGTTGTATACATAAAATATATACAATTTTGTATGCCAATCATACCTCAATAAAGTGATTTTTTGAGTCAGCACTCTTGGGGTTAAGCATTTCTTGTTAATATGGTGTCAGCTACTTTAAAACTCAACCAGAAGTAGAAAGAGTGATTGTCTAAACTAGTGAATTGTAATCATGAAGAAAGTACGCTAAATCAAAGAAAACAGCAGAAGAGTACTGAGGCAGCTATGCCCAGCTCTGCAGGTTTTTTGTCCTCTAGCTCCAGGGAAAGGTCTCTAAATAATAGACACCCAAGACAGGAATGTCACCCCAGTCACCAGTGCTCTGTTTCCATTACACCTGTCAGGTACATGCCTACACATGGCAGCCCACATGCTCCCACCCTGGCCATAACCCAACACTGAAAGACTGCCCCACACAGTGGCCAGGTTGTCCTGGACTCACCCATGCACAGCATGCCCTCTGGGGGAGTTATGCTCCTTCCAGGGCAGAAGGCCTCACCCATCCTGTATCCTTCAGTCATTTACCAAAATGGGCCTTGATGTTTGTGGATTGCTTAGATTTTGAATTGGACCCTTTATAATTTGACCCAGAATAGAATCTTGACCCTAAATGACCCTCCTTTCTGAAAATTTCCTGTTTTGGTTTAAGGGAGGAAACAACTTCATCAGAAATTGTCCAGCTTGAAGAGAAGGTAGGGGCTTGAAGAAGGAAGAGCTTATGTATGCTTTCCAAGTAATTTGCTGCACACCCTCCTCTGAATTTTTCTAGCTTGTGAGCTTGGCAGATCGTGGGAATAGCCAGAAAGAGGACAGGACAGAATTAGATGAAAAATGTGAAAGGTCAATTTGCCCACGGATGCCTTTGTGGTGTGTGTGTGTGTGTGTGTGTGTGTGTGTGTGTGTGTGCATGAGCGCGTGCATATGATTAATTACTAAATAAAGTATCTCTTCCTTGTTGGTCTGCAAAACATAAAAGTACCCACAAGTTGATAAAATATATATTTTATTTGTTCATACAAAGAAATAGTATCAGTTACCAGAATTTCATTTTCCTAGAAATGTCTTTCTCTGTGTAAAATTAAATTGTTAGACATAGGACAAAATACGTGATTTAATTTTTGCACATGTTGGCTACTCTACCATCCAGGTTACAAGAGACACTGCTCGTATTTGCACAGTATTTCAGATTATGAGGCTGAATGAAACACAGTCATAAATTAATGTTACAAAAGTGAAGAAAAAGCTAACCACACCTTTAAGTTTTATTGACCATCCTTTTTGATAAACTAAAAAGAAAAAGAAAAGATTGACTTCTGCATCAGTATTTCAGATATATATATTATAGTAGAACCTTGGTTTTTCTTTCTTATGAAAACACCTGGCAGGATCTGAGACTGTTTCCCAACTGTCTCAACTTTATCTGTTACTCAAAAGTACTTCTGAGAGAATCGCAGGAGACAACTTCTCCCCCTTCATCATCCAATTCCATTCCTACACCTAGATACCTTCCAGGTACCATCTACCAAGTCAACAGACCACTGCACAAAAGTGAAGAGAGGAACAACACAATCCTCCAACTTGTTTGTTAATGTTTTTTTTTTTAATGAGAAATGAACAAAACTGAGAGGAATAAAGTGTCCCAATGACTATCAGAGTTTTTCCTGTAAATTGGAGGGAACACAAGACACATGCCAGGACAAACTGCCAAACATGAGCTGGTGTCTGTCTTGTCTTCTGGCAGATGAGGTTAATCTGGTGGCCTTTCAGTTTGCTAGAACAGGAAGGAACTCAAGACTTAATTCAGTGTGTAGCCTAACTTCTTCGGGAGGAAGACCTGGGGGTGCAGGCCCTGGGACAGCTCTCTTATGGTGGGTGTAACTATGGGGCAGAGGCCCTGTCTGGATCAGTCAGAACTGCAAGTTCATAGACCCCTATGAGCAGATACACAGGAAGTCTGATTTATTTGCTTTACAAAGAAAAACTTGCTCTGGTCCTTCAGTGCTAATTATTGACATCTGTTGGGATTCCAGGATTTGACCCAGAATAGAATCTTGACCCACTTCAGTGTGTATGACTAAATGACCCTCCTTCTATCTGAAAACTTCCTGTTTCAGTTTTAAGGCAGGGAACAAACAACTCCATCAAAAATTGTCCAGCTTGGAGATGAGGCAAGGGCTAGAAAGAGGAAGAATTCTACATTGTGAGGGCAGATCATGGGAGTGTCCAGAAAGAGGACAGGACACAATTAGGTAGAAGATGTCAAGACTGACCTTTACTTTATGCTGTAACTGAAAAGGTATTCTCAGTTTTATTTCAAATGAGCCATATATATATAATTGATTTCAGAGAGGGAGAGATAGAAACATCAATGGTGAAAATCATTTATTGGCTGCCTCCTACATGATCCACCCTAGGGATCTAGCCTGCAACCTGGGCATGTGCCCTAACCCCTAACCAGGAATGGAACCATGACCTCCTGGTTCATAGGTCGACACTCAACCGCTGAACCATGCTGACTGGGCAAGCCATCTTCTATTATTATTATTATTATCTTTTTTATTTTTATTATTATTGATTTTTAGAAAGAAGAAAAGGGAGAGGGGAGAGAGAAAAAAAAACACATTGATTTGTTGTTCCACTTATTCATTCATTCAATTCTTAATTCTTGTATGTTCCCTGACCCAGGATTGAACCTGTATCCTTGGCATACCAGGCCAGGGCTCAAATTAGCCTTCAACTGGAAAGATGCACAACCAGTTGGCACCCTATGCAGATATCTTTGTACCCAAGCAGCAAGAGGGGGAACTATGCTGAGATGATGGCAGTACCTTAAGCACAGGTGCTGCCCTACTTGGTAGGGTCAGTAGCAAAGCTAGGCAATGAATAGAACATCTCAGGAACGCAGAGCCCTGATTTCTTTCCTCCTACCAGAACCTAGTGGGAATGCTTTTGCTGTTAAGCATAACCTAGCCAGATCGGGGCTAGGTCATTAACAAGACATCATTTAAAGACCAGTGACATCTCTGGTGAATTTCTAAAGATGAATTGTTTTTCTCTTCATATAAGTTTTCTAGCTCTATGGGGCAAGTTATGCCTTACAGCATAAAAAGTGTCCGTTGTAAATATCACAACCCAACTATTATGACAATATGTATATCTTTCCACATATGCCCTGAAAAATGTATAACTCAAATAACAGTTCTTTTTAGGGTAGAAGCATTCTGGTTTAAAAAACTGAGGATAAAGTGAATGTGTCATTATGTGATATTGCTATGTGGTTACCGAATTGCCATTAACTAGTTATTATTAAAGATCCCCAACTCCTCTCTCAACAGAGAGGTGTGGAGAGAGCATTCTGTGTCAGCAGCAGCGATTCCGGCAGCCCTTGCCAGGGCCGGACTAAGACAGGGACAGCTGCACACACATCACGCAGCCCAGGGCCGCTGTCCTAGCCTGTCCTTGTAGGGGCCACTCCTGCATCTCACTATTTGCTGTTGGCTACACAGACCGTATTGTCAATTTGTAATGAGCTAGGAGTTCCAGGAGAGGAGTTCTAGACTTCAAGCAGGAGGCAAGGCTTCCTCTTCCACTGGACTGTCAGTCCACTGGGATGTGCCCTACACAGCTGGCTCTGCACTTGGCAGCACCTTGGTGGATGCCGATGGTGTAGGATGCACCTGAGCCCTTTGGATTTGTGCCTATGGCTCTGCTCGCCTAGGGGATTCTTTGGTGAGTCAAAGCAGAACTGTCTGCCTGGGGGATGGAGCATGGTGCGCTCATGCAAATAGAACAGACCATCTTGATTTCTAAAGCAGCACCCAAGCATCTCACACACGTAACCTGGGAAAGAGGGGCTAACATTTGCATACACTTCAAACTGGTTACACAGGGACTAGGGCACAAGAAAAAGCAGGGTCATCCTTCACACTCAGAATCTGAAGTATATGGACCTTGGCACACAGGCTCTAAGGATGTGGGTGTCCCTGCCGAGGCAGTAATCCCATGTGCTGAGCAGGGAGAACTTTAGCACCAGGGCCTGCATCTGCATCCTTGGAAAGGAGATCAAGTGGAGAGGAAGCTGCTTCATGGGGCCCCGCTTTCCGAGCGCAGCTGTGCAGAGGCAGCTCCTGCGTGGTACCCAGGCAGGAAGCTGGGGTGTGAGACCCACTCAGGAGGAGGAGGTGGCAAGTGAATTCAGACAGCGATCGAAGGCTGTGTACCCGTAACAACAAAAAACTCAAGTTGTGCTTTTCTTCTTTTAAATACAATGGGTAGGGAGGGAAAAATGGAAGCACCATCAATTGTGAGAAAAAACAAACAAAATATTAGAGTTAAACATTTTGGAATGTTAGGAGATTATGAAGGTAACTCTAAAGAGTGTGGCTAGGCAGCTTAGTGAATTAATTGCTTATGAATTAAAAATAAATTATTATAAAATATATTTCTGTACATTTTACATACATATAATCTCTCTCAATATATAAGCCAAGTGGTAAGCAACGCGGGCCGGTGCCCTCAATCCCAGCCGAAGTCGTGCCCGGTCATCTGGTAGAACTTGCGGTTGAAGGGCCGATAGAACTCCCGCAGCCTCCGCACCACCTCGGGGTCGATGTCGGGGTGGGTCCTGCCCTTGGTCTTGCCCAGGCAGTGGGGCTTGCTGCTGCCCTCGGCCTTCTTCAGGCAGGGGAAGCCCTTGGTCTTGTTGAAGTAGAAGTGCTTGTCGGTGATGATCCTCTTGAGGCCCAGGAAGTCCTGCACGCGGCCCAGCTCGCCGGCCGGGTCGCTGATGAGCCGCTCGCCGCTCACGAAGAGCATCTGGCCGCGGGGGAAGTGGCGCAGCCAGTGCTCCAGGTGCTTGGCGTAGATGCCAATCTGGATGGCGCTCCACGACGTGTCGATGAGGCCCGTGCTCCTGTTTTTGAACGTCAAGCTCTCGAAGGTGGGGATGTCGGGTCGCTTGGAGAGCGTCTGCGTGTAGTCCGAGATGGCCCTGGTCACCGGGTCGCGCACCACCACGATGAGCTTGGTGTCCTTGGACATGGCCGAGATGCGCGCAGGGGCCTCCCGGGTGACGAAGTAACTGGGCGTCTTCTCCATGGTGATCTGCCCGTCCAGGGTTCTGGGCATCAGGTCTCTGAGGAAAGAGAACAGACCAAAGACAGGTCAGAAAGTGAACCTCATTAGCCACACCTCTCAATGTCAGCATTTCTAACCCTGGCTCCCTCCTCATTGGGAACAATTGTAGAAATACGAAAAAAATGCAAGCCAAATTTTTGAGCTGCAAGAAACATTACTGTCCCACCTAAAGTTTGGAGGCCAGGCACTGCGTACCTGAAACACTAAGGCACCTTCTAGGAAGTGAGCAGTAAGATACCCATCTCTCTAAGGTCCCCTCCTGCTGGCACTTCTTTCTCAATTCCCAGGGTATCCTGCTTCTACCTGGTCCCAAACTCTGATGTCAGAACCAAGTGCCTCTGGGTATGTGCCTTTCCTAAATAGTAGCACCTGGGGTCCCCCAAGATTCCTCTGCCCACAGCCCTCACTGGCCCGCCTCCAGAGGCTCACCAAGCCTGGGCCAATGAGCTGCGAGGAAATGCCCCCCTTGCCCACCAGGCTGCACCAGCTTCATCACAGGGACTAGACAAAACCCCTTTCCTCCGAAATGTACCCTTGAAGATAGTGACGCACAGCAGCCAAACACTAGGTGCAATCAGCAGAAACATAAACTGTAAACTTGCCAAGAAATTCCAAAAACACTATACGTAAATTCCATTTTTTTAAAAGGGACTTGTCTGATACCCAAATGCAGCACTAATTTAAGCAAAATAGCTAATTTAAGACAAAATTGTTAAAACCTACAATAGATGCAGGCCATGACAACTGGACCAAAATCCAGCTTCATAGTAGCAATTAGCACTAAAAAACAAAACAAAACAAACAAACAAAAAAAATCAAATCAAGACTCAATGATGGAAGATTGTATCTTATTTGCTCTCTGAGCCTCAGCATCCTAATATGTGAAATGGGAATAATCCGCCTACTTCATTCAGTTGTTATGAGAATAATAAAACCAAAGCAGTTTGGCTTAACAGTTAAGGAATGTGGGCTTGGCAATCAGATGCCTGGGTTCAAATCCCAGCCCTGCCACTTATAAGCTGTGTCACCTTGAACAACTTAACCATTCTGGGCTTCTTTTCCTCATCTGTAAAAATGAAGATGCTAATGCCTACCTCAGGTGAGCTTAATTAAAATTAAAACAATTAATGATCATACATGTTTTGAACATATCGGACCTATGGTATATACTTGATAAATAATCATCATTATAGCATTCAACACACAGGTTCTGGCACATGATAGGAGCAAAGTTGAGCACGTGTGAACAGGCTCAATCAAAGGAGATGTTTAATTAAGTGGATACTCAGTTTTGGTCACAAACGTACGGTTTTCCATTAGATATGAAATAGAGATTACTTTTGTTGAAAATATTACATATGTTATTTTTCCCCCCACTGATTGATTCCTACCTGAGCCCAAGAATTTAAAAAAAAAAATTTCCACATCATATTTGAGCAAATATTTACCTCTCAGCAGGACATTCTAAATTTCCAGCTTCAAGTTACTCCTAATCTACTGAGACTCAACTCATATTTACAGAAATGATGGTATAAACTCACACTGCCAGCTAGGGGACTCCCTGGTGAGTGCTCCCTCTTACCCACCCACCCCTAGCAGAGGAGGTGCTAGCCCTGGAGGTCTGCCTGCCTCACAGCTTTGGCTGTAGCTTAAGCTGATTGACCCACTTTGCCCACTAATTGCTTAGATTAATGTAGCCATGTCATCAGACTAATGTGATGGAGGATTAAAGAGAATCCGACTCTCAACTTATTTTGCATTTCACTCAAAAGCAGGGCGATTCAGAGAAAGTCCGAGTTTTTCGCCATATTATGCCTCTGCAACTGGACTGTATACATAGGCTCATATTCAGAATTAAAGTGCTACGACCTCATTGAAGGGAACCTAACCCCCAAAGTTGTTCAGAGCCATTCTGGGGGTGGATTTGAGTCTGTCCTCAGAGAATTCATCTTAGCCAGTGTGAGCTTTTAAAGCCAAGCCACTGGTTGGAACCTCAGAGTCCCCATTGATTCAGGGGTCTGGCACTGCATAGGTCATAGGTCATTAACCTGTCCAAGCCTCAGCTTTCTCATTGGAAATATAAGAAACATGAGAGTGTCCACCACTTCGGGTTTTCAAGATGACTGTGAGCCTAACCTTGGTACCAGGTCTGATAGCTAGCTGGTGCCAGAAAAATGTACTCAGTGGTCTCCTATTGGCAGGATCTGGACAAGAAAGCAAGGTTCATGCACGGGTCCCTCCCACAATCCATGTTCATAGATGGGCAATGGGGAGGCTCTGCTCCCACAGAGGCAAAGATGTGGGACAGCGAGCTCTGCCCTCAGCCAGCCCGGAATCCAGAACAACCACAGCATTCCTGCAGCATCAAGGAAAAGTCTGGCAGGTCTGCACATAATGGCTACCTAGGCAACTGGGAATAAAAACCACACCAAAGGATTGGTGCAAATGACACAGGAGAGCCTCTTTGGCTTCCAGTTCGGAGGCAAAGCCTCCTCAGCCCTAAACCAGCCTCTTTGAACCATGGACAGACCACCTGTGCTTGAATGCCTGCAGTCACCCAAGCCATCCTGGGTCCCAGCTCCAGGGGACCCCTCTCTCCAGGATGGTCTTCATTTGTACAGATAGATCTGAAGGCTCAGGAGGCTCGGAACTTTCCTTCATCATCACACTAACAGTCAGGGAACCACAATTGTTACCCCAACTTCTCAGCCCTGGTCCACCAAGGCTCCACTGTCCATCCCCTCGGCATGCTTGGTGGAATCCAATGAGTGGCTGATGGGCAAGATAAACAACTAGATTTCCAACATTTCTGCAAACTCCTCCCATGCCCCCCTGTTGGCTTCCCAGAGGCTTCCAGGCAGGAGAGGAGAACAGTCACACCATCCCCAAAAGGTATGTCTTCAGCACAAGGATCAGTTGAGGCTGGTTGTATGTAATACACAGCAGACATGGAGAAACTTGGAAAACCAAGTAGAAGTTGTCATTTCACAGGAGGCATTCAGGTTTATAAGAGAAATGTCCATCCCCTAAATGGAGAAGGTGGGACTGCAATCTGCATAGCAACCTTAGCCTTGTTTCTTGTTTTTCTCCCTCACCTCTGTAACTGACTGCCCCTGTCCCCAACATCTTTTGTCTTTGGCTGGAGAGGGTATTTAACTTGGTAGTTTAGGCCATTTTGGGGATTTGCTCGGTATACAGCAGGTATCTACACTAATAAAAGAGAAACATGCAAATGAACCATCACTCCGTTATGCCAAGCCATGCCCACAAGCCAAACATGAATGACTATGCAAATTAACCCAATCAATATGGAGGCCAGCCATGGAGCTGAAGCAAGCAGGAGGCTTGGGTTGCCCCAGCAATGGAAGAAACCAAGCTTCCACTCGCCCTGGCCGGCCCTGGCCTCAGCTCAAGGCTACAAAGTTTCAATTATAGAAGATAAATATGTCCTAGATACTTGCGTCCAGCCAGCCCTGGCCTCCACTGGAGGTGCTGGGGAAAAAAGAAAGAAAAGAAAAGAAAAGAAAAGAAAAGAAAAGAAAAGAAAAGAAAAGAAAAGAAAAGAAAAGAAAAGAAAAGAAAAGAGGAGAGGAGAGGAGAGGAGAGGAGAGGAGAGAAGGAAAGGAAAGGAAAGGAAAGGAAAGGAAAGGAAAGGAAAGGAAAGGAAAGGAAAGGAAAGGAAAGGAAAG
>JAAGEH010000039.1:9010106-9058486 GCA_011751065.1 Lasiurus cinereus | reverse complement strand
AGGAAAGGAAAGGAAAGGAAAGGAAAGGAAAGGAAAGGAAAGGAAAGAAAAAGGAGCTAGGACCTTGGGTTTCCGGGAGGTGATCAGGCCAAGATGGGATGGCAGGAGCCCTTGAGGGTAAGCAGACCAGCGGGGAGCCAGTTGTGGGTGAGCAGGCCATCAGTGGGGGTCAGTTAGAGGTGATCAGGACAGTGGTGGGGAGGTGGGGGGGAGAGGCAATTTGGAGTGAACAGGCCAGCAGCGGGGCTGTTGGGGATGAATAGGCTGGCAGGGAGGCATTTGGGGGTGAGCAGACCAGTGGTGAGGGGCAGCTGGGGGCAAGCAGGCTGGCAGGCAAAATGGTTGGAGGCAATCAGACAGGCACTCAGACAGGTGAACAGCTGGAGCCAGCAGTCCTGAATTGTGAGAGAGATGTCTGACTGCGGGTTTAGGCCCGATCCTTGTAAACGAGCAGTAGGACATCCTTTGAGGGGTCCCAGATTGGAGAGGGTGCAAATTGAGCTGAGGAACACCCCCCCCCATGCACAAATTTCGTGCACTGGGCCACTAGTACATGGTAATAAGTGTTCCTGGGCCTCTCCCTGTGTGAAGCAAGTATACATGTTAGTAAGTATTCCTGGGCTTCTCCCATGTGTACTACAGGAGGTATGCATGTTAAGTGTTCCTGGGCCTCTCCCATATGTGCAGTAGGTATACATGTTAATAAGTATTCCTGGATCTCTCCCACGTGTGCAGGAAGTATAGGTGTTAATAAACTTCTGTTTGTTTTTCTCCTGTTAATCTGTCTTTTCTTGGAAAGGTTGGAGGAGAATTACTTCTCTTTCTCTACACAGGCGCTAGGCTCCTATGGAGCTGGTGTCTCAGCATCTGCCAACCCCCTACCCTGGGGAGGGCAGAGCAGACTGAGCAGTGTGGGGACCGCTCCTGGCACAGAACCTTCAGACAATCTCAGCAAGACCCCTTCTCCCCTCAGCCGCTCTTCTCCCACCACCCACCACCCACCATCCATCCCTTGGTCCTGGAGCAAACTCCTTTTAACTCGTTTCCCTTTCCCCTCCTTTCACTGACCTCCCTCACCTGTCCTCAGACTCAAAACCACTCTGAGCACAACTGTGACTCAGAGAAGAAGTTTGAGGCCTTGGCCAAGGGCGAGCCCATCACGAGGGCCCTCACACGCCCATCCCAGCACCGGTCCAGCCCCAGAGAAGCCTCCTGAGCAAGCCAGCAGTGAGGTTGTAAGTTAATTGAGCTGCTCATTATGAAAGCCAATTTCTCAAACTGATAGTCATACCTAATAATTATCTGGTGCTTGGAGCTTGCAGAGGACTTTTCACAACGTTATCTGATTTCACCACGCACAACAAGCCTTTGAGGTGGGTATTGCAGCTCCAACTTGCTCATGAAGAAATGAGGCTAAAGAGAGAGAGTGCCTTGCTTAGAGAGGGGGTCACTGGCCTGCATGGCAGGAGCTGAGCCTAGCATTAGCCCATGGGAGACGTTCCCTTTTGCCATGACCCTCTCTTCTCAACCTCTTGTGGTTTTCTTCTTAATATGATGAAGAGCACACAGTACCACACACTTGTCCTCACTTTAAATACCTATTTTTTTCTCTTGTTCATAGATTAGGATCTTAATAATAGGTGTTTCAGTGCTAGAATCAGATGACTGCAATCATAATTGTTCAGAAATGAGCCAGACTTTGGAACAACCGACCTCTGAGGTTCACATACTCCTGAGTTCTGTGAGACCTGGACTCTCTGCATTCATTGCACAGCCCTCCTCCCACACACACCCCTTGCTCAGCCGCCTCCCTCCTTACAGGTGGGACACCTCTCTGGCACCTGGCACATAGGACCATTGGGTGCTTGTGAAGCCGGGATGAGCTGGACGGTGTCTCTAGTGCTCCCCACAAGATGATAACCAGCGATGCAGGTGACACCTAGGATGGAAAGCAGAGGGGCTCCCAGTGCTTTAGGAAGACCTATGAGTGAGCAGGCTGGTCTTCCCATCTGGGCCTGGGGATGATAAGCCCAGGGAACTCCCAGGAACCCTGAATCTCAGAGCGCAAGAACTGAGAATCGTGAGGGTTGACAGGAGTGTGCAGGCAGTCACTATGTTCTAGGATATTCACAGGAAAGTGATGGGCCCTCTGTAGCAGCCAGTCTTACCTCTGCTTGCATCCTGAATCTTAGGGCTTTTGAACTAGATGGCTGAGCCTGGACCCGTGTGGCGAGGCCACACACAGATTCTCTGAGAGGATTTGATATGCAGCAGGGGTGAAATCAGTATTCTTCGATATCTGTCCTTCTTCCACCGATACCCATGGCCACACCATCGCGGGGATGGGGGAATTAAGACTGAAACTTAATGTTGTTCAGCTAATCCAAGACTTATTGAGTCAAAGGACTAGAGTTAAATCTAGAGAGTTAAGGTCATACTCTCTCAGCTGACAGCGGACCAAGTCCCAGAAGGAGTGAGGGGAGGCCTGGTCGGTCCACAAACTGTGGAGACAGATAGCCAGAACAAGCCCAATGCAGGTGTGTGTGTGTGTGTGTGTGTGTGTGTGTGTGTGTGTGAGAGAGAGAGAGAGAGAGAGAGAGAGAGAGAGAGAGAGAGAGAGAGAGAGAGATCAAATACAAATGGAGCTACCAGCAAAAACACAGGGGGCAAACTGAAGGAACTTGCGGAGGATACGGCCACCTGTACTTCTGTGATAATGAAAGGTTCACAGATGTACCTCATTTTTTCATCATCACAAGTTAGGCACCAACACAAACAGGAGCGCTCCCCAGCGAAGAGCAGGGCCCAGACTCGCTGATGTCCACTTTGCTAGGGTTGGTGGCTTACAATGAAAACCAATTCATTTTTAAAAGATCTTATGAAATGAACAGGAATTGATGTCAAATATGCCCATTGCACCCTTCTCCCCTTCTCTCCTCTCCAGGCAGATGGGTAAGGAAACAGAGGCCAGAGTCGGGGTTGGGAATCTCCAGCCTCTCTGGGGGTGCCAGGCTGGAGAGGAACCAGGCAGCGGGCTGGGCCTGGCTGTCATGGGGCTTCCCAGAAGCACAGTTTACATGGAACCTCCTAGGTCCCCAGGGCTTATGTATGACCGCGCAGAATATTTTAAACAAGCCTTCAGCCTCACTGAGGAGGAAATTCACAGGAACCAGCCCTAATTCTCTCTTTCTTTTCTCAGGCGACATGCCTGCTCCCAGGTCAGCAACTGGACTTAGAGAAGTGTCAAACTGCACAAGAACAGGGAAGAAGGCTGATGGCTAGAACCCACTTCACCCCAGCCAAAGAGATGCAGAGACATTTACACAAAACAGATGACAGTGGGGATTAACCTCAGAGGGAAGACCACACCACTGCCATGCTGGGTACGGGGGGGTGGGTCGGGGGAGAGGAAGGAAGGTGGGGAAGGCAGCTTCTCTCCATCCCAGGGACACTGGGCGCCCCTTTCCCCTCCTACTTTGGAAAATGACTTCTTTGCTTGGTTGCAGTAAAACCCCATATGTTCTGAGCTACAAAGATGCATTTTTCTTTTTTGAAATTGACTTTTTAACCTCCTATACTACCATATAATAAATAATCATTGTTGGAGTCCAATTCTATGAGTTTTGACAAATGCTTAGGGCTGTGTAATGGCCGCCACCATGATCGGGAGGCAGGTCCACCCATCCATCCACAGGAGCAGGGCGGCTGTTCCCCAGGACAGGCACCTCACCATAGCCGGGCATCCTTGTTTCCACACTGTTTTGAGGAAAATATTGATTAAAATGAGAAAAACAACTAATAGAGACCTAGAAATGTTGACATGGAATTATTTACTGCTGGTGAAATAGAAGGACTTGGAGTTCTGCTTTCTCCTGGGCGTGTCCCAGGCCCTGTGGCCTCTCCAGTCCTCAGAGGCTGGCCTGAATCTTCGCAGGGTGGGGCCCTTTCTGAGGAGCTGCTCTGGCGATAAGCCTGCAGGCTATGCTTTAGCTTTGGCATAGAGTCCTAGTCCAGCCTCTAAGATTTCCCAGAACCAAAGTGCAAAAGAAAATTCTCCACAGACAGCAGAATAGGGGCCCGGGGTTACATCCTTCTCCCCCTCTAAAACTAACAAACCAACAAAGTCACCAAGCTAGGTACTCATATCCATAGTCCCCAATGGGCTAGGAAATAAGCACACACACACCCCTAAAAAGGGCAAAATAAAGTGCCATTTTTTTTGAGGATTCTATAAGCCTGTTAAATATCAGTAGCAAAACTCAAAAGCTCTAGAATCCCCAGGGACTAGGAGAGAGGGGCAAAGAGCATAGAGGATTAAGGGCCAGGATCGTCTGCAGGTACTGCAATATTGGACATGCCCTCACACATTTGTCTAAGTCCATGGAGTGCACAGCAGTGGGAAGGAGTCCTGCCGTGCGCCGTGGACTCTGGGTGGCATGATGCAGCAGAGCAGGCATTACGGTGAATGTACCGCTTAGGGAGGAGGATGTTGGGGAGGCTGGTCTTGAGGGAAACCTCTGTACTTTCTGCTTGACTTTGCTGTGAACCTAAAACTACTCTAAAAACACAATCTCTTCTATGAACTCTCATTTTCTTTGGAGAAGAACAGGTTTCATGCCCTCACACACTTAGCCCCACAACCACCAGCAGTGCACACTCGCATCCCATCCTCTTTCCAGATTCAGCTTCCTCCTCAGCCTGGGCTCAGAGCACATGCTCCGCCTAACCTACATAGTCACACTGACCCCTTCCCCTAACCACCTGGAAGAAAGAAAACCTTACCTCCCAGGTAAAAATGAGATCTGTAAAAGGTTGCTACCCTAATATATGTAGGACAAGGGACAAAATATCAAACTTTCTGTCTTAAGAAAAGTCTTATTTGATGAAAGAATGCCCTTGGGTTAGGGCATACTAAACCTGACAAGCTCAGAGGAGGCCTGTATGTGGCCTTGCAAACTAGAGACCTAAAGGAACCACACAAGAAGTCTGAAATGAAAACTTTCTAACTAAAAGCAAGTCAGGTGGGTGGCTATGTCCTAGGACTTAGGCCAGTGTCTTCCCTGCCAAAGCCAATCTTTACCTTAACTGAGCCTGTCTACTGTCTTTTTGCATCTAGGATAACATACCTTTGAAATGTCAGGATAACTCCTTTTTCCAGATCCTTCAGGGCATAAACTCCCACCAGAGCAGGAGCCCACAGAGCCCCTCATTGTTATCCTGTTCCCCACATACCATCTCTATGAACTGTCAGTATTAACTATCCTGAACCCACCCACCAATGTGAGGGAAATGTGTGTCTCTCCTTTTATTCTTTATCCAATCCCAGAGATTACCTTGCTTTGCTTTCTTCTGCCTCCTTAACCTACCACCAGTGGGTTTCATGTAACTGTCCCCATGCCTCTCCTTTTATTGTAATTTAGAAAATAAGCTGCAAAAATGCCATTCTCAGGAGCATTTTCTCAATCCATTGGGATTTTGCTTCCTGGCAACTGTCGTCAGCTTGGCTCAAATAAACTCATGGAAATGCGCTATAGATTTGGACATTCTTTATATGGCCACTTGAAGCAGGGGACTGGGGGGCTGGGGCACAGCTGGGGGAATGGAAAGAAGGTGACTTAGAGGGAAGGTGACATGCGACATGAAGGGAGGTGATGTTTCTAAGAGGTGAACTCCAAGCTGCCAGACAAGTCTTAGGGGTACAGGTTCTAGAGGGGCAGATCCTGTAGGGGAAGTCCTGGAGGGGCAGGTCCTAGAGAGGAAGGTTCTAGAGGGGCAGGTCCTGGAGGGGCAGGTCCTAAAGGGGAAGGTCCTAGAGAAGAAGGTTCAAGAGGGGCAGGTCCTGGAGGGGCAGGTCCTGGAGGGGTAAGGCCTAAAGGTGTGTGGAGAAAGCGTCTCCTCCAGGTGTCAGTGGGTACTTGGGACTTTTCAATGGAAAGTCTGTGGGTGCCATGGTTATTTCAGGTCCACTCACAGGAGTTTCTCTGGTGGCAAGCATGGGCCAACCTATCCTAATCTTCTGTGGAGGCCAGTTACCAGCCCTAAGTATCCACCACAATCAGGCACCCCAAACACTGCTTGGTGTCTTTCCATCTCATGGCCTTATAAATTACAGTGGGAAAGACAAATGCTACAGCCTATTCTCTCTCCTCCCAGATGAGACACAGGGACAAGACAGACCTGCTTCCCCAAAGACCTGATGTAGACCATGGAGGAGCCTGCTCCTGAGTCAGCACTGCAGCTGTGAGCTAGGACCCTGAAAGTTCCTTCTTGAAAGCAGCTTTCTTCCCCGGGAGGCAGGAGGTGGTGGGAAAGCCTGTCTCAGCAGAGTCCCTCTTCATGGGGAACCTCCTTCCTTGCTTGGGTGGGAAGACTCAGCCCACCAGTTCTGAGCTCCTCTTCAAAGGGCTACTCTCCATCAATAATTATCTCCATTTGAAGGAGATGTTTGCATATCAAAGAACTCCTATGGGAGGGTTTAAAATTATTTAAAATGAAATTATAAATAGTCTGTTCCCAATGCCTCTTGGGTCTTGAAGCCAAGCAGTAGGCTACCGGAAGTGATGTCATTATTCATTAAAACTTTCCAGGCCCCTGCCCCCTTTTCTAAGGTAATGGGTAGGAAAGAAGAAAAATAACAAAGGATGGGATCCCTCAGACCTCTTCCTCCCCTTTCAGCTCTCCTCTCTCCACTCCCAGCCCCCAACCTCCAGCACCAGGATTTGGCCTCCATTGTCCTAGAATTTCAATACCGCTCAGAAAATGAAAGGCCTGTGAATGCCATAAGGGGGTGGGGCACAAAAGAGCATCTTGCTCCTCTGGGTCAACTCAAGACTCCTTTCATTTTGGCAGAATCCTCCCTTATAGACCCGCTGCACAAAGGCCTGGTTCCTGTTCCTGGAGCGGGGAGGAGGGGGCAGGATGGGGGGTGGGCTTCAATTAAAAGCTAATAGCCTTTTGTGTGGTAGCTCTCTGGGGCATCGCTCATGTTTATTGCACATCACTGTGCCAGGACAAATCAGTGAAATCAGAGTAATGCACCCGTTTCCTGAAATTTTTTTCTTTTGTTTTGATCATTAGAAAAAGAGAAAGAAAGGAAGAAAAAAGTGTTCTGAGAAGCAGACTTTAGACAGTGAAATCAGTGCTGCCACTGGGCAGAGGGGAACAAGGGCCCAGGAATAAGGAGGAGGGGCACCAGGCCCTAGGGCAGCCGCGCAGCCAGGCCCTCCTCCTCGGGGAACCGCCGCCTCCCCTCCGGCTGTTCAGTGCTGGCTCTGTCTGGAACAGGCGCCTTGTCCCTGGGGATGGTGGGAGCCTGGCTCTGTGTAGGTTCCTTCCCTGCAATAAAGGGTCAGCCCTCCCCCTCCACAGCGGCACTCAGTGCTTCCTTTGCTCCTGCAGTTTCTCCCAGCTCCTTAGGCACCCCGAACAGGTCTGGGTAACTCAGTGTGGATGTTTGTAAGACCTTCACCCAAGAGTTTCCAACCACTCAGCACCACCAGGCAACCCAGAGTGAATGAAAACACTGCAGGGGGGGAGGAGGGGTGCTTCCAGATATTCAGCGACAGCACAAGGCACTGGACATGTGAAATTGTGGGTTCCTGCCTGGCCTGCCACTGACAGGAGCCTGACCCTGGACCAATACTCCAAGCTTTGAATTCAGTTTCCCTGTGAATAAAATTAGTGCATTGATTTAATTCGGCTCTAAAATTCTCTAAAATGACCTTTACAATCTCCACTCTCCAATCATCCCTATTCCACCTCCTCCTTCAGCCAGCAGTAGTTTGACCTAAGTTGGCAGAGTTAAAGGAGAACCTTTATAAATACTTGATGATTGAATTTGTATGTGTATATCGGGGGCATGAGTATAGACCAACTCCAGAGCATAATTCAGATACAAATCAATGTCAAGTGTACCCTAAACCAGTCGTCGACAAACTCATTAGTCAACAGAGCCAAATATCAACAGTACGATTGAAATTTCTTTTGAGAGCCAAAGTTTTTAAACTTAAACTTCTTCTAATGTCTGTTCTTCAAAATAGACTCTGCCAAGCCGTGGTATTTTGTGGAAGAGCCACACTCAAGGGACCAAAGAGCCACAGTTTGCCAACCACTGCCCTAAACCATACACTCATTTGTTAAGTAGCCTGGTGCTAGGTGGAGTAGAAAGTAAAATGGGTAGGTGAGGCTGTGTGACCTTGGGTAAGTTGTCTATCACCTTTGAGCTCTCTTTCCTTATCTGTAAAATGGAAATATTTGTCCTATTTTTCACACACTGAAATGTAAATATAATTTGTAGATGAATAAGCTTTTACAGTACAAAACCTTACCTAAGAGTAAGGTGGAATTAATCCATTTACATTCCCTCTATTATCTCCTTTGATATATGGTTCCAGATACCAGGAATATTTCGAGGGAAATACTGCTAAGGAGAAACACTAAATTGATTCTTAAACTCAAAGTCTCATCTGAGAGAGTCTGTTTCCTGAAATTCATCATATGCTCAATGGAGAATTCCCTTTTTGGACCTTTCTTAGTATCTGGTAGGACCCTGGAGACAAAGACCCAGCTCCTCCCCTGGGTCCTCATCACTGAATGAATGGATGGTCCCTGTGTGGGGACTGAAAAAAATACTCTCTTCCCACCTTCCATTTCTGGTTGGGCTGCGAAATGAACAGAGTACTGAGGAAATGTACAAAATTTACTAAAGATGCACATGCCAGGGGTGTTATAAGGAATGAGACCCACAGAGGCTCTGGGCAGTTGAGATTGAATATGCCCTTATGGACATAAGAAAAAGGGGAAAGTGACAGGATTTCAGGAGGAAGAATAGGCAATTTACAGGTAGCTAAAAAAAAAAACAGCACACTGTGGCAGGCAAATTCTTGCTAAGCAGCCCAGAAACAATAGGGCACAGTGGGTTCAGGGCGTTAGGACATGGAGGAATGGGATTAGGTGTGTGTGTGGCGGGGGGTGGGAGGGGGATGGGGGGTGGGGGGGGCAAGATAGAGGAGGTGAGAGGGGTGAAGGAAATCCTGCCACCAAGCCTGCCTGGAGCCTCCCTACTTACGCTAAGGTGCATGGGGTCAGATTCCCTCCTGGAGCAGACCTTTCCCTCTGAATCTCTTAGGCAAGGAAAGGGGAGGGTTAAAAGTTCTTACTGAGTGTTTTGTGTCTTAACAACCAGCATAAAAATCAATACCCCAATAAGCATAGTTTTGGGGTCACAAAACTGTGGTCCCCTTTACAAACTGAAGAGGAGTGGGAAATGAGGCAATCTTTAATACAAACACAGCCCACTTTGGAGGATTCTTTCTTTTTATAGCATGGCAAAGAATGGGGTTTACAAAGAGCAAACCCCCCACAGTTTAGGGGGAAGAGGTCCGTCTAGGCTGATGAAAAGAAACAGCACAAATGCTGAAACCGGACCCACCGGGAAGGCCAGATAGAATCACTTGCCTTCCTGCCTCCTCACTGTGGGGCCAGGAGCAGTTTGGGAAAAGAAAAACCCATCAATTCTTGACTTAAGTCCAAGATAATGGCTTCGTCCTGCTCCCTGCTTCCCTCCTCCTTCGACAAACAACCCCATTTTATGGTTATCAACTGAAAACAGTATAAAGTAAATTAGGTCAATAAAAATCTTGAGACAGAAGTTTGAGTTAAGCTAAAACAAAGGGAAATGAGTGCAAATAAACTTTTCTTATCACCAGCTTTAAATATTCAAGATCACCTTAAAGAAAAGAAGTACTTTCTACCCAGAGAGAACATCCAAGGGATTTGTAAACTTGGAGGATATGCTGACAAAGAAGAAGCTGCTGTTTCTTATCTCGCCCTCCTCTTCGTCCTCAGTATTTCCTTCTTGCCAGTTGGCTTGACCCAGTGTTTGAAGCTGACCAAAAGGTGTCCTAAGAAAATAAGTGACATGGCAATGCCAATAGGTACTCCAAGGACTTCCATTAAAGTCCCTCTCGCAGACCCTTTTTGGAATTCTAGGCTTGGGAAGTAATAGAAGTTTTTCAGAGTCCACTTTCAGTAGGAAAAAAGGAAGACTAACTTACCCAAATTCTCAGTCATTCATTGTATGGTCAACCATTTCTTATAAATTTGCAATAGACTATTATACAGAGAACTGCTTGCCTTGTGTATTTCATGTCTAAGAACAGAAGATGGACATGTTGAAAGCTGAAGCAATGACCAAATAACGTTATTTGAGGGCATCCCTTCTTTATATCTTACATGCTATGAGAATGCTTTGGCAAATGATGTACTTTAGACAGAGTGTCCCCTCCCCACCCCACAACTCCCACAAGGGGACAAAACTATAAGCACCAAGGAGATCAAATAACTACTAGTAAATGGTTAATGAGAGAGCTGCTAAGAATTACAAGTGAGATTAGCCTTTTACCCTGCATTAGCCCGAATGAAAAACTAACCCTGTAACTATTCTTACTAGGTGGCCTAATGACTATTTATAAGAACAAAATGTTTGGTTCAAATGTATTGTCTATGTTTTGTTTTGTTATTTGTTTGCACTATGAATCTTAAAGATTTTTATCTTTAAAAGAAATACAAAAACAAAAATAAAAATTAAAAAAAAAACAGCGAAACACCAGGCATAGGACACACTTAAAAATATTTGTTGAATGAAGGGAATGAGTGAGCAACGTGTAAAGCTAATGATTAGAGGTCACAGTGTAACTATGTAAAAGAATTGGGAGCAACCTGGAATAATAAATTGCCATTTGGGCCAGGTTTGAAAATGGTGATGATCTCAGTATCCCAATGCCTGAAGTTAATTCTAGAGCAATGTTTATGTGTCATCAGACCTGTTACATTAAGTGACACAATTACATTAAGAGGCTCTACCCATAAAGAAGGTCTTAAACCTGAATCAGAAGCTCAAGCAAAGAACAACCATGGCATAAGACCAATGTTCCTTATGTCTCCTGTGGGACAAAAGCAAGCTGTGACATATCTCACTCATGAACCTTGAATGCCCCACCTCTGGTGGCCGGTAATAAACCATCTTCCCTATTCAAACTAATAAGTGGTTGCAGTTAATAATGATTAGAAAATGACTCTAACTGGCTGATTTATATTAATTATTATTTTACTTATTATTTTGATTTAATGATTATTAAATTTTGTCTGCATTCCCAGGTATCCATCAAATGATGATGGGGTAAGATACCCCAATGCCTCTCACAGGGAGCAGGAAGTAAGCTGATTAGGAATGTAAATGTAATATCTCTCAGGGGTGGTCAGGGAATCAGTGACATGGCAGGTGTGTATGAATATAGGAATAATCCTTGCCCTCCAGGGGCATAGTGTGTATTTACAAAGAAAGTCTACATGAAGGAAGTTTACCAATACTGTAGCTTCTGTTTACTTGGTCCAAAATGAGATATGCAGAAAAGCAGCACCCAGAATGTGTGTCCTTTGAGACAATCGAGCTTCCTTGAGCTGGTCCTAAGGGTAAGGTGGAAATGAAGAAGTCAAGGACAAAATATACCCAGTTTAGGAATATATGGCAGTAATTGAGTCATTTAGCTTAGACTGAAGATGTTTGTCTGTATCTGTTTTTCTTAGGAATGGTGTTCAACACAGGAAAGACTGGAAAACAAACTGGGTTGCTTTCTATCTACACAGCTTCTACTCACAGACATCATTCCAAAAGCAAAACCTAGAAGCCAAATCTGCACCACCTCTCAGAGTGTTGAGCCTATCACTGAAGTGAATTCTGAGCTCCCCACTTCCTTTCTCAACATTGCTCCCAACTTTGCTTCACCCCAACTACAGACAAGGCCCTACAATTCCTCAAGTGGGTCCTGAATTTCCCTGCTCCTTCCCCATAGATTTCCCTCCTCCAAGAGCATTCTTTCCAGCCCTCCTCTGTCTAATACATTTCCATGAGAATCATCCCTTTCTCAGTCTGGGTTAGCAGTCCTTGCTTCCTTCTCCTGACCACCACCCTCAACACACACACACACACACACACACACACACACACACACTCACCCACACACTCACACAGTTAGCATAACCTTTATCTATCTGCTGTTATAGTCCTGGAAGGTTTTGAGGATTGGATTGTGTCTTATTTGCATTGTGGCAAAAACAAATGATTATTAGATGAATAAAGGGTGAAGGAGTAATGAAGCAAGAATTTGAATTTGGTCTTAGAGGCCATGAGAAGCCACAAGTGAATGAAGGTGAATGGCATGCAAATAGTGCTCCCAGCAGCATAGTTGAAGCAGAGTTGGGTTTTTAGCTGGAGATAAACTTCCTGAGCCTGCTGAAGACTGATACAAGAAAATATAGAGACATTTTACTAGGTGTCTCCAGCGGAAGCCGAGCACTGCTGGTTATCTGACTCCAGCCTTTTATTGCCTCTAAGATATTTTGCAACTCTGTAAATTATAGATAAGATAACAATGCAATAAAATTATTCTTGACCATCGGCATGTGAATACATGCTTTTGGGTGGAGATTCTGGAACTTTGGGTCTCTACTTCCCGTCACATACTTTCTGCCCATATTTGCTTTTAATTTTTCCCTTTAAATTGGTTTCAGAGAGGAAAGTAGAGGGAGAGAGAGATAGAAGCATCAATGATGAGAGAGAATCATTGTTCAGCTGCTTTCTGCTCACCCCCAACTGGGGATAGTCTGCAACCAGAGCATGTGCGCTTGACCGGTATAGAACTGGGACCCTTTAATCCACAGGCAGGCCAACGCTCTATACACTGAGCCAAATGGGGTAGGGTCCTACTTATTTTTATATTCATCTCAACATCCCTTTATTTCAAGTAAACTTACTTTCTTTTCACTTTTCCTTTGAACCAAAGGTTCTCTCATTAACAATGAGTGAAATGAAATCCCTAACATGATCATTAAGATGTAATCCTTACCATTATATCTGGATGAGAGTCGCCATTTTAACTTTTTTTTTTTTTTTTTTACAAAAAAGGCTGGATTACCATTTGTTTCCTGGAAGGACACTCTCCAGGCCGGGGCATGGCCCCCACCCTCTCTCTGAGACTCCAGGACAGTCGTGCTCTCTCTGTGCTGTGTGACAGAGGTGGGCCTTTGGGGGAAGGCTGCCAGGAAGCTGAGGATCATGGCCAGCCATCTTAGGCCAACTCCTGGCAACTCTTCCTTGTCTTCTTTGTCGCTCACATTGGATGTATCTGTGGCCCTTTAGGTCTCATTTAAAGACCACCCTAAGTACCTTTTCAAAAAGGTGAATACAAATCAATGCCATTCTGGAGATGTGACTGGGAGGAAAAGTGACAATGACAGAGCAGCTCATTTCAAACACATATTGAAGGAAGAAAGTACCACTAGCGACAGGTTAGATGTGAGGAAAGAGTAGGAGCAAGGAACACCTTCTGCTTCTAAGCAAGGTGACACTAGCATGCTTTGAAATCAGCCACAGGAGCTTTCCACAGTGCTCAGGGTGGGGGTCAGCGCAGACTCCAGGTACTCATCTAAGAACTGTTATAAACAAATGAAAACAGTGGTTTTCGTGTTCACATGTGAAAACAGATGCTGAGAAAGGGGAAGCACCAGATCCTATGTGAGAAAAGGCTCCCTGAGCTGGAAAAGCCAGCTCCAGTCAGCCTGGGTGGAGTGGGGGTGGGTGTGGGTGTGGGGCCACCAGAGGCAGGAGATGCTCAGGTGCATTTTCCCTGCACTGACAAAGCCAAATAAAGATTAAGCTGCTATTTTCCCAAATGAGTCCCTGCCCAACCCCAGGGCTGGGAATACATAACCCTAAGACCCTGAGCAAACAGCCTCTACGGAGAGAACAAGATTGCCTCTACTACCTCATTAACATGTTTTGAGGACAACAGTTCGGACCCTGCAGGACAGTTTTCCTGGGCGAGCTAAATGCACAGATTAAACTGTGCTGGGAGGCGGCAGGGTACCAGGTGACATGCTGAAGAGGGATCAGGACTGTGTGAGATACTGTGGGCTGTGTCCCAGGGAACCTTAAGATGTTCCATGAATCCATCTGTATTTCTCTCTGTGACACAAATACATCTGTCCAAGGGAAGACCCTTCCCTGGCCGCTCTTTCTCTGGTGAGGTACAGTTCTCTTCATATTCAGAACAGAAATGGGGCTTATTTAATATCACAACAGACTGTTTCCCTTGCCAACTGCAAAACAGACATGAAATCCCACAGCACAGCACCCCTCAGCTTTTAGAGACTGTGGTGTCTAGAAAAGGATGGCCCCTCAGTGTAGCAAAGGTGCACACAGCCTGGCAGCACTGGCCACCACCTGGCCCCAGCTACCACCAGGTACAGGCCAGAATCGGGTCCCAGCCAACCACCTGGCCCTGGCTACCACCAGACACCAGGCTGTCAGAGCAGAGCGGACAAGCATTCTTCATCACAGAGGAGGGCAGCACCGCACTCAGGCCATGAGTTTGGCTCATCTCCAAGGCTCTGCCTGAGCTACCCTTGGAGCTTGGTAAGCACTGAGATAGGGAGCGAGCATAGGGAGGGTCTGCTTGTGGTCTTGTGAAGCCACAGACACCACACCACACATGCCAAGCTCATGCAACAGAACAGGTGTGCCTCTGAGAAACAGCCAAGGGCCATTCTCCCTGCACTGACAAAGCTGTATGAGGTCACTTTATCCACGAGAAAGTACCAAATGCCCAAGATCTGGTTGGCTCACTGAGCCATCTTCTCAAGGTGTGTCTGCTCCATTTCAAAGATGAGGAGAAGGAAGCTGAGGGAGGTTAGATGGAGTTGTCCCAAATCAAATATCAGGCCATGGCAAAGCAGGGACGTGAACTCAGATCGTTCAACTCGGAGTCTCATGGTCATCCTGCTTCTCAACATTTTTGAGAACAAAGATAACAATAGCCAGCCCACTAGCCCTGCCCTCTCACCTGCTTCCTTTCTAAGGAGACCTTCACCTTCCCTCCCTTCTGACAATGAAAAAGGTTTAATTAATTTGGGGGATTATATGGGCTGTATATACTTATATGGAAATACACTTTTGTAAATATCATATAAACATGTACATAGAGAGAGATGACCTTCACGTGGGAACTAAACCTCTGTTCTCGGCACCTGTGCCCACCTGCTTCATATCCACTCAGCCCCCCTCCAACTAACCAGCACAAAACCAAAATTATCAGAGTGGCCCTCCCCACAAGGCCGGGTCCTCTGTCACTATTCCTGTTCTCTGTTGCTCGCTTACTCCTGACTTTTCCACTGGGCCAGGCCCCTGCAGGAGGGAACACTGGCCCCTACCCAGCTTTGGCTGCCACACAGCACATCCAGTGGGTAGCTGCTGGTGACACACACCCAACCAGAGGGGGAGGAAGGCGTGGGCTTTCCACCATGCATATAGGTATGGACAGACAGCTGACACATGGCTGCCCCCTCATCTCTCCCTCTTCCCTTCCCAGCATCCAGGTGTGAGAGAAAAAGCAAGCTGAATTTCCATGTGCACAGTTCAGTCCATCTTTAGAAGCGGGGTGTTTCCTGAAGGTGTGCCAAGCTGAACAAGCCTCTCCAACCAAGAAACAAGCAGGCTGCCACACGGGCACTGTGAAGCCACGAAGCGGGCCTGGGAATCCAGCCAGGAGGTGGCCTCCCCTTCTAGCTCATTAACCATTTGCGATCACCATCATGCTGGAGCAGCCTTGCAGCTGGACATTAAGTTAGCCTGGCTGTAAACCAGGAACGCAGAGGGCAAAGTATCCAAAGAGCAGTCATTCCCAACAGCATCCTCCAGGACTGCACACAGCCCTTTCTTTGAAATTTCTCTTCTGAACAATAAGGAGGAGAAAGGGGAGGGGCACTCACACACGCACATGGACGCAGACAGAGACACATACATACACACAACACACACTAACACATGCACACACTCATGCCTGCACACATGCCATCCCTGCGAATGGCCTGCACAGAGAACTAAGCCATAGTAAGAAGGGCAGCAGGCACTAATTACACATTCAGAACAGGTGTGTGCCTGCAGAGCCACCACTTAATTACCAGGTTTGGCATCTTGGCACTGGCAGGCGGGCCCTCTCAGCCTCTAAGAATGCTGAAACTGAGCGTCCACGGGGCTGCTCCCTGTGTAGGTCCGAGGAGCTGAGAAGTGGAATTTCTAATTACATGGCTTTAGGCTGTACGCTAATGAGAGGCTCCGTCTGGGCAAGCAAACAGCAACTGGCTTTAGGACGTGGGTCCCGGAACATCCTGAGAGGATCCCAGCACTTGCCTTTTTTCTGGGTGGCACCTCCTCTGATCACCAGCAAAAGCAATTCCTGTTTAACGCTACTCAACGACATCTTATAAATCCCACTTCCAAGTTGAAATACTTGAGAGAAAACAAAGGCTCAGGATAAACTGTTACCCCATGATGGCAAGCACGCTAACAGGACACCAATCCCTCGGTGCTGTCCAACCTCACCTGCATTTTTCCTCCGAGGGTCCTTCCTGGCATCCACCACACTTTTTCATGTCAACTTTCCTGCCCCTTCCCATGGATTCCCTCTGCCAAGAAGACCCTTCCCCACTTGATCTTCACATGAACTCCTATTTATCTGTCAGAACCTTGCTTGGGTTGCCACCTCCTCTCTGAAGCCTTCCCAGGGAGACCCTCCCCCACCTAGACATTTAATCACTCCTCCTGAAGGATTTCTATGCCCGGAACTCTGTTTTTCTGTGTGCCGTGCCTTACCCTACCTAGCTGTCTTTACCTGCCTTCACTCTCACTCTCCAGAGTCAGTCTCCACAAGCCAGAGTCCCCACTAGTACTCCTTCACTCCAAGAACACACGAAACTGCCTCTCTGACCCTCCTTCTTCCTTTGACATCTTCATTCTGTCACAGTGTCATCTCAGACCCATAAATATCCTTCTCTTGCTCAGGCTTCTGCTCAACAGCCTCTCTTAACAAGACCTCCTGCTAACACAGTCCTTTTCTCCTGCCACCCTCTTCCCCATAACTCCACCCCCTCCTTCTGTTTTATTTCTTGTTGTGGCTCCATCACTTGGTGAGATCTTCTATTTTTATTAGTTTACTTATTTATTTGTTTCCTGTCCATCTCCCCAATAGAATGTCAGTAACATGAGGGCAGGATCAATGCTAATAAAACAGGCAATAAAATCCATGAAATAAATAAAGCTTTGCATCCGCAGAGCCTGGCATAGAATAGATGCTTAATAAATGAATAAAATCATTATGCAATTATAAGAAATAACACTGACACTAGTGAACATACAAATACAGGGACACTAAGAGCTATACAAAATCGAATGGATTTCTCCCCAGTGCTCTGTCCCTGTTGCTGAATTCCAATGGACAGTATAATCCCAAAGGTCCCCAGTGCCAGTCCCCTCCAGATTGTCCTTTCAACACGCTCCACTGAGTAGAAAGAAGCCAAATAATCTCACAATGGAAGCAAAATGCACCAAATCCAAATTCAAATATAACTGACAAGCAACCAGCAGCTGAAAAATTCTTTATGGGGCTCAGGTGTTAAACATGAGTGGGGCCACCCTTTAGGACCTAAACCCAACTCTGAATTTGACTGGTGTGCTCACTTAGGTGCCTTTACCTGCAAACCAGACCACAGCTTTCTGCTAGTGCTGGGTCCCCTCCTTGAGCTTCTGGGACCTACATCCTATTTGCCCCATCTGGGGGCTGAGCAACCCACAAATAGGTGACATGCCTTTGTGCTTCCCATCCCCCAAAAGACACCATTCGGGTAAGATGAGGTGGCTCTGATGAAAGTCCTCAAAATGAATGAAAGCTTCAGTCTGAGGGGAGCTGGCACGTGTGCCCTCGGCAAATGCTCCTTTGACAGAACACAAGAACCACGAGCCTGTCTCTACTTCTCCTTCCAGCTGGGACTGAAAGAAAACACAGCCCTGAAAATCCCTGTGCCTGACAGGCCATCTCACCATAGGAGACCCATGGAGAGGAGGGAGCCATGCTCAGAGCCTGCCCCATGCAGGTGCTGCCCCCAACCAGGAGCCCCTAGTTGTTCCCTCTGGAGCCCAACACTCTTGGGCTCTGGTCTCTCTCTTCTAAAAAGAAGTGGCTCTGTACCAGGGGATGCAGGGCTCAGCCACACTTCCTTGGAGAGTGCAGTCGCTGTTACACGCCCATGTGGAATGCTCCCCAACTTAGCAGAGTTCCTCCACAGTGAAACAGGCTCACTTTGGGAAGGCTAGGACCACCACAAACATGGCTTCTCTCTACTCCCAGGGTTCTGAGACAGGAGGGGGAGGCCTGTCCCCTGGCCAGAGAATGATGGTCTGTGGGGTCCTCTCTCCACCTTGCTTACTGGGCTTCTCAGAAGCCCCTCCCAGGGTTCCTCCCCCAGTGGGGATGGGGGTCAGGAGGCCCGCAGGTTTTGGCCATCTGTTTCTTCCTGGCTTTGGGCTGGAAAGCTGGCATTTGGAGCCTTTTTGGCAGTTGGAAAAGAGTGGCTCTCTCTCGCCCAAAACTTCAACCCTGAGAAGGACAGCCTATGTTTGGGATGTCATACAAGTTACACAAAGAGGCAACAGGGAGAGGGCTGAGTGGGTGCTGAGTGAGAGAGGAAGCATGCCCATCCCTTCTTGAAACAAATGCTGACTCTAGAACTCAAAGCCACACACAAAGCACCCAGCAGGGCTGTGTCTTACCCTTCAGAAACCATCTGCGTATTTTCTTGCCTTCTCTACGTTGGACACCAAATTACTTCACTTTTCTCAACAATACATAAAAATAACTCCAGTGCATAATTCATGTAAAGTCTCTGAATTTCTTTGGTATAGGAGTCAGCACTGGGCCAAAATACCTGCTTCGCCAGTGAGATGAAGGCCCCTCCCTCCACAGAACACTGCACCTCTGAGCTAGCTTCAAGCCCACTTTCTCTTCATCCCCAACACTTCCCTTCCTCCTCCAACCGTCAGTGCTCTGCCATACCTCTCTCTAGGCCTTTCCCACTGTGCTGCCCTGAACAACTTTATTTGCTTCCTGGGACAACTGGCTGACAAACTCCTACCCATACTTCAAAGCCCAGCTCCATGGTTGCCTCTCCTTTGAGTTCCCTTATTTTGGTTCTCTTTATTCTATGTTTTTTTCTCACCATAGACTCTTGACCAAGAAAGTGATCTCCTCAAGGCATCTAACAACTGCTTATCATCATATTTTCCCAAGTCCTTCACACCCTTTGACCCATTCTAGGTGTTCCAACACTGGTAGATGAAATCAAATCACGAATTAATGAATGGCAGATGCTATGTTATTCCGTGAGTGGTGCCACCCGGATGTTCTAGTCATGACTTGGCAGTATTGCCTGATTTTCACAAGGGCCATAGAAAGAGAAGGTCGGTATTAAATGTCCCGTTAAAAGATCCGTAACTTTATAGGAAGGGAAGTGTGATAAGAAAGAAAAGCTAGTCAAGCACAGGCAACTGAAGACCCTGCTGTGGTGTGAAACTGTTCCCCTCGGCACCGTGTGACACGTCCTGGCCAGCACCTGGCCCAGAAGAGGAACCATCCAAACACATTAGAAGTTTGCCAAATACCAGGAGTCTGTGGTAAGTATCTCAGGAGATAACAAGATCATTGTGGCAAGTGCAGAGTGCTTGGGAAGGAAACCCAGACACTGCGGTATTAAGTTTTGTGCAAATGGGTAAATGATTCCCTATCTCTCTGCAAAAGGTTCCACTCACCTTTCCCAGTGACACCTAATCGGAAAGTTTCCTTTGCTTCCCGTATGACTAAGGAGCACTTTCAGTGCTGCCCTTGGGCCCAGACACAAAAAGGGAAAGTGCATGTTTACAAAAGAAGGCGACTGTCCTGGTGTGCAGCTCCAGGCTCATGAGGCATGGGGCCTCTGCATCGTCAGTGAGCAGTCTCATTGGTGCTGCCATAAAATGCGCAAGACCACAGGCTGCACACCGGCAGGCGGGGATCAAAGCTTCAGCCTTTTCCAACACAGCAGATGGCTGCTCTGTAAACAGCTTGGAAAGGGAGCCCTTACCTTTGAAAAGGGCACAGGCTCCTGGGAGGAAAGCAGAACCTGCAATTAGCCGACCAGGGCAGGGCAGGGCAGGGCAGCACGTGGGAGCCGCCGGAGGCCCGCGTCAGGCCGGCCAGGGCTTGCACCCGCTGCCCTGGGCCCCTGATTTACCGCACCCCCAATTTCCCCCCTTTACTCCTTGTGTACAATCACCCCGGGTCTCCGGGTGCAAGGTTGTGGACACATAGTGTGAGATGATGTCTCAGGAGGGAGAATATGGAGTCTAATCCTGTTTCAAGGTTGGACAGAGAGAGCACAGGCAGGAAGCCCTGGAGACCTGCTCCACTAACTGCCCCAGGTGGCCACTGGCCCAGCAGAACTCCTCCTGTTACCAGCAGGTACTGAATGAAAAGGAATTGTACTCAAGGAAACTTAAACAAAATTAAACAGATTTTGTATGTTTTGTTTAGAGATATAACAAATTCTAAGGGCCTTTAATATGCTAGCATGGAACTATTTATGTATTTTTTTACAAATCACTTATACACTTTTTAGAACATTTTGTTCCCTGAAGAAACTTGGGATAGCGCTCCTCAAAGTGTGGTCTGCCTGCAGACTGTCTTCAAGGAGGTATAGGTGGAGTTAAAAGCTACAAGTAATCGACAGCCTTCCAACATCCAAGGCTCATATCAGTGAACTCACTGGAGCACAGCTGAGTGTGGGTGCTGCACATTGTGGCAGAAGGTAAAGGGCACAGGGTATATAGTCAACTGCTGTAGGACAGCATATTGTCCACAGTGAGTGGGGGAAGGTAGTCCTGTGCAGGGTTTGCTGAGTGCCAGCTTAGGAAGCACTGATGGGCCATCCCCACTGTATACTTGAGGATGTTGATACCAAAGAGATAGATGGACTTGCCCAAAATCACAAAGCATCCATAGCCAAAGGCTGTCTCCATTTGGGGGCTACATAGGAGAAGAGCCAGTTAAAAAGCACAAACAAAAATAAAATTAAAAGCAGGAGAAGCATGTCATTGAAAATGATTTTAAGATGGTGATTCTATTTTAACTGTTATCCAATTAGCCTGCCTCTATGCAGCCTCTCCCAGGATCACTACAGAGTTGTAAAAACTTAGTCAAATAGGAAAAAAACAAACAGACAAAAAACTTCATTTCAAAATCTAACAATAACGTCCATGATAAGTGGAAATTCAATCCTGAAATAGTGCGTTACCTTAAAAAAGGTTGGTGGGGGGGACCAAAATGTAATTCCCACACTGTCTGGCATTGACTCAGACCTAGGAGTAGCCAAGTAGCAAGGGAGTGAAGCTGGCTACGTGTGAGCAATAAGGAGCAGTGGGGTCTCTAGCAAACAGAAGCGGATACGCCCCACTCACAGTCCCTGCTGCTGCTCTTCAGGTCCCGCCAGTTGCTGCCTTAATAAAAGAAGCAGAAAAACTGCTTGTTGTGAAATCTCTGAATCTGTCAATATTTGTGATGAATTTACATGTTTTTAAAACATGTAAGCAGTTATAACTAATCTGTGGTGGTAAAAGGGAGGATAGTGGCTATCCTTGGAACAGGGACAGTAACAGGAAGGGAATATGAGGGTGGTCTTGGCTCTTACACGGGTGTGTTTGCTTTGTGAAATTCACCAGTCTGCACACTTCTGAGCTGTACACATTTTACAGTTATGTGCATACAAAGTTGACTAAAAAACCCACATGCTACATTTTTAAGTAAAGTTTGATATCTTGAACTTTCTTTAAATAATACAGGAAAGAGAGAACACAATTCTTTTTAGAAATGATGGAGAAAAGTCTTGGGAAAAGTAGAAATAAGGCCATGTTGAGAGTGGTTAAGAGAGTGGCCTTCTAACAAATGCCAGATCTTGCTGAAGTTTCACCTTGTATGGAGGGAGTCCTAAGGACCAGTGCTTGAAGGCACAGGATGCCACTCAGAAGGGCCAGTGTACATCATGGGCCTGGCATGGGCTAAGTTGCAGAGTAAGGCCCAAGTTCTTGGACAGAGACATGATTTGGAGTGGGCCAGGTGTACTCTATGACAAGACCTTCTATACAACTAGTACAAAATAGGATGTCTCCACAGGGTGGGGCAAGGGTGTTTGGGTATCAGCAATGAACCACTGGGATGAATGCTGAGGGTTTCAGTGTGATCCTGAAATCTGGGTGGTGTGGGCATGATGGGGAGGGTGTGGACATGGTGGGAAGCTTTAAGAAACAGGTGAGAGAGAAGAAATGGGCTGGCAAGTGAGGAAGTGGAAGGAGGCTGTGGTCACCAAGGGACATTAAATGTACAGATTTTGTCATTGGAGCAGGAGCAATAGGGATAATGCTACAGTGACAGGTTGCTGCATGGATGACACTCATGAAGGCTGCATCATCAATGCAGATGTCATAGCCACAGAGGGAGCTGAGGACTGAGTGTGGAGAACTAAAGGAAAGGACAAAAAAAGAGAGAAAGTACATGATCCTGGGCATACTTTTCTATTGAGTTGTGGAGTTAGAAGGGCCCTCAGGGATGAAATAGCTTCAAGAGTCTGAGCCATCCATGGATACAGCTGATGACCCTAGGCAACCTCTGTGGGCTTCCCTTTGCTTCTCTGCAAACAGAAGGAAATAACACAGAAAGGGCCACTGTGGAGATGCCATGAGCTGCAGCCAGGAGGTGCTCCCTCATCTACTGCATCACAGAGTAACTGGTATGCTCTCTCCTTCCCCTTACCTCCTTAGCTCTTTTTGGAAGCCTCTGGACAAGTACAATAAAAAGTCACATTTCTTATTGGTACTATTGCATCATTTTATCACATGCTTTCTCTTCTTCTTCATTAGATTTGTTAGTGAATCGGTGATGCTACTGATTTTTTTAAATCAGGGCTTTCATTACTTTGAGACCTCTTTGAGCCTGTAGATTTTAGTTCACAGGCTAGCAGGCCCCTGAAGGACAAGTTCATATCTTGTACTACCATAGCACCGCAAGTGCTGCCCAGTATAGCAATACTTGTCACACGGTGAAAGTATTCAAACAGTGCCTGTTTAGAACATGAAACTAATCTGTATGAGACTATAATGATGGGTACTTGCCATCATACATTTGTCAAAAACAGTAACATGTGCAGTGACAAGAGTGAGCCCTAATGTAAGCTATGGACTTTAGATGAGGATGACATGTCGCCGTCAGTTTATCAATAGAAACCAATGTCCCAATCTGATCCTGGATGTTGATAGTAGGGAAGGCTGTGCTTATGTGAGGGAGAGCATATATGGGAGTTGTCTTTCCACTCAATTTTGGTGTGAACTTAAAACTACTCTAAAAACTAAACTCTCTATATTTTTTAAAGTAAGTACTATTATAAATCTTTGTTAGATAAGTGAAAACGTAGGTCAACATGGTTTATAAGAATGTATTATTCATTGACTATAGAAAAAGACTTCAAATGGTCACCTTTTGCTTCCTTCATTAAGCATTTCGGGTCAGTGACAAGGATGATGAGCTTCCCTACCTTACTCTCCCCCCGCCCCTCTCTGCCCCCTACACCGACTCACTTGCTTGGGTCTTAAGTAAAAAGCTCTGGGCTGGGAACAGGATGTTTACTTTTTTCTGCATCTGTGTTAACTGGCAGCACTAGCATATGCTAAGTGTCTGGAGACTCTGAAACAATCAAGCAGGAGGGCAGCAGGGACCCAATGAACAGCACACATCAGAGGAATGGCTGGCTGAAGGAGGATAAGTTTGCAGCCAGAGAGACAGAAGGGGGAAGGAGTCCTTTCAGCTAGGAAAGGCACCAGGAGTGCTCTGGCGGGGAATTGCTATTCTCTAATTGTAGGCTCAGTGTGTCCTCTCCTGTGGGAAGCTACTTTAATGGATGTGTGGATCAAATCCTGAATTGTTTCAACAGCTCCTGCAGCAATGAGCGGTGTCCTGTGTGAGCTTCCTGCCCTTTAACACAGGCCACCTCCTGCACCTTTGCAAACCTTTTAGAAAGCAAGGTTAGCTCATACAAATTCACAACAGAATCAACTCCCAGTGCCAGCCGCAACTCCCCTCCTCACAGGGAGCATTTTTCAGGCTGTTCTTCCTCCTGGACAAGACTAGAGAAGGTGAACTGGTCAATACCCAGAGAGCCCTTCCAGCCCACCCTGCAGGCCAAGGGAGCACAAAGGACTTCAACTTGACCAAAAGGTACCCATCCCTTCCCCCTGAGGAGGGGGCAGCTTCAGACTGTGGGTCCAGGACTGAGGAAAGGAGAGCGACCAGGGAGTATGTGCCCGAGGGGTTCTAGGGATACAGACTAGACGTGCTGGGAGGAGAAATGGCCACTGAGTCTCAGTGCAACGGAGGAGATTCCAGAATCTGAGGGAACGTGAGTCCTCACTCCTCTGCCTAACAGAAGTAAACTTCAGACCAGAGGACCTCCCCTCCACCAGGCAGGGGCATTTGTGCAGGAGGGTTTAGAAGAGGCCGAGAGGAAAGGAAGGGAGGAAGGAAGCACAATAGATCAGGGGATAAGCTCTGTCGGAAGGCGAGGGCAGTTCAGGGCCAATTCAGCTCCTAGAACCAGAGGCCAAGCCGCGGGGAAGTCCTCTCCGGCCGGGGCGGGGCTATCGCGCGAGCGGGGCGCCATTGGTTTTCCCGGCAGCCCCTAGGACCAATCGGTGCAGGGCATGGCCCTCGAGTCCCGCCCACTGCGAGCGCGGGCCGCTACAACCGGCTCAGCCCCACAGGTGAGGCCAGAGGGGGTTCGGGCTGGTCACGTGGCCGCAGCCGGCGACCCGGGACCCAGGGCAGGCCCAGGCCAGGTCTCCGGCCCCGCCCCCAACGCCGGGCAGCTCGGCCATCTGTCCCCCAGGCGCAGCCGCGACCAGATGCCGAGGTCCCATGCGACGGGGCTGTGCAGACTGATCCGAAGCCGGCGGCCGCGGAGCCATTTTCTCTGCCGGGCGTTCGGCCACCTCGGGAGTCGGTGAAAGCGAACGCCCCTCGCGCGGCAGGGAAGCCACAGGCCCGCGGCCGCGTCGGGCCTGTCTGGGGCCATGTTGCCCCACTTATTGAACAAACACGTGAACAGTCTGCTGCTTCTCGGTTCCCTTCCCATGTGTTGTCACTCTCCATTTGTTTCCCAAGCCCCGTGGTGCCCAGAAGAACCTTTTGGCACCAGGGGGACCGTGGTACGAAGTAGGGGCCAAAGATCTGGGAGGAAACAAGTATTCTGCATCATCGGCTCCCAAGTTGCTTGGTGCATGCACATGCAATAACTCACATTCTGCCAAAGGTGTTTAAAAGTGCTGATCTCTCCTCAATAAATAGTCTAGCTTCGGCTTAAACACAATCAATTTGATGTTAAACCAGAGACGTACTTTAATACATTTGCTGTATTTAGAAGAAAAATGTTTTATCGCAAGAGCTTATCTGTTTTGTAACTAACTGATCAACTTACAGTCACAGTGAATTAATGAGGTGCATATATACATAATTTTATAAAGACTGTGAAAAATATTAATGCCACCCTGGCAAGAACTCTTTAAGCAACTCTGCACAGATCCACACAAAATTTTTAAAGTAGCTTTCTTCAGGAGGCAAACATTTTGTCAGTACAGCTTTACTATTTAAACATGTTTCATCCATGACACACTGAAGTAAAAGTTTTAATGACCCAGTAACTTATGCTATTTTTACTATTTGAAGGCACAGAAGTGGGCATTTAAGGGAAGAATTTAAAATACAGATATAACTTATAGGAAATTACCTGCACTTGTATCTCTACAAAGAAAATTAATGAGGGGTCTATTAGCATTTGGCAGTATTTTAACTCAGAGTCTCTTGACTTCAATGAAAATTATTTATTATATTATTAAGCTAGTAATTGCTCCTCACTTCCTGAACTTTTCCCCAAATCTAAAATCAGAAAGAAAATTCAAGAAACACTAACATCTGTTTAATTTGTTCTTAGATTTTGATACTGTTTCAGAAGAACATGAGAGTTCTAGCAGGTAATGTTTAAAATATTTTTTAGTTTCATGCTCTACTTACAAGTAGTTTTCAAAGATATCCATATCTCGTTTCTTTTCCATCATGGGAAATGTTTTCATTTGAGGTAGGCAGCAGCTTGTATTCATTACCCTTGAAAATGTGCCACATAGTTGGGGAATTCATTTTGCTGGGATTCCTGGCTATCCCAACAGCCGGAGATGAAATGTTCCTTACTGTCTGAAATCACAGACTGTTAAATGAGAGAGATAGCACCCTATTTGGAAACTAACTCTGTTCACAGCAACAGCAATGTTCATTATGCTCTGCCTGTAAAGTGGACATTTTGTGCTTCTGTCAGTCAACTTAATTTCCATGTTCATAGAATGAGAATAGAAAGTATTCAGAAACTACTGACAGAACACAGCAGACAAGCAGTCTGTCTAGTCAAGTAGCATTTCAGCTTTGAGCTTGAAATAAATGCCACTTCCCTGATTCATAGGTTTCCTTCCCTGACTGATAGGTTTCCTTTAAAATTCCTGGTTGCACTTTTAATTCTAAATAGTTTTAGTGATTCTTATAAAATCAGAAAACTTTATGTCCCACATGTTTTAAACAAAAAGGTATATTGGCATACAAATTTGGAATGAGGTTTTGTGACATACTGATTTTTCAAAATAGCTCAAAGATTTTCTTCAAACAAAAATAAAACACCAAACTAGAAAAACAGAAGCTGTGACAGGTCACTTTACAATTTAAAATAAGAAAACTTCACCTGGAAATGTCTTTTATAAATATTAGTCTATATTAAGTTGTAAATTTTCAATAATCAAGCTCCATTAAAAAGGCAAAATTTACCCTTGTCAACTTAGTCAAATTGTAGCACTCTCTTTTAATAAATAGTTTTTAAGACATGGGCATAACCTAATTTTTAGAGACCTGTTCAATAATAACATTTCATTTGGAAAATAATATGTGTAATTTAAATTCACACATTTAGCATTTTATTTAAAACAAATAGGTTGCTATTAAATATTGACTATTTTATTAACTGAGAGCATCTGGGAAAACACTTATGATTAGGTTAATTTATGTTATATTTTCCTCTCAACTTGTAAAAGATTAATCAACCATTTTATGGTCTAATTTAGGTGCCTAATTAAAAACAGAGTTCAGCACATGCTACACTGTCTTGCTAATAAATCTTGACAGCTTTGTAACATGATGGTTCATATTTCAAATTGTTGCATATATATGTAGAATTTTGATCTTCACCCAGGAGCCTGAAGTGAGTTACATACTTGGTTTAAGCTCCAGGAATGAAAGTACAATTACTTCAAAAAGGATTATTCCCAATTAGATCTTATCTCAAATATCCCTTCTTGAAGAGGAAAACAGTCTTTGCCACCAAGTTGTTAGAAATAGACTAGGAAAATAGGAGAGAAATTAGATTTCTCAGCATTTATTATTAAATTTAAAATGTAGGAAAGCTTGCTACTTTCAGCTACTAGCTTTCAGGAGGGAGATTTTCTGAAGTTACTGGGTTTCAAAATCTAAATCTAAAAAAATCTACTCAAAGTTTGGTTACAATGGTCTTCTAGTTAAATATAAGTTTTATCTTGACTCGTGGCACTGTATTTCTTTTAAATGAATAAATTCACTCCCAGAAGTTTTAGAGCATCTCTTTTAACCCCATGTCTTCCACACCTCCCAGCTTTACAAGGGAGCAAATGGAAGAGAATAAATCTATTCTCCCTGGGGATCTGCGTTGTTTTCTCAGCCTTTACACTTGAGGGATATTTTTGTCATTTTAATGACTCGTTTGACTCATTTCTTTTCTTTAAATGTCCAGTCCAGGCAGAGAAAAGAAACTGCCATGGTGATGTAATTATCCTCACTCTAGTCATAAACCCACTTTGGTCAAGCAACGAGCCTGTTCTGAAGCTGATATTTTTTAAAGTGAATGACAAAGTGAGCAATGCACACTGAGGTTGTGGAGTACATTGGAAAATTCAAGCTCTTTTAAAGCAAACCCAGTTTTGACCTCGTCATATATCATGGCCATCATGTGTTTGGTCACTTAAGCGAGGGAGCATGGCAGAGTGCCTGGAGCAGGACTGCCTATGTTAGTATATTACCTTGCCATTTACTAGCTTGGACAACTTGGGAAAGTTGCTTAACTTCTCTGTGTCTGTTTTTTCATCTATGAAAGTACCTACTTCACAGGATTGTTCTAAGGAATACATTTGCTAATTCTGTAAAATTTGAAACAGTACTGGGAACATTGGAAAAACATTCAGGAATGTTACCTACCAGCATTATAAATACACACACACACACACACACACACACACACACATTTTTTTAACGTGGCCACATTCCCAGTGTCAGGTTATTTTGTGCAACCAAAATGAAAAGAAGAGTCAAGATGGGGAATGGGTTTCTGTTCTGGAAAGTTTAAGGCACACTTCTAGGTAAAAATTAATAATCACACTATTTAGCTAACTTCATTCCCAACCTGCTATCATTAACATTTGTGAAAATCTACCAAACTTTCACCAAATCAAAAAGAGACAAAGTCAATATTCAGAGCCTAAATGTACAGGTGTGTGCTTTCTCCAGCCTGGCATCTGGGAGGCTCACAGCCCAGAGCTCTCAACCACACCACAGCCTGCCACAGAAGGTGGAGGCCTGATGTGTCACCCCATGTGGTACTCACCAGCACATGCCCAGTTTGAGAGGCCTGATTGAGGAAGAAGGCTGGAAAATAAGCTGGAAAAGCAAACCCACAAGAGTCTTATCCCAGACTAAGACATACTCAGGTTCCAGGGCAGATGGGTGGCGGGGAAGGGCGCTTTTGACTTTTAAGCAGTGGCAGAAAGCTTCTGCTCCAAGGCTGGTAACGAGGTCAGCTCCATCCCACAACCCTCAGTCCCACAACAGTTCTGGCCCAGGGAAGGAACTACAGTCAGTTTCGGAGACTTCATGCAAATGTGCCCAGGCCCAGGCTGCTGTTTAGGTCATTAGAAGGACTGGGTACCAATCCATTAAACCCATTGAGTACTTGGAACAGACAGAGCCAAGATCTGCTTCTCCAGCGAATTGGGATGCATCCAGGCCCATAGTTTTACCATGCCTTCAAAATGCTTAAATACTTTCAAAAAGTTTCCCCCCTCTCCTATTTTCTAGCTGTGAGGACTTGTTGGAACCACGTGTCTGACTGCAACTCTCTCCGTCCGGTTAATTATAATTTGTGCTCGTCTCCAATCTGCTGCCTGCCTGTATATCTGCGGGGAGATACCAGGTCATGCAACTCTGGGGAGCACCAAGCTTGCTCAGCCGGGAGGGCGAAGGGTGCTCCCTGGTACCGGGTTTTAGCAAAAGCATCTGGATCCGATGTCTCCTATGGAGTAGTTTCAGAAAATTAAAACGGCCGTTTTCAAAATAATTTTAAGTGGATACATTTGCCCAGACATCCCGAAAATTCTTCATTAATTAATATATGTTAATTAAATAATTTAAAAATAGTTCTTTTTTTCTTTTTCCTTAAAAATATCCGCTAGCCCAGCAGCCGTTGTGTGCAGGCGCAGCCCGGAGCGCCCAGCTGGCGAGGACCTGCGGCGCTCCCAGGGTGCTCCTCCCGCCGCGCGGTCCAGGGGTCGCAGCCGCGCGCCTTGGGCCTCCGGGCCCGCACAGCCCGGTTCCTCCGTTTAAGGAGATGCTCGGAGGGCTGAGGACCGTCCCGCCTCCGGCGTCCCGGCCCCAGCCCTCGCGGCCCCCACGCCTGGCGGCCTCGCTCACTACGCGGCCCGGGACACCCGTCCGCCCCTACTCCCGGCTGCACTCGGGTTTCCAGAGCGACTTCGTCCTTTATTCCGCGGTTTGGAGTCAATCAAAAGGAACGGAGCAGGTGGAGGGCAGGAGCCTGAGAGACTGCGTGAATCTTCCTGTGGGGATTTCCACAGGCTGCCAGGTGCTTTCAAAGCCGGCTGACGTAGGCGATTCCGCTCGTTCCTGCCAGTCCTCCCAGCCCGGCCCGGCCCGGCCCGGCCCGGCCCGGCCCGGCCCGTGTATCTGGTCTCAGCACACGCCGGGCGCCTCGGCCTCCAGCGGGCTTCTTTGGGAAGGGCACCAGTGACCCCCGGCCGCCGGCCCGGGAGCGGCCCCGGGAGTGGAGTGGCGGTGGTAGGATAACAATAGGATCGATGACAATAGCTACCAGCCACGTGCCAGCCAGCACCTGCCCGCCCCAGCGCACCCCGCCTCTCCGCTCCTCGGAAAACCGCACGCCCCACTGCACCTTAGGGGAGCACTGGGGCTCGGCCCGACTTAGCCAGAGCCAGACAGGGCTCCGGACGTCCTTCTTAACAGCCGGTGTCCAGGACCGGGGCGGTGGGAAGGGTGACTGCCAGGGCTGGCTAACCCCTGGGACTGGTGCAACTACGGACAATGAAAACTTCAAGGATAAAAGGGGAAGCGGGGACCGAGGCTGGGAATCGCGGCTTTAATCCCCGGGGTTAGCCTCCTTTTATCTCCCAACCTCTCCAGGGGCCGAATGGGGGTTGGGGGCCAGGAGTGAATTTTCGGTTTGACTCTCCCGGTTGGTTTTCTGAGTCCCGTGCCTCTAGGAGGCTTCTAGGGCCTGGAGGGCTGCCTGGGAGAAGGCAGAGTCTTGCCTCTGACGGGTGGGGAAGAGGTGGGAGAGGATGGCTGGCGACGAAGTTTCCGAAGGAAGGCTGGATCTAGACCCTCGGCTCTCCGGCGTCTCACCGGAAGCTGTACCAACCCAACCGTTCACACACACACACACACACACACACACACACACACACACACACCAAAAAAAAAAAAGCAGCAGCGGGAGTCGCTGGTGGAGGTCTTGGTTACCCTACCTTTTGGAACAGGACCCACAACCCGATTCAAGAGCCGAGTTTCCGGGAACTCCGACCTCCGGGCAACCCACATTTCTTATTTAACCGGCCCCAATATTCTTAGCACCCCGACGTGTAAAGGGCCGGTGGAGACCAGCATTCAAGCCGGGAAGGCGGAAACCGGTGGCCGCGCCGGGATCGCCTGGCTGCCTGGCCAGACGCGCGCCGCTCCTTCCAGTCCCATGCAGTGCGCGCCTTTGCCCGACAGGGACCAGCACCGCTCCACGATCCGCCAGCCGCGCGCAGCGCACCGCGCCGGTCCGCCAGGCGGAGGCGCGGGCCACCCGCCCAGCTCACGCTCCCAGCCGGAGCTGCTCTCCAGAGAAGTGAGCTTGACCCTCTTTGGGTTCGGATTCCAGCAGGGAGGAGGACTGTAACAAAAACGCGACCAGACTCCCCCGGCCTGAGCGGACGCCGTCACTCCCACTCCACATCTGCATCAGGGGAGCAGGAGCAGTTGAGAAGTTAGTTGGTCTCGGGCTGAAGTCGCGGCTGGCGGGGCGCCCCACGTACGAGCTCCGGAATCAAACACCATCAACACTGCATTGATTCCTCTGGGACGCGGCTACCGTTAGAGGGTTGCGTGCTTCCCGAAGCGCCATCTCAGTCGCTGTATCCCTTCTTTGCGGAGAGTTCTCCTGATTATTTCTAGGGTACCATGGGCCACTGAGCTGCCAGAGCTGCTCGAGAAGTTTCTATGGGTTGTGGCAAGTATCTCCCTGTCCTCCTCCCGCACTCCCCCCCCCCCCGCCACAACACTCGGTACCGCGCTGGGCCAGCACCGCGCATTCGTTCTCGGCCCCTCTCCGCCCCCGGGGGTTCGGTGGTTCGAGACTGTACCCCTGTCACTTCCCCAGCACAAGCCACGTCTCCCTCCTCCCCCGTTCTGGATAGCAGCTGGCGCCTCTGGCCCCAGCTTTGTCGGGGAAACTCACCGGTACCAGGCGAGGCCCTTGTCATAGCTGCGGTCGAAGAAGTGGGGCTCGGCGCCCACAGCGCGCACGTCGGGGTGCACGCGCAGGAACTCGAGCAGCGCCCGCGTGCCGCCCTTCTTCACGCCGATGATGATGGCCTGCGGCAGCTGCTTGCTCCCGGACCCACTGAAGAAGCTGGAGATGGGGCTGGGGGAGTCCGGCGCCTCAGGACTCTGCTCCTCTTGGCTCGCGGCGCTCTCGGCCTTCTCCTGGGCCGCAGCCAACGGAGTGGCTGGTACTGTTTGGAGCAGCAGCCTCGGGAAAGCCCGGTCGGGACCCGTGGCCAGGGCTGGCGGGTCGTGGACGGCGCGGGACCCCGAGCCCAGCAGCAGCAGCCCGGGCGCGGGGGCGCACGAGCCGGCGAACGAGTACAAGAACATGTAGAGCCAGATGCAAAGCATGGCGAAGAGCAGCGCGAGCTTCCTCCTCACCAGTGGCGGGGGCGCCTGCGGCTGGGGCAGAAGCCAGCTGGGGACATGGAGGCAGGACCGGCTGCCACTCAGGCGCTGCCCCATGCGCTGCCCGCGGGCGCGGCGAGAGGCATGGCTCAGCACATGGCACTGATCCCGCCGGAGCCGTGAGCGCGAAGAGGGTTCCTTGCCCCTCCGGACGCCCGGTGGTTGGGCTTATTGCGCCCGCGCGCCCGGGGCCACCGCTGCTGCTCCTGCCGCTCTTCCCCAGGTGGCGGCAGCAGCTGTAGCGGCCGCGGCTTTTGACATGTTGCCCGGGAGGAGCCGCAACTGGATGGAAAGTCGGGTGGCAGCAACTGCTGGCCTGGGGACGGCTCTTACGGCGCGACGGCCCGCTATGGAGCAGAAGAACGCTGCACTCCTGCGTCCTGGCCACTCGGACGGTGCGTACGGCCGCTGCCCGGGGCTGCCTCCTCGCTGCCCTACGAACTGCTCCTTAGAGCTGCCCCGGCACTTCCTCGCTGAGGCTGCGAAGGAGAACTGCGCACGCAGAGTAGAGACCGAGGTGGAGTGGGCGGGCCCGGTCACCGGAGTGACAGGCCGCTCCACCTACCAGAAACCAGGACCATCATGCAAATACAGCAGCTTTGCAGAGGCTTCAGCAGCCAACCAGCTCCCGGAAAGTGGGGGTGTGGAAAGGGTTTGGGGCGGAGGAAAGTTGTCGGGGGGTTCTATTGGCTGCAGGACAGCAGGGCGGAGCCAGGGACTGGTGACAGGAGTAGAAGGAAGAAGGATGCTCGCATAATACAGTGCTGGAAGAGGACAGACCCCACCGAGTGGTGCACTTAGGCAACCTCGCACATTTCCGCACTCGCTGTCCTTGCCCATATGTCGGGACGCAAATCCCATCCAGTTGTTTCGTGGGCGGACTCCCGACGTGTATGTATGTGCGTGTGTGCGTGTGTGCGTGTGTGTGTGTGTGTGTGTGTGTGTGTGTGTGTGTGTGTTTTGCGCAATAAGGAGGGGATTGCAGAAGAGATAGTCAGGCGGGACATGAGTGCAGACCCCAAACCATCCATGGGCCGAGGATGCGGGGGGTGGGGGTAGAAGGAGGGTAGGCGGTTTATGAAGTTCAAGTGGAAAGCATATTTGGAAATTGCTGTCAGTTTTTTTTTAAGTGCCTTTCTTTCTTATTCTTTGCCAGGAGTTGATCTCTCTAGATCAGCCCGGTTAGCTGGGATCCGTACAAAATGCCCTCAGGAAAAAGAAAAAAAAATATTCCCCAATTGTCCAAACTGCTGGAGAAAGATGAGAGTGAAGAGGGAGGGAAACATTAACAGGGAGATAAAGGTTGGTAAAAATGTTTCCTGGTGGGAACGTGAGTGTGAAAGTCACATGTAGTAAGTTTTGTCGGGATATAAGTTTGTTGGGAATATTAAGTTGAAGAAAATGTTCAATCATCCCTTTCCCCTGAGTAAATAATAAAGTCCATTCACAGTTTGGTTTACTGACCTGTTACACTAATTATTAGGTGGTGGTGTTTTCTCACCAATTTATGTCTAACTTTAAAAACCGACCACTGAGTTGCATTTATTCACTGTAGAGTGAGTCCCCTCGAAGCGGTTCTCCCAGTCTCTTCCGGAAAAGCACCCTCAGGGGCGAGGGCGGGTGGAGCGGAGGCGCTGGAGCTGGCGGCGGGGAGGCGCAGGCAGGGGTGCATCACCCAGCTGCATTCTCGCCAGGCTCTCGGAATGCTCAAGTCCATCCTTTGCTGTTCAGAAGGCTTAGATGCCTGCAATTGGCCCAGCGGGTTGGCGGGCGTGAGGGCTGCTCCTGGACAGAGAGTTCCTCTGGATCTCCACCCAGCTGCAGCCCGGGTGGAGTGTCGCCCGCGAGGCCACTCACCCAGAGCCGCCGCCCACGTTGCAGTTCACGGCTCGAGGCGTACACCGCGGAACCGGCCTGAGCCCTCGCCCCTCTGCCGCGCTGTCCGCGGCTGGCCTCGGCCGCCAGCCCGAACACTCTTGCTTTTTCTTTTTAGTAAATGCCTCTGAGTGTCCTAAGTCCCCGAAGTCCTGCTCAGCTGGGAGCACACTGAGAAAGCCGGGACCTGGGCCATTGGCACCTCAGGTTCGCAAACGTGCCCTATAGCGGCGGCCATGGCCCGGGAGGTTCTGATAACCCAGAGGTCAACCTACCGGACCGCCCCCGGGCTGTGCTCAGTGCGACCTTTTTGCAACAACTTTGAGCCCCAGATACTTTGCTGAAAAACTGTTGAGGGAGAAATAATTCGGATAAAGGACTTTCCTCCCCCTTTTACATTCGCAGGGGGAATTCTTTCCAGCTTTTCTTTTCCCCCCGTCTCTGGGAGGTTGTTTGTTCTTTGGAAGAAGTAATTTACCACGCCCCTTTTTTGATTATGTGTGTGTGAGAGAGATGAAAATATGTTTCTGAGCATTAGCCCAACCCCCCCCCCTTTTTTTTGGAAATATGAGAGGGGAACGTTAGTGTCTCCAAAGAGTGTGTCTTCAAATCACGTTATTTCTCGGGGGAATGAAGTTACTGTCTTCCGTATTTAGGAGGCCCCGAGTTGCTGACTTTTGTGGGTTTGGGGAGGAGGGCGGTAGTGGTTTCTGATTTGTGTTGTGTTCAGGAGAATCGTAGCTTCCATGTATCTAACTTCAGGCCCGGATGAATGTGGATCATGGTTTTAAAAATATTTTGATAATCCTAATAAAAATGGTCTCTGTCTGGAGGGTTAGCAAAGTCTAGTGTAAGGGGGAGGATGTGTAAGCACTTACAAGTGGAGACCACCGGATCTATTTAGGACCTTTCTCTGGGGGTGCCGGGAGGGAAGGGATGGAATCGGAGAGGGGCGTCGGAACGGCCCAGAGAGCTCCGCAGGCGCCGTCCCCCGCCAGCGCGCTCCAGGGCGGCACGGGGCTCAGGGCGCCCCGGGGCTTCTGAGGACCCGGGTCGGCGGTCGTCTGGGTCCGAGTGGCTCCCGGTGGAGTGTGAAGCGGAGCGGAGCAGGACCTGGGCCGCTACCCGATGCTTTGGCCCATCAGCTTCCTTGGCTGGTCCGCCCGCTGGGCTCCCAGTCCCAGGTTGATTCTCAAAATCCCCACGCGAGACTGATGCTGCAGGCTCTGCCCTTGGCAAAAACCAGCAGTCCCATTGTCCCATTCTTGCAGATGCGGAACCGGGGCCCAACTCTGGGCGGAGCCGTGGCGACGCTGAAGGGGGACCAGTTTGAGTCTCTGCCCGGAACCTCTGCCCATCAGCACAGGGTTCGCCCACACGGGGCCGGCAGGAAAGCGCTGCCGCCCACACGGGGCGAGTCTTACCTGCTCAACGGAGTGAACATGTTTGCACGCGGACAATCTAGAATTCAGTTCCAGCCCACCTGCAAGGCTCACGATTGAGTTCGGTTGGATTGTTTGGGATTAACTGATGGGGTTGCACACTTGGGCTGTGAGGGTCCCGCTCCCGCAGGCAGCCCTCCAGGAAGGCCAGGGCTGCCCGGCGGGGCCTCCCCTTCCACGCTTCCCCGGCGCCACTCTGACCCTAAAGCCCCCCACGTGTAAAATAGAAGACTTGAGCCAAAGAGCCCCCGCGATACCTCACGCCTGGAGTTTCGGATTCAGGGCTCCGGAGCGAGGCGCCCGCTGCGCTGGGGGACCCCAGCGTCCCTGGTCCGTGTCCCGCCACTACTCCCTGCAATGGCCTCATTTCCTGGGTCTGCCGAGCCGGTGGCCTGGTACGCCAGATCCTGTCACCAGAACAGTACAACCTCCCTCACCCCTACCCCTTCAGCCCGCCGGCGGCCGGCCCCTGCGGGTTCACTGCGGGCTCACTGCGGGCTCACTGCGGGTAGCAGGCTGGGCTCTGGGGCCGCGGCTCCGCGCCCGCCCGCCAGGGGGCGCTCTGGGAGCTGCGGGGTGGTGGGAGCCGCAGATGCGGGCTGAGGCGGCCAGCAGTTCACTGCAACGCTCGGAGAAGACTTGTGCTTCAGCGTCTCCTCCCCACCCCCGCCCGTTCCAGAACCCCGATGGCCACCCTAGTCTCTGGATGTCTGGTACAGCGAGGGAGCCACTCACTGCGCAGGGAGCTCCCGGCCAGAGCTGGGCGTTGGCCAGCCCGGAGGCTGCCACTCCTGGGCAACACACGGAGGGGCTTATAAGTTCCCTGTGAGAGAGGCTGGAGGTCTCCTCCTGGAGGAAAGAAACTCTTTCCAGCCCTGAGCCCCAGCTGCGCCAGGGGGTGAGGACCGCCAGCCTCAGGCGCACCCCCAGCACCCGCCCCCCACCCCCCACGTGCATGGGTAGCACGTCACTGCAGTGAGCACCGCCATGCATGAGGAGCGCTTTGCGAATCCCACAGGACGGCCGATCGCTGTTCTTACAGATGCCAGCGGTTTGATGCCCACACTGGTTTGTGACTTGTTTCCCGAGCAGTCCAGGTCCTGGGTTGATTCCAAATCCCTCTTCCACATGGCACCCTGCTCTGGGCCAGAGGTTCCTTTGCCCTTGGGAAATGGCGGGGTGGGGGGTGGAGGTAGAAGAATGTATACCTAAGCTCCCTCCTGGCTGAGGCGTCAAGACTGGAGGCCTTGCTGTGACCAGGTCCCCAGTGGCTGTCCCCTCACTCCGCAGGCCCTAGATGGTGAGGACAGCTGCCTTACCAGTGCCGAGGCGCCTTGAGGTCCATTCCCCGCAGCAGCTGTGTGAGCAGCCCTGTTGTCATACCCACTCCTCAGATCACCCAGTGCCAATGTGGCATCTTTCCTGCCAGGACCCTGGCATAGGCCCCACCAGGGCGGCATTGCCTTTCAGCAGCAGGTTCCCACCACTCACCGGCTGTGTGGCACTGAGCAAGTTACACACCCTCTGAGCTCAGTCCCACTGCCTGTCACTGCCCACCTCCTGCCAGTGCTTCAGCTCCCCTTTCGTCCTTTCTTCTCTCCCCACGTGGACATCTCCCAAGGCCAATCCAGTCTTCAACCTTCCTGGCCTTGGGCGTGGGTTGAGGAAATTCTGCAATAGAGATTGGCCCTGCTTTCATTTTCCACACAAACTTCCTATAGGCAAATCAAAGTGCCGCAACTCCCCGAACTGTCTCCGGGAGTCCCACTTCCCAGTCCCAGAGACAAGTATTTCATATCTGCTCTCCCACAAGAGAGGGCACTCCTCAAAGCTTGTTGGAGAACAGATTCTGGCAGGGGATTGCCTACACCTTCCCTCCTCCCATTCCCATGCTGCCTGCACCCCAGCTCCCTCCTCTGGCCCTCGTGTCACCTGCAGGAAGCTACAGGCCAACTGGACACACACTGTCCCCATTGGCACTCGGGATTTCAGCCACTCTCACCTCAAGGACATCTCTGCTCCCACCTCCTTGGCTCTGAGTCATGCTCTGTCCCTGTGATGGACAATGCTGTGACACCCAGACCCCTTCCACGAGGGGCCCGCCAGCTTGGCTGCCAGCTGACAACCTTTCTAGACCGTGGGGCTGGCAGCACCCGCCTTCTCCAGTGGCCCCCATCCACTGGAGGGCAGGGGAGGGTCCTGGCCATCCCAGCCAATTGCAGACATCCCTGCAGGGCAAGTCATTCCAGAGCTTCCAGTGGTGTTGGCAATGGGTGGTGGGCCTGTCTCACAGCTGTGCTTCTCTCTCTGCCCAAATCAGCCTCTTCCTCCTCCTTCTACAGGTGTTGGTCGAAAGGGCACTTCCTAATGAACAACCTGCTCACTCTCCAGGGACCCCTGTCTCATCGGTGTGTCTCTGTCTCTGGGGTGATTCACATCAACTTCCAAACACAGTTTCTGTTCCTCTTCATTGTCATCTACATGCACAGTTTCTTCTTTCACTCTTACTTCCTCTTTGTTGTGCCAAGTTTTCTTCATTCTCTTTAATGATGGAAACATTCAGACAAGCTCTAAAAAAAATCAAATTTATAAGAAAGGGAGTAAATCCAACTCTATGACCCCAAATCCAGGTGTCTCTTCAGAGGTAAAAACTTTGGATAAATGTTTTATCAAAATATAAGTAAACAGTATATATTACCCTGCCTCTTATTTATTTATTTATTTATTTATTTATTTATTTATTTAATTTTTTTTTCAAATGGGAATGCTAAATAGTTTTCTATCATGAAATTGGTGACCATTCCATATTGGTATGTATGTGTGCTTCTAAAAATACCAACTATAAATTACTTCAATCTTAAAATGTTGGAATCATTCTTTCTTTAAAAATTATATATTTTTACTTATTTGCTGTATTTATTAAGTCCTTGTTTGAAAAATGGCTAAATTAACACATTTATTATACTTCTTTTCACCCCTTTAACTTTAAAAAAATTAACTAGTATATACTTTATTTCACATTATCAAGGTTTTATTTACACTCTTAACACAATTGCATAAGTTATTTACTCTTAGTTTTATTTTTATGTGACTCAAGAAAGCCAAGAAATCTGAGAGCTTCATTTTTTACACATAATGTTGTTAGCTGGAACTCATGGAATAAATTATTATTTTTGATTTTTGAGAAATGTTTCTGGATGTTGTACCTCTTGAATTTTTGAGAATATATCTATTGTCATTTTAGACTTGAAGAAAAATTTGGCTGGGTATAAAATTCTTGGGTTAGACATTTTCTCACTTAATTTTCTCATAAAATTTGTGAAACGTGTTTTGCTTTCCAGTGGCCTAGAATATTGCTAGGTATTCTTTGGTGGTATTCATTTTGCAGTTCAACACATTTACTAAATATAATTGACCCTTAAATCATATGAGTTGAATTGTGCAGGCCTATTTCTATTTGATTTTTTTCCAATAAATACTATGAATATATATTATCTTCCTTATGATTTTATTTTCTCGAGCTTACTTTATCATATAAATATAGTTGTAATCCATATAACATATAAAATATGCATTAATCAAATGTTTATGTTTTAGGTAAGGCTTCTAGTCAACAGAAGGCCTTTAGTAGTTAAATTTGGGGATCAAATTAAATTATGGGTGGATTTTTCACTGCAGGGGGTTAGTGTCCCTAACCCCACATTGTTCATGGGTCAACTGTACATTTTTTCAACCATTATGTATGTTACCTCAGGCATCTCTCTCTTTTTTTTAGCTGTTTGTATGCCTCAATTGTATGATTTTTCTCAGTGAGCTCATGCTATCAGCTGATCATATGTATCTGGGGAAAGACAAGACAGTCCTGGCCTGTCTTCCTCCATGTGTTTTTCAGGGTGTGAATACACTCTGGTGTTGCAGACGAGGTTGACTAGTGCCTGTTTAGCCTCTTACCCTCCCAACTTTAGTTGAGTCCACCTCTCACGGTAGCTCAGGATACTGTAATTTTAAGTGTTGTACTTTATGTGAATGGAGGTGGTAGAAGATGGACAAGAAGTGCCTTTCCAGCCGATTTCCCATTTGTAGCACCTGCTCCTCCTCCACCCTCGGCTCTCATTTTCCTCCCCCACAATGAGACAGAAGCGTGTTCTAGCTTCCTAAGGCTTCCTCGTGTTTTCTCCACTCTGTGTTCTGCAATCCCCTGCTTTTGTGGTGTCCTCAGGATTGAATTCAAGGGGGCAGTCTTCAAAAAATAGATGCTTATTTAACATGTTGACTCAAATTATTCACTATTTTTAATGTTGAAAAGTTAATTGGCTTACATCTCACTATGGGCCTTGCTGTATCAGTTTTAATTGAAACATAACATACCTTTCTAGCTTGATGGTTTATTTCACCTTTTCAGGAACAAATTTTTATTTTGTAACATTGAGCATTCTATTTTTAAACAATACTAATTGCATATACATTATATCTCTTTTGTTTTTCATACCTACACTTTTCTCTATAATATTTTAAAATCTTATTTTCCAAGTTTCATGAGTGTATAATTTACTTTAGCTTGTCTGCTAGGTCTTTGAAATAAAATTTGATTTTTTTCATTTCTTGTTATTTCTTTATTTTGTTCTCTTCTACCCTTTTCTGATCTCTATTAGCAGCCTGCTTTTCTTTTCCTTCTATTTTTAAGGCATTTTATTTAACATATTCAATCTATTTTTGGAACTCATTTGTTCTGTGGAAGGATTCTATTAGTTGTGATTCTTTAAGAGTTTAGAGAATTATTATTATTATTCCTCATTTTTTTTAGTTAATTGGCTTTATTATTTTAGAGAAGGTTTGGGTTTATAGAAAAATTTGGTGGAAATACAGAGAGATCTATATATCCTGTCACCATTATCCCCCTAAACAGGTCCCCCCTATCATTAACACCTTGTATTAATGTAGTACATTTGTTACAATAGATGAACCAATATTAATATACTAGAGGCCCAGTACACCACGGATTCATGCACTGGTGGGGTCCCTTGTCTTGGTCTGTGGGGAAGTGGACATCCATGCAGTCTCTGCGGGGATCACTGGGCCTTACCCGCCAGTTCATTGGGCTCCAGCCCACTGTCTACAATGATCCCACACAGCATGAAGTCAGGCACCATGCTGCTCATGCTCATCCCAGCCCTGCTGCACCACTCGGGGAGTATCTGTGGAAGAGGCTAGTGCTAAAGCAGCTGCACTTGCCAGCTGTGAGCTACGCCCATCTGTCAGCTAAGCAGTGCTCCTGCTGTGGGAGACACTGACCACCAGGGAGCAGCTTCTGTGTTGAGTGTCTTCCCCTGGTGGTCAGTGCGAGTCATGGCTACCAGCTGGTCATCCAGTTGCCAGGTCCTCGGGTTGCTTAGGCTTTGATATATATAGATTATTATTAACTAAAGTCCATACTTTACATTAGGGTTCATTCGTGTTGCACATTCAGTGAGTTTTGACAAATGCATAATGACATGTATCCATTATAATACCACACATTATAGTTTCACTGTCCTAAACATATCTATCTATTCAGTCTCCCTCTCCTCTCAAGCACCTGGCAAACATTGACCTAATCTTTTTATTGTCTCATAGTTTTGCCTTTTCAAGAATGTCATATACAGGGGTGGGCAACTGTAGGTTTACAGTTGTGAGTACATGAAACATAGAGTTTATTCTTGTATTATTATTCATTTAATTGCTATATTATTTATAATATTTGTTTTATTATTGTTGTTATCATTTCATATCCTTACTTATGATTTTTCTTTTAGGTAATGACTGGTTATTTAAAGAATGACTGTGGACTTACTTTTGCCCACCTCTGTATAGGTATCCTTCATTTTTTGAAAGTTAGCCTCATGCCACTTTGCTATTACAAAGGATGTACATTAATTAGCATTTGTTTTCACTAACTGAAAAATCTGAAGAGGATTTTTACTTTTATGAAAAAACAGCAGCAAGCAAAAATCACATTCAGAGTTTGTTTCAGCTGAAGCTGCTGTAGAAACAGCTCCCCTTGAGCAACCTCACCCAGCAGCTCAGCATGAAGCCTACAGCTTTGAACTGCATCTGTGAGCACCCTGCTTTATCATGATTTATTTTGTTCATCAGTTAGCAAGATGTCCTAATGTATTAGAAAAGCCAACAAGAGTCGTAAGGGTGTATACACTTATCATAAAAATGGATGTAATTGTTTCCATCATGGTTAGCAAAACAAAGACTTAAAAATGAATGGTATTAATTCTTCCCTTTACTCCATTTGGAAAGTGTCATAGGAATGCTCTACTTTCAGGTGGTGGGGAAACCTGTAGTTAAAATCACACAGTGTGTATCCTGGTTAGCTTAGCTTCTTTCATTTTATAATATGCATTTATACTGATTGGCCAGATTATTTTGATCTCTGAATGCATAATAATCTGCCCACTCAGTCTATATTTTATATAATAAAAGGCTAATATGCAAATTGTCCCTTTGACCAGGAGTTCAACCCGCAGGCAGGCTGACCAACTGCCTATGTTCCCTTCCCCTGGCCAGACTGGCTGGATCCCACCCATGCATGAATTCATGCACCAGGCCTCTAATCTATATATACTGAGTGGTCATATTATTATGCTTTCAGAGGTCATAATAATCTGGCCACTTAGTGTAAATTCCTTCCACTTCTTTCAATTGCTTGACAGCTTATTTCTTTTTATGATGAATAATAACCTGTTGTCTGGATGTATCACAATTTGTTTATCCATTCACTTATTGAAGGACACCTTGGTTAATTACAGGTTTTGGCAATTGGAAATAAAACTGCTATAAACATTTGTGTACAGGTTTTTGTGTGGACTTCACTTGGCAATTTGGTGAACACTAAACAGGGCAATTTCAGGAGTATGTATGTCTATTTTGCAAGAATATGTCTATTTTGCATTCTGTTGTCCAAGTGGTTGTACCATTTTGTATTTCCACCAACAATGACTAAGAATTCCCATTCCTCACCATCTTGCCAGCACTTGATATTATCTACCTCTCATTTCTTAACAAAATTTTTTAAATTACTTCTCTGAGGTATAGTTTTTTCTTTTACTTTTCTTTAAACATATATTTTAAAATTAGAAAATGTCTCAAATATATAGAAAAGCAAAGAAAATAAGGAACATCTATGACTCCAGGATACATTTTAGCATAATTTATTTTATACATGTTAATATATATGTGTGTGTATGTGTATGTGTGTGTGTATATATAAATTGATTGATTTCAGAGAATTAGGGAGAGAGATAGAAACATATAATTTATTTTTTAAATGAAATATTACAGAGATAATTGAGCCCTCCCTTTTAATTAATGATACAGTTAAGTTTATTATTATTATTATTATTATTTTACCTCCTTTACTATCTTCAATTGGACTGGGTTTTTGATATTTCCTTCCTTATTCTTTACTGATTTGGATATTATAGATTGAATATATTTTCTTATATTCTTTTTTTCCTTTGCAATGTTTTTAATTGAGATATAATACACATAGCATAAAATTCACCTTTTTTAAAAATAAATCTTTATTGTTCAGTTTATTACAAATGTTACTCTTTTTTCCCTCATTAGCTCCCCTCCACCTAATTCACCACCTCCCACCCCATGCCCTTACTGCCCCCCCGTCCCTGTCCTCATCCATAGATATAAGATTTTTGTCCAATCTCTTCTTACATCCCTCACACCCTTTTCCCCCTGAGAATTGTCAGTCCATTCCCTTTCTATGCCCATGATTCTATTATATTCACTGTTTATTCTGTTCATCAGATTCTTTATTCACTTGGATTTTAGATTCACTTGTTGATAGGTATGTAGTTGTTGTCACTTTGTTGTTCATAGTTTTTTATCTTTACCTTTTTCTTCTTCCTTTTCTTAAAGAATATCCTTCAGCATTTCATATAATACTGGTTTGGTGGTGATGAACTCCTTTAGCTTTTTCTTGCCTGTGAAGCTCTTTATCTGACCTTCAATTCTGAATGATAGCTTTGCTGAGTAGAATAATCTTGGTTGTAGGTTCTTGCTATTCATCACGTTGAATATTTACTGCTACTCCCTTCTGGCCTGCATAGTTTCTGTTGAGAAATCAGCTGACAGTCTTTCGGGTACTTCCTTACAGCTAACTGTTTTTCTCTTGCTGCTTTTAATATTCTCTCTTTGTCTTTTGCCCTTGGCATTTTAATTATGATGTGTCTTGGTGTGGTCCTCTTTGGATTCTTTTTGTTTGGGATTCTCTGGGCTCCCTGGACTTGTAAGTCCATTTCTTTCATCAGGTAGGGAAAGTTTTCAGTCATTATTTCTTCAAATAAGGTTTTCAGTATCTTGCTCTCTCTCTTCTTCTGGCATCCTCATAATTCTAATGTTGGTATGCTTGAAGTTATCCCAGAGGCTCCTTTGGACTCTTTTTTCTTTTTGTTTTTCTGGTTGGATATTTTTTTTCTTCCTCATATTTCAGATCTTTGGTTTTATTCTTGAGGTCCTCTAGTCTGCTGTTAGATTTCTGTATATTATTCTTTATTTCAGACAGTGTATGCTTAATTTCTGGCTGGTCTTTTTCCATTTTTTTTATTTTTATATTTTGATGTTCTCATTAAGATCCTTGAAAGTCTTACTAGGTTTTTCAGAGGTCTCACTAAGTTTCTCAGCAGTTGTAGAAGATTTTTGGGTAACTTTATAAATGTGATTTTGAACTCTATGTCCAGTAGTTTGCTTTCCTCCATTTCTTTCATATGTGACATGTTTCTTTGTCTCCGCATTTTGGCTGCTTCCCTGTGTTGATGGAGTGGCTTTGTGTGCTAGTTGTCCTTTATGTCCCAGTAGCTCCGCCTCCCCAATCACCTGAGGTAGACACTCTTGGGTGCATCTCTTTGTGCGCCAGATGTACAGTCTTGTTGTAGTTAAGCCTTGATTGCTATTGGTACACTGGGAAGAATTGACCTGCAGGCCAATTGACTGTGAGGATTAGCTGTGTCTATTAATGGAAGAACTGCTGTGCTGGAGACACCCCTATGGGGCAGGACTTGCTTCAGTGGGGCTTTGGTGCTCACCAAGTCTGCCTCTTGAGTGTGTCACTTATGTATGTGAGGAGTTGAAATCTGGTGTCATCTTACACTGACTTCTAGGTACAATGGTTCCTGGGTCTCCAAGGAGGTGCAAGTCAGCTACTCTCTGCAGCCACTTAACAGGAGCTACAGGGAGATCTGCAGATTTGTCCTCTTTGCTTGGAGTTTGGAAGTTTTGGAATTGTGTGACCCAGTTGCAATTTGTTAGGTCAAGCTGTGAGAGGGCAGGCCATTCATATGCAAAAGCTGCTGCCCAAAGCTCCTTGGGTTTGTAAACTGGGGGGAGTGGGGGGTGGCGTGAGATCTCAGGGAATCCTTAGGGCATGGCAAACAGCGATGGCTGCCAGTCAGACCTCTGTGTGTCTCCATGTTTCCACGTTTTGTTCCATGTCCTGCATCCTGTGCCCCAGCACAGTAAACAATGATTTCTGTGTACACCTCTGCAAGAAAGCCACCCTCTCTTTCTGACCCAATGGCAGATAGTCCAGTTTTTCCCTGTATGAGTCTGGGTCCCCAGAATCTTGCTGGAAACTGGAGTTCAGAGCAGTCAGGAACTTGTAACTCCCTCCAATTGAAAATAACAGTGCACGCCAGTCCGATTCATGCACATCTCCATACCCCTGCCTTTCTGAGGCTCTGCATGTCCTATCAGGTCTCAATGCACTTTTTTCTTTCCTTCTAGTTGTAGAACTTCCACTCCACCAGTTTTCCCGTGGTTCTGGGGGATAGTCATTTTGTCTTTTAGTTGTAGTTTTGGTGTGGTTGTGAGAGGCAGCACGTATAGGTGTATACCTTATGCCACCATCTTGGTTTTCCCCTCACCTTTTTTAAATTGTTCAATCAGTGGTTTTTCATATTCACAATGTTTTATAACTATCACAAATATCTTATTCTAGAACATTCCCATCACCACAAAAATAAACCCCATATACATTGCTTGTCACTCCCATTCCTTTCCCAAATCAACCAGTAATTATGTTAATGGTTTTGTTGGTTTATCTATCCTAGATATTCATGCAAGTGGCATCATACAATATTTGTCCTTTTATGTCCTACTTCTTTCACTTGGCATGTTTTTGAGGTACTTCGATGTTGTAACATGTTTCAGTACTGCATTCTATCCTGTGATGGAATATTGTCCCACTGTTTGGATTTGCTACCCTTGTAATTCTCTCGGTGGTTTGGTTGCCTATCACAATGATGGTCCTTGGGAAACATTCCACTTGGAACCCCTCTTGTGAACAGTCTTTCCTAAATGGCCACACAACTTGTTCTGACTATCCAGACATCAGCAAACAGGACAAGCAGAGGCTTAGGAAGCACTCACATAGTAGGGCAGGTGGCGTGTTGGCATCACCTTCCTTGGGATGAAAGATCACACACAGGAGATATCCAACAACCCATCTGGCTGGAACTCAGCTGAGCTCAGCCTCATGCTGACCCTCCAGCTGAATGCAGCCACTTTTTTAAAGTATATCTGGGCCCTAACAAGTTTGGCTCAGTAGACAGAGCGTCAGCTTGCAGACTGAAAGGTCCCAGGTTCGATTCCAGTCAAGGGCATGTACCTTAGTTGTGGGCACATCCCCAGTAGGAGGTGTGCAGGAGGCAGCTGATTGATGTTTCTCTTTTATCGATGTTTCTAACTTTCTATCCCTCTCCCTTCCTCTCTGTAAAAAAATCAATAAACTATATTTAAAAGATAAAAAACTAAAGCGTGCCTGGGATTTATTTTCATGAGGTGTGGTAAGACATGTGGAATGGAAATGACTACCAGCAGGAAGCCATTTGGCTCACAATTCCCTAGACCAGGCAGGGAAGGCCCAGCCCACATGAGAAGCACCAGGCCCGGCCACACCCCAGGGGGAGCTAGGGGAAGGCATAGGAAAGAGCTTTCATTGGTTTCCACAGAGAACCAATGAAAAGCCATACACGGTAGGTGAGCAGGATTAGGATGGCCAGTTGAAAAGCTCAGTGGACTCTGGGCATAAGGGTATAGAGGAATGTTGCCTCCCAGAGTGTAAGAGCCAGTCAGGGGAAGTGGCAACAGTAAGTGCTGAGATTGGTTGGTTTGCATAGGAAGGGCACCCTTCTGGGCAAATTATGTTCTCTTTCCAAGAACTCGCTACTCCCAGAAGAGATCTCTCTTTCCCCTCTGCTTAGGAGGCCCTGCTGCCAGAGCAGCAAGAATACAGAAAATCAAAGAGCACACTGCACCCTTGAACAATGTGTGGGTTAGGGGTACCCCTAAATCCCATCATTGAATTTCACATGTAATTTTTGACTCCAAAAACTTCACTGCTAACAGCCTACTGTTGACCAGAACCCTACCAATAACGTAAACTGTTGATTAACATACTTTTTTATGTCACATGTGTTACGTACTATATTCTTACAATAAAGCAAGCTAGAGGAAAAGTGTTAAGAAAATCATAACAAAGAGAAACACATTTACAGTATTTATTGAAAAAAATCTACATATAAGTGAAAATGTGCAGGTCAAACCCATGCTGTTCAAGGGTCAACGTCTAGGTAACACACGTCATCTAGGCTCAATATATAAAGACACTACCAAGTCATTAACAGATTCACAAGAAATAATAAAATGTCACTTTCAGTCACTTTAGCTTTTGAGGTTTGCTATGTAGCAATGGGTAACAGGAAGCACAGATAGCTGTAAATCTGCATGTCCATGTAGAAGAAACCCCTCATTTAACAGATCAGCTGTCTGTCTGTGATTTTCACAATCGTTTGCCGACATGCCATTCTGACGTTTCTCTTCCTTTCATGCCAGCATGTTTAGAAACGCGTAGGTCTTTGTCTGTATTTCTGGGTTATGGACTCCTTTCTCCTTCCGTTTATTGTTGCAACTCCTTCTGTTTACTCCCTCTAGATCGAATTCCAAGTCTCCTATTTTTTTCTTTTTTTTTTCTTTGGATTTTTGCTTTAATCCTGAGCTATTTCTTTCATTTGATCATCTGAGCAACTTACTTGGAATTTACAAGTGTCCATTTTCTCCTTCATCTACTAAATTTTCAGACCAAATCATATTTTTTAAAAACATCCACTGACGAATTGTGTCCTAACCTCTCTCCTCCTTCCTCAGGTTTCATTGTGTGGGGTCTGTTGTCCTTGCAGCGGGTCTGTGGGTGTGTTCTCTTTTCACATCTCTTCTAGGGACCAGTCCCTGCCGCTGGCCACTGAGGTGGTGGCCGCCCAGTGGTCCTATGACCTGTCCCCCAAAGGCTGCGGGTACTTAACAGTGACTTCAGCCCACTTCCTCTGAAAGCAGCAGGAAGTTATTGGCCATAGCACTAGTTGGGAACAGCCACAGATATGCTAACATCACACAGGGACTTACTCATACCACCCCCTGGCGCATCCCTGCCGTCCCTCCTGAAGCGGGAAACGTGTCCACCTGCATTTCCCTGCAACAAGGCGCCTGGCCTGGGCCTCATGATGGGCACCAGGTGCTCCCACACCTTTACTAGATGGAGGCTCAGCTCCTGGCTCCACTAATCACCCAAAGGCTTAGCTTTCCTTTGGTCCTCACTGCCACGCCCCACACTCACCCCATTGCCCACGCCCCACACTCACCCCACTGCCCACACCCCACACTCACCCCACTG